>OY720444.1:26227695-26251391 GCA_963082915.1 Dolichopus griseipennis
GTACCATTTGTATAAAACACAAATTTACTATATTCTAGCAAAGTTATAATAAAATTTTGAGCCAGTTCTATTCTAATACGAAAAACCACAAACTTTATTTCTAAAGATTTTATTTCAAATTGATTATTTACATGTAATCCTTAAAAGAACCCTTTTTTTTTTTTTTAAAATATCAATGAATCCTGAATAAAAAATAAAAATGGTAATTAAAGAATTTTTTCATAAAAACAAGAATTTAATTTTTCAAAATTTTAACTATTCGTACAATAAAATTTTCCAGTTGATTTACTTTTTGGAATTATAAAAAATTTAAGTCCAAAATAATACAATATTTGCTTGAAATATTTACAAATTCCATTAAAGGTCCAAATTTAATTGATTGTAATCAAATATAAATAGGAAACAGCTTTTTTCTAGAGCCTTCTTTAACCCATGTGAAGGTTCGATAGTGTCTAATGATTTGCTCCTATATAAGTTGCTCCTTTTAATATAAAAAAGGATATTTGGAAGCTCTTATTGTCTTCCTCGTTAACTCGGACCCATGTAGAATTTCGCTGATAACATGAATGGATTTCCCTAATATTTCATTTCACATGATCTCAATGTATCTCTAAGGAAAATTAATAAAAGATCGAATAATGTACCTAAATGTACCGTATTTAAAATATGGCTTGTAAGGTTTAACTTAATCTTAGAACAATTAAAAGTTTGGATTACACAACTATTGATTAAAAATTATAATAGACTATCCTTTTTTAATTGAAAAATCTTAAATAGGATTCCCAATTCAATGAAAGGATATTTGAGTATTCCTCTTGTTCCTTACACGATTAATGGAAAATTTCTCCAATTTCCAAGTTTCCTTTTAAAGGATTTTTTTTAAGCATTCTTATTAATTCTATTACTTCTTTGTTAAATTTAATGATTCAAAGATATCATATTAAATTAGGAAAAGTTTTTTAGTCCTGTCTTAAAGTCGTAAAGGGTGAAGAGAGTTTTCATAAGAGAAAAAAAAATAATTAGAAAAACGTAAGAAAAAAAATGTGAAAAAACTTTTTTTTATTTTACTAAATATAATTTTTTTATTTTTGTTGTTAAGTTGTTGTTTACCTGCTTTTTACCTTAATTAATTTTAGATCTCTGTTGGTTTTTCTTTTTTTGCTTGTCATGTTATGAGCATTCACATTATTTTTCTTCTTTAAAGAACTTTTAAAGGGTGTAACACACGTCATTGTATTTGTAATTTGATGTAAAAATTTTCTTGGATAGATTTTACACAAGTTTTAAATTTTCTTAGCTTGAGTTAATAATAGACTTAATGTGTTTTTTGACACTGCAAGTCCTTCCAAAACTATTAAGCTGTAAATGGTGGTTACCCTAATTAGGTTTATCCTCAAATTAAGCCTTTTTCCAAGCTATCAGTATATCTAACTCGCTTTTAATAAAAGATTGATTTGTACATCTTCTTAATCATTTAACTTAAGATTAGACGAATGAACTTAGCCTCTATCAACATCTTTTTAGAAGCTAGATTTCAAATAACTTTGGAAATTATGAACGGACTGGGTCGTATTGTATAATATGATGAAAAGGAGCTACATAAATGTCAGAATATAGCTTCGTCATTGGAAGTCACGGAAGTGACATTGAAACGATGCTAAAGTGAGGCTTACGATTACTGTCACACTCGATTACTGTCAAACAACCTCTTAAATCGACATAATTTTTCTGACAAACAGCTTTCCATTAGATTTTGGCACATTGAACATTCTCGAATCCCCCTTCAATCGGACTAGTTTAAACTTACGTTAAAATAACAATACAAGGATTAACAAGGCATTAATTTTTACTATCATCTACAACATGATTCCTTGTTTCGGATAGAAAACTCAATATATATACATGATGGTCTAAACTTTTAATTTAAATTGAACTTGAAGACAAGAACAATAAAAGAGTTAGTAACATAAAAAAAAAATAATAATAGCAGGAAAAGGAAAACAAATTAAGAGGATAAAGAAGAATAAAACCCGAAAAGAAACATAAAATGATATATTTTTATATCTTAAGATTGAAATGTCCTTTGAAAAGTTTTCCTTGAATTTTTTTTTCGAATTTACTCCTTCTGTTCTAGTATATTGATATTGAAGTAATATTATAAAGCTAAGGTTTTTCTCTTAAAATGATTAAATTTAAAAAAAATGAAAAGGTAAAAAGGACATTTACTTTTGTTTTTCTAACTATAAAGAAAAAAGGACGAGATGGTAAGAATATTATCAATTAATGTAATGTAATGTAAAATTGCACTAATTACACTCGGAAGCACGGTTAAAATAAAAAATGTATATATATAATATATATATAGTTATATAAATGTGTTAGTAGATGGTGACAAAATTTTTTATATCACCTTTCTTTAAGTTTAATAGAAAAGAAATCCAAATGGATGTGCTGGAGGGAAAAGTTTTCAATTTTTTTAACTAATTATATAATAATGGCTGAATGTTTTCGTATTTATTTAATATCAAGTTTTTCCTTTGACAAAAGTTAAATTATTAAAAAAAATATATATATATATAAAATTAGTTATCCATTCAGATGAATTAGAAAAACAAAAACATTTTAGAATCATGGAAAGCTTGTTATAACTATAACTTGCGTTCTGTAATCTTGAGTGTTGTGCTATTTCTAAATATTAATAAAAGATATTTATCTTTTAGATAGATAAAATATATAAATGAATAAATTGAGTGCATCAACATCTTCAGCTATCTTGGCAGTATTTAATGAACTAACAAAGTGGATCAAGGACAAAGAACCAAAGTAATCCTAGAACGGAATCCGCAGAGCTCCAGAAAATTTGATCCATCTAATAACATCTTGTGGAGACCAATTTTAATAGAGCTTAACTCATTAGGAAAATTCTAAGGAATTCCAAAATCAATAACGCTTATAAAAGAGTTCCATAAATTTAATGCAGTGTGCTATTGCACCAGCAACTTATCATTAATCAAAAATTCTAATAATAATTGTTATTGATGTGTTTTTGTAGAACCACAACCATATTGGACAACAAACTAATGAAGATTGATTAGTTAAAAATACTCATTTATCAAAAAATGCTTATGTGATTAGAGTGAAAAATTGTTGGGGCAATAGGGCCTAATCCTAGCGTATTTTAACTCATGTACAAGTTGGATGGAAGTGTCTAATGCAGATTATTAAGTATTTCACTTTCCAAGATTTAAAAAAATAAATCCCGACGAGATTTTATTTATCATTCTTTAAATTACATTCATCTTTCGAGAGATTTTGAGCAATCTTCAGATCACCACAGACAACCAAAGGCACCAAAACACGAATATTTGAATCCTGTGTAAATCGACTACCGCAGTGAAACATTGCTACTCAAAAACACTTCAACAAATAGGCTCCAAGTATTTGAGAATACGTGCCTCCGAACAATTCAAAATATAAAATGGTCCAAGAGAATTTCAAATGAGGAGTTACTGAGAATATCGGAGAAGGAAACTATTCCCTACCAAATAAAGAGAAGAAAATGGAGATGGATTGGTCATACACTTCGGAAAAAGCCAGAAAACATCGCGCGCCAAACACTAGATTGGAATCCACAGGGAAAAAGAAGTGTGGGTAGACCTAGGATAACTTGAAGAAGGTCAGTCGCTAAAGAAATTGAGAATAGCGGCAGAACGTGGGCAGAAGTGAAACAACTAGATCACAAAAGAGTGCGATGCACAAGCTTTGTGGAAGCGCTATGCTCCCCAAGAGGATAAAACAGGAAAAAATAAAAAAAAAATTAAACTGTAATTATAGCATATATAATATTACCGCTATTCAAATTTACTTAGAAATAAGCTATATATAAATCTATAAGTTACAGATTCCAATAGAAAGTATTAGGGGGAAAATTAAATTTAAAACTAAAAGTCTAAAGAGCTGCTTAAAAGAGCAGCTATTGTGGTTGTGTTTTATATTGAAATAATTGATAAAATTGTATGAAATGAAGAAAGGACCAAAACAATTGGAAAATGTTAAATATAAAGCTACATTAAAAATGTATTTTTCTTTGTTTTTAATAAACATTAATAAAAATCTAATTGCTTATCTTAGCTCGATTATAGAGTGTAATCGATTATAGAAAAAAAATAATTTAATTTCACAAATTACAAATAATTTTTTAGCTTAAAATTAAATTTAATATTTTATAAGAAAATATTATGCCTTTAAGCATCAATAAATCGCCAAAAATAAAAAATATAATCACTTTAAATATAGATTTTATATTTTCCCCAAAAAATAAAATAAAATTTCACTTAAACTCTGAGATTACGGAAAACCGGTCCCTTATTTTCCTGTAAATAAAAATATAATCAATTTAAAACGATTTTTTTGTTTTATTCCTTTCCAGAAAATCTGTCATTCTTCCGAGTCTTTTTTTTACACTTTTTCTAAATTTAAACCTAAGTGTAAATATTCAATCTCACGTGAATTTAATTTCATATTGACAAAAAAAAATTTTTTTGAAGGATCCGTGTATGTCTCATATGTTTAGTATAAGAGTATCGTTTAAAATATGTTAAACGAATTGAATTTATAAAATTACAAAGTGGTTCAAGGTCAAGGAACCAAAATAACCCTGAAATAGAATCCGCAGAGCTCCAAAAAATATGATCCGTCTTATTTAATTAATAAATTAACAATTAATAAATAAAATATTTAAATATAATAAGAATCGCTACCATTTAACCCATTCCAAATTTTTCTCGATTATTCAAGGTATAGTTTGAAATTCTGATTCCTAGAACTAAACCCGATATTTGCAGTAGAGTTTTTTTGTATAGTTTGGCTTTAAGGATCGTTTCTATTGGTTAAACTCCATATTAATGTTTTCAGGATGACTTACGATCTGTGATCGGATAAAATCCGCACTCCTTCGGTTGGTACACATGGGACTTAAAAAATACGCCATTGAGGCTACCGAAGCGTGTTATTCTATTTTTAGCTATTTATATTTATATTAATATTACACAATACACATCATAAACGATATTACAATATTTTAAAACCATCTCTTAAAACATTTTTATTCGATATGTAACTTTATATAAAAAAATTTGCATAATTTTAGGATGAAATTATTTTTTTATTATTTTTAAAGCTAGGATTTAATATTTAAACATAACTATTTAACATTTTAATATGTACATTTATTATATTTAATTACTATTGTTAAAAATATTTTTAAAAGGTAGTGCGTAATTTGCCATCACGTCTGTAACATTGTATGGAAGTGGAGATAGCTATAAAGACTCAAGTGTACGTAGCTATAAATACGTACGTCCGTTCATCAAGAGCCGTAAATTTTTTTTTTATATGAGGATAACTTAATATCTAATAGAGCTGAGTATCAAAATCTTGCCAATAGAAGTTAAGATTAAAGGCTAATGTCTGCCCAAGATATAGTTTACCTAGTGAAAAGATTGAAGAAGCTGCCTTTTAACGCATATTTTATTTTAAAAAGAACTTAGAGTTTAATTTTGTATATAAAATTTGGTCAGAAGGTGTTAACAGGGCTAGTTGTAATATGTTAGTGTGAGCATTAGAAAGTTGACACAACCCACTCTTTTTCTCCTTTTAAATGAATTTAATTCTAAAAGAATAAAAAAAACCTATTTGCTAAACCTTTTTTTCTCAACACTGTAGAAGACGTACATTTGTAAAAGTTTTTATTTTACATAATATATAATAATATATACAGATATATTACAGACATACCTGTCTAATGCTTCGGTATCAGTTATTATTAAAAACAATGAAAATCAATTTTCTGTATTTGGATTGATACATTGACGTTAAATCCTTATAATATTTTATTCTGGAAGTATAAGGGTTCCTAAAGGACGAAGATAATTGCAAAATAATATAAAAATATATATATATATATATATATATATATAAATATATATATATATAGAAAGAGCCGATTGAATTAAATAAAAATATTGAATTGAACATTAAGGATAAGTTTCTATTCTATATAATAAAGGATCAATGAATTTTCTCTATAATGTCCTTTTTTTTTGGGGGGTTTAAAAGAAATTTTGTGGATCTTAAGATTTTTAATTCTTATTTGTATGAAAGTTTTTGTTTTTTTCTATGGAATTATATGTGTATTTAGTTTTTAATAGTTTTTTAAAAAATTAAAAAAAAGGAAAGCAAAAATTAAAAATAGATTTTTTTTAGTCTTGTATAATAGCTTTAGTTTTCCATCTATAATGTTTAACATTTTTTGAACTCCAACGCTTTTTTCGCGTATAAAATGATCGTAAGGATATAGGAGTATTTTTAGATTAAAGTTCAGATTTATTTAAGGGTTTAAGAATAAGGCACTTTGTAAAGTCACAATAGACTAAACTGATCTAGGAATTAAAAAAGTGTAACTAAAAATTGCAGTAAAAGTTCTTTTAGATAAATGATCATTTTCTGTATTCAATTTACTCTGTTAAATATACTGTATATAGTATAAGCGAAAAAGAGAGAGCCTTATTATGAATCGAACTACAAACTGGCTCCTATCATATGTAGGGAAGTGATTATACAAGCTATTTCTAAAAAAATGCAGTCAAAGACACTAAAGTCGTTTTAAATACAGCCATATAGCACATATCCTTTATGTGAAACTAAAAATCATGGAAACTGACAGTCAAAGCGTTACTAGTAAGTAAGTAAGTCTATTTAACTCACATTCATTGCGAGTTAAATAGACTTCTTAAAGACTTCATTATATTAAAGAATATAATAAACAAATTAACTTAGACTAAGCATTGCTTTTACTTTGAATAATCCAGGATCAATCCAGGATAACTAGAGCAATGATAAATATTATATTTAATTCATAGAAAATTATTAAAAGTATAAGTTTTAAAATATTTTGAATTCTTAAGTTTAAAAATAGCTTTAGTTTAAAAATAATAATGATAAGCTTGTTTTTGTTTGATCCTAGACACGATTAAAGTAATCCTTAATACTGAAAAAAAAAAAATAAAAAAAAAATAAAAAGAAATTCATATACTATTGAATACTAATCTCAATGATTTAGTATAATTCTTATTTTTTTTGGAAAACTCGTTTTTTATTTATCCTTTATACACATACATATAAGTCAAAAGTTTTTTCTTAATGAGAATTTTCTTTTCTATAATATTGATTCAATAGTACAATATAAGATCAAGATTAAATATGTTATTGACCAAATAACTTTACGACTTTTTAAGTATAATGAAAAGTTTAAAAAAAAAAAAAATAAAGAAAATAAAATGTGATTTTCCAATAACATACATATACATATCCTCTCTTTAACTTTTATTTTTATTGTTTTATAAAATCATTGGAAAATTTTTAAGGCAATGTGAATTTTATGTGCTATATGGAACCTTTAAAATTTTTTGTGTTTTAATATTTATATTGTTGTTACAATAAATGAGGTTTGTATTATATTCATAGATACTCAGTACAGGGTGCACGAGAAAAAAGATTCAGAAAATAAGAGGCTATCACTACCCAGAACTAATCAATAAGAAAAATGTCGCGTTTTGTATATACAATATGTTAAAATAATTTAAAATGAAACAGGACCTATTTCCTCCCATTTCCAGGACATTGGAATTTTAAATCTTCATATTAAAAAAACAAACAGATTAGAACCAAAGTCAATGTTGCGTTGTATAAAAAAAATTATATAAATATAATTTAAGAATAAAATAGGACTTATTTCCAACCATTTCCAGGATATTGGAAATTTAAATCTTCGTATTAAAAAAAAAGAGATTAGAACCAATCTCAACGTTGCGTTGTGTGTAAAAAAGTATATAAATATAATTTAAGAATAAAGTAGGACCTATTTCCTACCATTTCCAGGATATTTGAATTTTAAATCTTCATATTAAAAATAACAGATTAGAATCAATCTATCCCAGATGAACTTTTCAACTTATATTTTGGAGCTCATTTGATTCTCTTTCGATTGCAGTCCCAAAAAGATCGGACGTAAGGTTTCTTAAGATAAATTATATCAATTAAAATTAAAATTTTAATTACTCACCCAGTATCATTCAAGAAATATACTTCAACTCCCTTCTGGTGATTTTTAGTGTAACATAACCCACGATACTCAAGCATTGCGCTAGTTGTAGCAAATCAAAGATTTATTTAAAAATTTTTTAATTGTTAACAATCCAAATCATCCGCCGAAATTAGGTACAATCATCTTGAGGCATCCTGTATATAAAATTCAATTATATTTAAGAATTTATATATATAAATAGTAAATATATTTTAAAAGGTTAATATTAAATATTTGTATTGATATACCACAGTCATATGAAGTTTACAATTGAAAATAAAACAATATTATAGTACATGCAATAATAAGAAATAAGTTTATAAAACAATTTTTTAAAATATAAAAGTTTATAAAGTTTACTTTTGTAAAAATCTTAACAATTTTATCAAAAAAAAAAATTTTTTTTTGGAAACTTTCCTTTAGGACAATAATAATAATCAAAATTAAAATTGATATTAAATCAGTTTTTGAAAATATATATATATGTAGGTTTTAAAATCTTTTATTAAAGTTTTAAATCAAATATTAGAATTTAAAATGAATAATATTATATAGAATTAGAGTAAATATAAATCAGTTCAAATAAATTTTATAATATATTTATATAATTTTTAATAAAATTTATTTATGAATTTATGAATTAAAGTAGACTAGAATAGAAATACACTTGAGCAGGCATACTTTTAGGCGTAATTATAAATGTACATAATTAATTTAAGAATACTAACAAATGGATCTCAATTATGTTTTATTAATTAGTCCAGACAGTTATGTATTGTTTAAGTTCCAGAATAACTCAAATTATAGAACCTAAACTTAAACTATTTCATAGGTATGATTAAGTGCGTCCCAATTGCTAGATTCAAATCATATCAACCACATAGTCATTATCATTAGTGTAGCAGAAAAACGCTGTAGTACTCAAAAGCTTCGCTTATTCTGTTTTTTAATATGGAAGTGATATCTTTATGAAATTTCGAATAATATAGAGTAGATTCGATCTGCAACATCGGTTAGGAGTAATTAGCAAATCAAATTTTTAATTTATAACTCACGGCAATTTGATTACATATTTTAAGTATATAGAACGTCACGTATTGTATAGAAGAACTAAACGCGTACAAGTACTTTAATAGAATATATGAGAAACACCGGGAACTGGTCTTTATAAGCAACTTTTATTTGAAAACTGGATATTCTAACAATTAGCATTTAAAATTTAACAAAACAAATTTAGGAAAGTGCATTACCATACAAAATTAGCACTTAATATTTGTAAACTTGGCAGATTACAACTTGTATGAAGAAACTCATTAATGTATAGAAACAACAAGCTGTAGATTTTTTGAGCATGCATTAAAAGCATCCTAATCCATAAACAGCATTCTGCAGACATTCATAAATAAATGCCTTAGAATCATATGAAGCATATTATGGTCTAAAACAATAACGAATAGATTTTTATGGATCTCTAGTTAAGATAAATAATTTCTTTTTAAATAATGAAAAAAAATGGGAATGAACAAAGCACGTAATGCGAAAACTCCAAGGATGCTTGGCGACAATGGTCATTGAATGCGATGCAAGACTCCAGAAGACGTAGTCAACCGAGTAATACTTTGCACAGATCAATAATTATGGAGCTAAACTAAATATACCTGAGAGAATGGAATAACTACAACATCTAACAGAGTTGAATGGAAATGTGAAGACTCTATGCTTCCAAGAGAAGTAAGGGCAAAAAATAAAAATCATTATTTCTTTCATTAACTGAATGGATCTCGAGTCTGAAGTTCCAAGATTAGTTATTAAAGAAATTATTCTCAGTTTCATAATAACTTATTATTAAATAATATCAATTTCAATTTAAAAATTTGAAAAACTTGATAAGTGCCCATTTTACCAAGTATCCAAATGTTAAGTCTTGTAATTAAATGTCCCTTGTTCAAATGTAAGTTGACAAATGTAACCTAAAGAAACATAATATTCTAAAATAAATCTTTATATCAATTTATAATCTGAATTACAAACATTTGAAAATTATTAATTAGTTGTTTTTTAATTTTCAAATTTAAATGATTTACTCCACCATATGTGTTTTAACTTCATATATAGTTAACATCTATACGTATATAATTATATAACATCTATACATGTACAATTATATCAGTTTTATAAAATATCTCTATTTAAGTTTTGGGGTCATTTAAAAAAAATAAAGAAAAACCCAAGACAGAACAATAAAAAAAATTGTAAAACTAACAAGTTTATTTAGTCTGAAATTGTAAAAGTTTCATTCCCAACGGGACATGAAAAAATTTAGGACCAAAGCAAAAAACAAAAAAAAAATTCTTTTTCTTTTTTGTTTTTCTTAAGAAAATTTTTCTAATTTTCATGTTACCAATGCTAATAATGCTAAGTATATATAAGAAAATATTGTATGTGTAACAATTTTTCTTTTTACCCGTATGATTATTAGTCAAAAGGGTATAATAAATTTGCCATTACGTTTGTGACGCAGGGAAGGTGGGGGGTAGCTGCCATACAACTTCTTCTTTTATAAGAAGTAATTGGTATGAGCATTACTTTACACCTATTGAAGCTGGGTATCTGAAATTTTGCGAAAAGTAATTTAATTTTATGACAAAAGTTTCTACAAAATTTGGTTGGTCTACTGCAGAGGGTGCGAGTAGCTGCCATACAACTCCTTCTTTTTTATGAGTATTCCACTCCACTTAATAAAGTTGTATGTTTAAAATTATGGCAAAAGTAGTTAACCGAATGATATAATGTTTATATTACGGTCGTACGGGTATCCTAGAATTGACAAAGTCTACTCTACTACACTCTTCCTCGTTTTTATATACAAATGAAAAAGTTTCAGTTTTTCCTATTAAATATTCAGTATTTCAGAGAATTTAAAAGATGGAAAATGAGTATAGAGGCGATTCTTTTTTTTTAAAAAAAAAAACACGTCGCATTTAAATGCAATTTTCTTTGGTTAAAGAATATTTCATTTTCTTCTTCCTTTTAAGAGACTTTAACTTTATATAATATTCTCTTTATATTATATAAAAAGAATATATAGTATATAGTGGTACTGCTGCGTTTTATAACTTATTTAATTCTTATTCATATTATATAAAACAATGTATATATATATATATATATATATAAATAAAAACAGGATATTCTTGGTAACTCTTCATGCATTTTGGAAAAGCAGGAAAACCATAAATTACAAAAAATGTGCATAGTGGAAAACATGTTTGTTTTGTTTTTGGTTTTTGTTTTTGTTTTTTTGCATTTTAAGTTTAAATGAAGCCAACATCAAATGAGTTGTAGAATAAAGTGTAAAAGAAGATATGAACAAAAGTACCAAAAGCAATAGCTAACTATATGATGGTACTAAAGTTAGTTTTTATAAGATATTGTATAAACAAATAAGGAAAAAAACAAAGGTTTTTCAAAAAAGGACATTTCCAGGATCAAAGAATGTTCCATTATAAGTTTTGGTTTTCACAATATACTTTGAAAATGAATTTGAAAATAGTTTCTTAAAATTTTCCTCAAAATTTAATTGTATAACCAAAAATTTTTAAAAATCAAAGGACACTTTGTTTAATGTCAGGGGAAAATTATTTATACACACGTGGTTACATAAATTAAAAGATTTAAAGAAATGGGGCTTTTATGTATATTTCTTAGAAAAAAAAATTGGACCCGCATATTTAAAAAAAATAATAGAGCTCCTTTACGGAGGGCCACACAAAAATATTTTGTTCAATGACTCATCCAAGGATCTGAATTCTATCAAAAATTTCAGGTTTCTAACTTATATCATTTAACTAATATAAGGATCAATTGAACCCGCATATTTAAAAAAGAATAGTGTTCCTTTACGAAGGCCACACAAAAATATTTTCTTCAATGACTCATTCAAGGATCTGAATTCTGTCAAAAATTTCAAGTTTTTAACTTATATCATTTAACTAATATCATATAAGGATACCATTTGAAAATATAATATCTTATATTATATACTCTTTTCGCATGAACTTAGTCCTTTTTCACATGAAATTAGTCTACCCAATATTTTCAAACGAATTTTTGATTATTTTTTAAATTAAATTGAAAGTTAAATTTCAAAAAAAATTTTTTAATTAATTTCGTCCTTTTTTTAAAAATACTCCGTATTTTGGGACTTGTTGAACCAATATTATTTGAAAACATTTTTTGTGTTGTATTTTAGCTCTACTATAAAATTAGTGAGTATTTTTATTCAGATATGCTGACTGAAACTTATTTAATTTAAAAATTTAAGACTATTTGTATTTAAAGAATATCCAATTCCTTTGAAAATAGATAAATTGCCAAATAGATAAATTTAAGAGAAATAGGACCAAGTTCATATGAAAAGTCTTTTGGTGTTAGAGTGAGAGCCTCTTGATATAAGAAATTAAATATTGGGCTTTTCTGAACTTTGAAGAGCTGTAGCTTCGTACTGTTATACACACATTAAGGAACCTGTTGATATAAGAATTTAAATATCGAGCTTTAGCTCCGGACCGTTGCTCCATAAAATTGATCCTATAAATTTGTACATTTTTCATTCTTTACTACAAACATTGTAGAAACACCCAAGCAGACAGACAGACAGACATACAGAGTATTACTAAATTTCTCAAAAATGTGCTAAGAATGAAAAGAAATAAAGTCAGAAATAAAGGAAGAAAAGTTTTCTTGTTCCTGATCTTTCAGAAAACAACTTCTTGGAACAGAAATATGTAAGAAAATTATACTATGCACTATATTAGAATTTGTGGTTTATTTTGTAACCACTATTTCACTAAAGATGGTGAAGACGATGTCTTGTTTGTATGGTATAAAAAAAAAAAAAAACAAAAAACTTATAAAGATACTCGTATTTTTTATCTATTTAAATTATTATAATACAAATGTACGAATGGGTATATTGGCTTGTAATAACTGGTACTATGGTACTTTGATTTAAAAAATTTTTCTTTTCCTTTATCTTAAATATAAGTTTAAGAAAAAAAATTTATTAATGTGTATGTGTATATATGTATATATGTAATATGTAAATTACATATATTTAAGAAATATTGTGTCCTTTCAAAAGATAGTGTGTTCAGATAAAAGGAAAATAACTTCTATTTAAATATGAATTATTTGCAAATATGGAAGTTTTCTTTAGGTGTTAGTAGGGGTCAAGTAATAGTTTGATAGAATTTTGGGCCAAATAATATACCTATATTATAAAAATTATTTTTTAAATATTTAAGAATTGAAAATACAGTTCAGTTTTATCGGATCTTGGAAATATTTTTCGACCTTCTGATCATGTGTACTATATTTCGGTTTTTTAATCTCTTCTCCTGTTTCCAAACTGCTTTTTTTTAATGTTAACATTTTATGTAAATTCTTCATAGTTTGGATCAAAATTCATCTATCTCTCTCATTTTCTTACCAAGTAATCTCAAAACCGGCTTATTGAAAAACACCATCAAATTAGGAAAAAAATAGGATAACATTTGTTTAAAAGTACATTCAGAAAAGATAAAAAGATGTCATTTAAGAAACAGTGACAAATGTATGAAGCTGCAAACTAAAATATATTTATTAAAAAATTAAAAGATATTTTCATATTCATTTTAATTTCTTTAAAAAAAATGAAGGAATAAATATGTTGAGTTAGTAGTAGATTTACAATATTTATAGGTTTGGAGCTGAGTCCAAATTTGGAATTTTCTTGATGGAGCGCCTTAACAGATAATTTAAGCAATTCAATGAATTTGGTTTTAAAATTTATTTTTTGGTGCAAATGGTTTTGCAATGCTCTTAAAGACATAAACGAGAAAAAGTATCTAAGTGCAATAACAAGTAGAGCAACATATGCCTATCCCACTATACACAATTAAACTATCCAGGTGGCGCAATAAAGCTTATAGATATACGTTTGTCATATACGATCATCGCGCATATTTAATCATATCCTGTCAAATGTGTTACCCAAAGTTGGTAATACGGGAGTGGCTCAATATCCCGAATGAGAAAATCCCAGAAATACGAAATCTCGTAAATTTATTAAATCCCGTAAATTCAAAATCCCGTAAGTACATAATTCCGTAAATACAAAATCCCGTAAAAACATAATACTGATAGTACGAAATACCATAATTAAATCTAAAATATAAATAACACACAAGTTCCTAAGAAGTACCATTTAACCGTAGAATTTAATTAAGAGTTACACTATGTGCAATACTCTTCAAGTAGTTCAATACGGGAGTTCTAATCCTTCTTTTAATTATACGTTTAATTTTACTGTTTCTTTCAATGGTTATTTTATTTTTTTGGTAACTTTTCACCAGATTGCATCTTTTAATGTGAGACTTTGCTAAAATTATTTCCTTTGATAGATCTTGAATAATTTTGTAAACTCCAGCATGTCGTCTGACAACAACAACTATTAACAAGTTTTTCCGACATTCTAAGGTTAAATTTATGAATATCCCGTATCCCCCCAACCCTGACAATACATATGTGTACGTTTAAGAAAAGTTAAGTAAGAACATTAATATCTTTCTTCTTAATATTCCAACTAATTTCCCTGATCTTCTAAAATCCAATAATTCTTTATTTCTTACACCCATTTCCCAAACATTTCTGTCTTTAGAACCATACTGTACATTTGTATTACAACTTCGTTCCTAAAGTTTGGTTCAATTGTGGTTTTGGTTGGACTCTACCTATGGAAACTACGCACAGCTCCCATAAGTGGCTTTGGAAATTTTCCATGTCCCTAGGAAAAAAAAAACATGTTGGTATTCTAATTGCCGTCATTAGTAATTATATATTTTGAAAATCCATATAACTTTAAGATACATTTTTACTAGTACGTGTAGAACAAGATACATTTTTACTAGTACGTGTTCATATTTAATTTATAATTACATAAATAGATTCCATAGAGCAGCATTTGTTAATATAATTAAAATGTTTTTTAAATATAAAATAAAAAATATTCCTTTCCTAATTCTTAAAACTGCATTTGTTTAAAGTTGTCAACACTGAAATATAATACTTATCATATGATGTATTTAATATTATATATATCTTTTATAATAATAACTCCTATTTTTATGTCATGAGTAACTTCTTTAAATAAAACATTTTTTTTATTTTAATATTCTGTTAAAATTTCTTTTGTCTTTTCATTTCCTTCAAAAGAAACTGCAATAACGACATCTTTTACATTTTTCCCTATTATTATATGATATAAAAATTGTATTCATAATTTTTTTTCCATCTTTTCGATGAAGATGTTCTAATAAATTTGTTAGATATATGTTAGTGGTGTTATATAACAATGATATATTCTAAGCCGAGTATGTGAATGTTATGTAACATAGAATGGAGGAAAAACTTTTTCCATTTTGGATTAAAAATTATGAAAAAAAAAAAAACAATACGATCTTATTGTATGTGTTGTTGAATGAGATTTTAAATTATTCTACAAACCAGACAAGCCTTTATTTGAGTTTATTAAGCTATTTTATTGGTTGTGTTAATTTAATTAACAATGAAATCTTTAATTTTAATACCTCGGATTACTATATTCGGGAGCCTGTATTTCCCCGCAAATCCCCGCTGAACAAATTATTGATACCCTGATTTTGTAGCCAACTCTTAAATCTCACATATAGATATATATAAATATTCTGTAAAAGGCGTATAACCCTGCTTTTGAATCCAATTCTAAAATTTCTCCTAATTATCCATAACATTATGAAAACATTTATCTAGGCAATGTTTATCATATATGGCAATGCACTACTATTGAATTATCAATTAAATTAAATTGGCCTTAGGTACAGGCAAATGAAATACAGGCATATGACACACTCCTTAATACCTCTTATTAAATTTGAAGTTAAAAAAGTGCTAAAATTTGGATTGTTGATATAAACTTTGACTACGCACTGAAAGTTCTAATACAGTATATAAAAGATGTAATTTTAAAGTATTTATATCCAGGATTGTAAAAAAGTGAACACAATGCAAAGCTCACCTCAAATATTGAGCTAACATATATTTTGAGCTTTACACATGATGTCGCTACAAAATATTAATAGGTACAAATGTATTATTTAAAAAACAACTTATGAGCTTAAAAAAATAGCGAGCTCTTAGGAAGCTCAAGAGGAGTAGAGCTTTTTTACCGTTAGTAAAAAAATTTGAAATAGAAAAAAAATTCTAATAGAAATCAAGCAACAACTCAAATAGAAAATATTGCCTACACTTTCTAATATCCTTTTCTTGAGTTACTCAATATGCAATTACATAAAATCAATAATTGAGTCACTCAAAACTTAAAAACTAATTATTTGAACAATTAAGTCACTTTAAATCTAAAAACTAATTACTTGAAAAAATATATAAAACCGTCTGATGATTTTTGCTAAATGTTGACAAACAATTATCACACACATACAAGAGAATTTAAGAAGTGAATCTAGAAATGAATTTGACAATTGATATGTTGTTGGTGCAACAAGGAAAAAGGCGTAAAATAATTAAATGAAAACAGTGACGAAGAGGAAATTAAAATTAAGAAATGGTTACTATGGTAACTGTTCAGAAATGCAAGAAACGTTGTGAATTCTTATTCTAAAAAAACAAATTTAGCATATCTGGGCCCTATTGCACCAGCAACTTATCACTAATCAATAAACAATTTTGATAACAGATTTTGATTAGTAAAAACCATTCACTTATCAAAAATATAATATTTTAATTATTTGATAAGTGATAATTGATTGGCGCAATGGAGCCTTGATAATTCAAATATGTAAATTAGAATTATATGTGAGAGTTATATACTCGTACATATTAGGCGATATTAGGACCTATATATATAAAAGGGGTATTTTTGCAAGATTATTTAATTAAACATTTGATTACATGAAAGTTTAACATGATTTCAAATGTATGTACTGTTATACAAAATATTAAATCATAAAAATATTAATTATTTAAAAAAATTGAGTTATTCGTTTTCATTTATAAATAAATCATACATAATATCTGTTTAAAATTGATTTGCACCAAATATAAATCCAGTGCACACAAAAAAAAAAAATAAAAAAAAAAAACAAAAAATATAACAACGAAATCTTTTATATTAAATGATATGACATAAAGAAAATTGTTATATTTTCAGATTTTTCTTTTATTTTTCTTTTTTTTTTTTGCACTATAACAGTTTCAGAATAAGCATTTCTTATACTTCCATGAAAGATTTATGTTTCATGATAGAAATTATTTTATTATGCTTTTTTTTATTATCCTTTTATATATATAAAAAAACACGTTGATATATTATAATCTATATATATATATATATATATACATTTATATATATATTTATTTTTTATTAAATGAAAAGATAATGTATCATAATATGAGATAAATGAAATGAGAAAAGAAGCTGCTGTGATGCAATGATTAGATTTTTTTTTCCAAGATAATATATTGCTTAAGGATATAATATATAACTGTAGTTATGTATTACTCTTTTTATACATACATATATATATATATTATTATATTAAGAGGAATATATTGTTTGGAATATTATTAATATATATATATTAAAAAATACATATATAAGATAAAAGGCGCATATAATAGAATAATTTCTACATAGTTATCTTTCATTCTTGTTAAATATTACAACAATGTTATTCAATGAACTTGAATAAATTCAATTATTTTTGTAACTAAAAGCGAATTTATTGCATTTATGTATTTTTATTTTGTTGTTTTTGGTTTTTTTTTTTTTGTTTTTCTTTTTTGGTGCAACATTGTGGTAATATGAAATATATATGTTTTTTTTTTTTTCGCTGTCAGTTTTTTGCCATAAAAAAAAACAAAAACTTTGTAATAATAATATATTGTAGATTGTTGTATAATATAATGGAATATTATGTAATATTTGACAGATGGTTATGATTTAAATTATTTGACAAGATTTTCTTTACAAAAAAATAACAAATAAATAAAATTTTAAAATTTTATATGTAATAAAATAATAGAAAATTTTTTTCACAATGTTTTTTAACTTATTTCATTCTAAATTCGAAAGTTTTTAATTTACATTTAAAATTCCGTAAATTCAGCCTGACTTTTAACATATAGAATTTTTATAAAATACGCTTGCTGACTTTTACACTAAAAACATTAGTAAAAGAGTTAAAATAATTTGTTACCAAACATTAGTTAGGTCAACACTTGAATATGGTGCACCAATATAGTACAACATTAGTCCAAGCTTAATGGAAACATTACGAAAATTCGAAAGAAAGTGTATATAGATAGCCCGACTCCGACTACAAGCATTTTTACTTCAATAAATACTTGTACAAGGAAGTAAAAATCATTAGAATAGACAATTTTTATAATAGGGGGACATGATTATCGTCTTGAATATAGCCATTTTTGTTCAGAAAGATGAAATGCTCGGGGACTATAAAGCCTGTGAGCAAGGTCTTTCTTATGTACTCCATATTGTGGTAAAATATATGTGATATTAAACCATTTTCTGGAGTGTTTTGTGCTAAGTCATATAATATATTCCGGGCGATATAAACGGAGAACTACTGAGTTACGATATATCAATACCTGACGTAGATAAATTATTAAAAAGATATTATTGGTGGTTGGAAAACGCTTAAAATTAGTTAAAAATAAAAAAAAAATATTAGCATTTAGTATTTGATACAATGTGTTTTTAATTAGGGTAGGTTAATTATGTAAGGTTAAGTTTTAATTAAAAAAAAAAAAATACTGACTTACATTAACGTAAAAATTAAACTAATAATTTAAATGTTAAGCAATAAAATTTTTCTAGGTTAAGATATTTGTAAGATTATAAAATAAAATAGGTTATAATAATCTAGGTTAAGATATTTGTAAGAGATAAATAAAATTTGAAATTAAAAAAAAAAACGCTTACTGACAATTTCCAATTCTGGGCGCCTAGAAATTTGAGTGATTTTTTAAAAATGAATATTAGTTTTTTATTTTAATTTTTAAAACTCATTATATAACTTAAACCAATGTTTGTACTTTAGATTAGGTGCCAGGTACGATTTTTTGCAAATTTTCCATAATCTTGCTTGGGCATAATATAGAATATTCAATAACAGTTTAGGGATAACTTCATTAAAGTGATCAAATATCTTCTGAAAGTAGAATTTAAGTTAAATTAAAGGAAAAGGATAATGAACAGCAACCCAAAGTTTAAGTAATGTGAAACCGAATAAATTAAATTTTTAACTTAATTAACATTCTTAATTAATCATTCTTAATTGGAGAGGTATAAAATTTCATTTTTTTAAATCTTTTTGAGTCTAACTTTAAAATAGCTTACCAACATTATTAAGATGAGGAATTTACAGTTGTAGTCAAATTCAAGATATCATTCCAGCATATTTATTTTTATGTAAATGCAAGATTCTGAATTAGAAGGGATAATTTTTTGTATGAAATAGGTTTGCTGAACTAACATACCATTCTTTTGGTTTGAGTGTTGGGTCTAGCTTCTGTTATTTGTTAGAAGAGGGTTTTTTATTAAAATAAATTAAAATAAACACCAATTTTATTATAAATTATTAAAAAAATTAAAAACTGGCTTATAAAAATAACCAAGATTTTGTCAAATGAGATTTGGTAAGAATTAGATTTTGAAAAACGAGAAATTGAAATTGTTTATTTTGTTAAATATGTATATAAATATATAATTAAATTTCTATTTATTAGATATTTTTATTATTAAATAAAAAATACTCAAAAAAATTAAAAAAAATTAATCATTCTATCATAAAAGAAATTAAAATTAACAGAGAGCAAATTAAAAAATATAATTAATATAAACCAAGTGTCTGACAAGTAAAATAGAAACATCCTAAAAATATGCAATTTTGTAGTATATGACTTAAATTCGCCATAAATTCAGCTTAATTATACGCCAAATTTAAACATATAGATTTTTATAAAATACGCTTGCTCACAATTTCTATTTGTGGGACGCCTAGTAATTTGAATAATTTTTTAAAAATTAATATTTTTTTTTTTTTTTTTAAGAAATTGAAATCTTTTTTGTGGTTGTATATTTGTGGAAATGCAGGTATATAAGGCCTATAAATGAAATACATGCTATATTAAAATAATTAAAAAACTTTAAATTAGTCATAACTCAAATATTTTTATTAATCTTAAGCAACAGACATTTAAAAATTAAGAAAATTATAATTTCACTATCATGCGATGATAATTCAACTTAATTTTGACCTAGATAGCAGATGAAGCTTAATACTAACATCAATTAAAATTTTCATCTTTAAATAAGAAATCTAAGTAAATAATTAAATAAACAAAATAACCTAATATTCAAATATTTATCTATATCAAATAAAATTAATTACCCATTAAATATTATTAATTAAAATACAATTTTATGTAAAAATTTAAAATGTATCTTTCAATCTATATATTCTTTGTAATCAAGTTAAGTCTAACTATATCAGATCATCCTTCTTTTAAGTGTCTTTTACATATTCTACACTTTAATTAATTATTAATTATATATTTACAAAATAAAAATTACAAAAAACTAATTTTTTAAAGTTAAATAAATTATAAAAATTTTAATTAATCAAAGAACTTTTGAAGTTTAAAAAAAAGAAAAAACAATATTGCAACAAATTTACTTAGTATAGACAAAGACTATAACTTTCTAGTTATTTACATTTTACTTTAATTTTTTTCTTTATATACAACTATTTTGATACATTCTACTTTATTTTATTTTTAAAATCTTATGTCTATAATACTAATGTAATTTCCTATTAATATATTGTATATATATTTAATATAATATATTACGTATACATTAAATTATATATGGATATACTGCATTAATTTATTTCTAATTAGTCTTTGATTATCAACAGTCCGCCTCATCAGACCACATCAACTTTGTATATATAACTATATATATATATATACAATATATAAATGTTAATTTAGAATTATGTATATTAATTTATATATTTAATATATGTACAATATTGATACATATATAATTAAATGTGAATGTATATATTTTATATATTGTTATTAAAGAGGGGATAAATAACCGCATAAGTTGAAAGCACATCTTTTAAGGATTTGTGTATTGTATAAAATTTTGTTTTTGTTTTTTTTTGTTTTTGTTGTTATTATTGTTATTATTATTATTGGTGATTTTATCTTCTTTGTTCAGATTCAATTAGCACATTAAGGAAGTTTTGACCAACTAATGGACATATAATGGAATTGTATTTTCTAAGATAATTAAGAACATTTTTCCCAAAATCATATATATATGTACGTATAAATGTATGTATAAAGGATATTTTACTTATGTATATATATGTATTTGTTACTTTGTTTTATGAAACTATCATTAGATGTCTGGTGCTAATAGTTCTTCTTCTTCATCGTGGTAGATAATTATATATTGTATTTTTTTTTTCAGATTAGATTTGCTTCATTAGTTGCAATTAATCTATAAGTAAACTTATACATATATACACATTATTTTGTATACAATTCATATTATAATATTTATCCTGTATACAAACAAATTAAATGAAAATAAATGAAAATATTTTGTCAGGATATCAATAATTTGATCCATTAGTTCAGAACTAATTTTTTGTTCAAGTATAAGTATTAATTTTGTAATAGTAAATTTTAGAAAATTTATATATATATATGGATGAATAAATATTTGTATGTGTAGGTATTCAGATTGTATAGAGAAAACTGAAATTAGATTATGGTTTAAAATATATACGAGTACATGCAGTGTAATTTTACAATAGTAAGGAATTTAAGAATGGAAATTTACTTTTGTTAGTTAGATGATTTTGGTTTGTTCTCTAGAATCCTTCAATAATACCATACATTTTATAAAAAAATTTTTAAATCATGTTTTGTATATATACAATATTACAATATTATATTAAACTTATTTATTTCTGTGATAAAGGGTCATAGACCGAGCGTAAGTTTGAAAAAATTTAACATTTTCTTTCGACTAATTATTTTGTAGTAATAGTGGGGGTTAGTGTACTAAAGAAGTTATGAAAAATTCCAAATGTTTTTAAAAAAACACATTTTCAAAATTATATAATGTTCCATAATAATTTTTGGGTAAAGTGTGTATTAAAAAATAATTTATAATAATTTTTTAAGAACTTTTCTTAAAATTATATTGTAAGTACATGCAAAAATTGTAAAAAATCTAAAGGGACTTTTTTCAATTTTAGAAAAGCCCTCTATAATTATAAGAAAAATTGTAAGCACATGTTAAAATATAGTATTGGAGTTTAGAGTTTTGTATATTAGGAGTATATGAAGAAGTTTTCTTCAAAGACTTAATACTTATTTTTAAAATCTATCTCCTTTCAATATTCTCTACCTTAAACCGTTTGGAAGGTATAAGGGATTACGATTTTTGTAGATTTAACTAATTTTGTAGCTTTGTAGCGGTTGGGCATTGCATAAGAACAACTATTTCTTGAATTGGAAAATAATTTTAAATTTAGAAGACCATACATTTGTAGGGATTAAGTACTTAAAATTTGTTTATTTATTTGAAATTTAAAGGGAAAAAAATTATTTAAATAACTAGTTCATTAGCTTTGCAATGGTGAATATCTAAAAATATTTATAAATGGCCAAATTTTTAAGGCCAACGCGTTGAAAGAATAAAACTGGGCTTTAACACAAATCTTACTTTTAAAACATAAACTATATTTGAAATTAAAGGTATTATCAAAGTAAGATTAAGGTTCAAATTCGCTCAAATTAACGGCTGCGTAGCACAGTGGTTGAGTGCCCGGGTTCGAATCCCAGTGAAAGTAAAAATTTTTTCTAGTTTTCGACTCGACTTAGCTACCATTCGCCATTGGGTTCAAATTAATGGCTTAGTCAATACAAACAAATTCAAAATATAAACAAATAATTTAAATGAATAATATAACTCATATATATATATATATATATATAACTCATATATATATAACTCTAATACAAAATATTACAATATAAACAAAAATAGAATTGTATCTATTGAAAATCTAAGACGTTTCTACAGGTTATCAGGCCTATTAATTTATGTGGAATTCATTAAGACCAATTCTAATAACACGAATATAATATGACCCCCTGCTCCAACATTTACCAATGGTATAGACAGCTGATTAACCTTACAGTTGAACAGTTAGCGTTAAAAACCAAAAAAAAAAGTAAAAGATTTTGAAATTTTCATAAATTCGTTTTTATGCAATAGCCGTCATCGTCATTGAAATCCAGCCAGTTTGCTTCACGGGTTTAAGTATCTGCCATACAACTTCTATACCTAATACCTAATGAGGCAGCGTTTATGAAATTTTGCTGACAATAGTTTAATTTTATG
>OY720444.1:26251591-26657267 GCA_963082915.1 Dolichopus griseipennis
ATTCCTGGTTGCCTGGTATAAAACCTCATTTTAAAAGTTAAAAATTTTTAAAAATTGACAGAAAATTATTATTTTGTTGGGAATTCGCATTTAAAATTTTTAATTCTCAATTTATTAAATTTGCGTTCTGAATTTATTCATTCTGGTTGCCTGGTATAAAAACTCATTTTGAAAGTTAAAAATTTGTCAAAAATTGGTAGAAAATTATTATTTTGTTGGGAATTTGCATTTGAAATTTTTTGATTTTCAATTTATAAAATTTGCGTTCTGAAATTATTCATTCCTGGTTGCCTGGTATAAAAACTCATTTTAAAAGTTAAAAATTTGTCAAAAATTGACACAAAATTATTATTTTGTTGGGAATTTGCATTTGAAATTTTTTGATTTTCAATTTATTAAATTTGCGTTCAGAAATTATTCATTCCTGGTTGCCTGGTATAAAAACTCATTTTAAAAGTTAAAAATTTGTCAAAAATTGACAGAAAATTATTATTTTGTTGGGAATTTGCATTTGAAATTTTTTCATTTTCAATTTATTAAATTTGCGTTCTGAAATTATTCATTCCTGGTTGCCTGGTATAAAAACTCATTTTAAAAGTTAAAAATTTGTCAAAAATTGGTAGAAAATTATTATTTTGTTGGGAATTTTCATTTGAAATTTTTTGATTTTCAATTTATTAAATTTGCGTTCTGAAATTATTCATTCCTGGTTGCCTGGTATAAAAACTCATTTTAAAAGTTAAAAATTTGTGAAAAATTGACAGAAAATTATTATTTTGTTGGAAATTTGCATTTGTAATTTTTTGATTTTCAATTTATTAAATTTGCGTTCTGAAATTATTCATTCCTGGTTGCCTGGTATAAAAACTCATTTTAAAAGTTAAAAAGTTGTTAAAAATGGACAGGAAATTATTATTTTGTGGGAATTTGCATTTGAAATTTTCTGATTTTCAATTTATTAAATTTGCGTTCTGAAATTATTCATTCCTGGTTGCCTGGTATAAAAACTCATTTTAAAAGTTAAAAATTTGTCAAAAATTGACAGAAAATTATTATTTTGTTGGAAATTTGCATTTGTAATTTTTTGATTTTCAATTTATTAAATTTGCGTTCTGAAATTATTCATTCCTGGTTGCTTGGTATAAAACCTCATTTTAAAAGTTAAAAAGTTGTTAAAAATTGACAGGAAATTATTATTTTGTGGGACTTTGCATTTGAAATTTTTTGATTTTCAATTTATTAAATTTGCGTTCTGAAATTATTCATTCCTGGTTGCCTGGTATAAAAACTCATTTTAAAAGTTAAAAATTTGTCAAAAATTGACAGAAAATTATTATTTTGTTGGGAATTTGCATTTGTAATTTTTTGATTTTCAAATTATTAAATTTGCGTTCTGAATTTATTCATTCCTGGTTGCCTGGTATAAAAACTCATTTTAAAAGTTAAAAATTTGTCAAAAATTGACAGAAAATTATTATTTTGTTGGGAATTTGCATTTGAAATTTTTTGATTTTCAATTTATTAAATTTGCGTTCTGAAATTATTCATTCCTGGTTGTCTGGTATAAAAACTCATTTTAAAAGTTAAAACTTTGTCAAAAATTGACAGAAAATTATTATTTTGTTGGGAATTTGCGTTTAAAATTTTTTAATTCTCAATTTATTAAATTTGCGTTCTGAAATTATTGATTCCTGGTTGCCTGGTATAAAACCTCATTTTAAAAGTTAAAAATTTCTTACAAATTGACAGAAAATTATTATTTTGTTGGGAATTTGCGTTTAAAATTTTTTAATTCTCAATTTATTAAATTTGCGTTCTGAAATTATTGATTCCTGGTTGCCTGGTATAAAACCTCATTTTAAAAGTTAAAAATTTCTTAAAAATTGACAGAAAATTATTATTTTGTTGGGAATTCGCATTTAAAATTTTTAATTCTCAATTTATTAAATTTGCGTTCTGAATTTATTCATTCTGGTTGCCTGGTATAAAAACTCATTTTGAAAGTTAAAAATTTGTCAAAAATTGGTAGAAAATTATTATTTTGTTGGGAATTTGCATTTGAAATTTTTTGATTTTCAATTTATAAAATTTGCGTTCTGAAATTATTCATTCCTGGTTGCCTGGTATAAAAACTCATTTTAAAAGTTAAAAATTTGTCAAAAATTGACACAAAATTATTATTTTGTTGGGAATTTGCATTTGAAATTTTTTGATTTTCAATTTATTAAATTTGCGTTCAGAAATTATTCATTCCTGGTTGCCTGGTATAAAAACTCATTTTAAAAGTTAAAAATTTGTCAAAAATTGACAGAAAATTATTATTTTGTTGGGAATTTGCATTTGAAATTTTTTCATTTTCAATTTATTAAATTTGCGTTCTGAAATTATTCATTCCTGGTTGCCTGGTATAAAAACTCATTTTAAAAGTTAAAAATTTGTCAAAAATTGGTAGAAAATTATTATTTTGTTGGGAATTTTCATTTGAAATTTTTTGATTTTCAATTTATTAAATTTGCGTTCTGAAATTATTCATTCCTGGTTGCCTGGTATAAAACCTCATTTTAAAAGTTAAAAATTTGTGAAAAATTGACAGAAAATTATTATTTTGTTGGGAATTTGCATTTGAAATTTTTTCATTTTCAATTTATTAAATTTGCGTTCTGAAATTATTCATTCCTGGTTGCCTGGTATAAAACCTCATTTTAAAAGTTAAAAATTTGTGAAAAATTGACAGAAAATTATTATTTTGTTGGGAATTTACGTTTGGAATTTTTTGATTTTCAATTTATTAAATTTCCGTTCTGAATTTATTCATTCCTGGTTGCATGGTATAAAAACTCATTTTAAAAGTTAAAAATTTGTCAAAAATTGACAGAAAATTATTATTTTGTTGGGAATTTGCATTTGAAATTTTTTCATTTTCAATTTATTAAATTTGCGTTCTGAAATTATTCATTCCTGGTTGCCTGGTATAAAAACTCATTTTAAAAGTTAAAAATTTGTCAAAAATTGGTAGAAAATTATTATTTTGTTGGGAATTTTCATTTGAAATTTTTTGATTTTCAATTTATTAAATTTGCGTTCTGAAATTATTCATTCCTGGTTGCCTGGTATAAAACCTCATTTTAAAAGTTAAAAATTTGTGAAAAATTGACAGAAAATTATTATTTTATTGGGAATTTACGTTTGGAATTTTTTGATTTTCAATTTATTAAATTTGCGTTCTGAAATTATTCATTCCTGGTTGCCTGGTATAAAACCTCATTTTAAAAGTTAAAAATTTGTGAAAAATTGACAGAAAATTATTATTTTGTTGGGAATTTACGTTTGGAATTTTTTGATTTTCAATTTATTAAATTTCCGTTCTGAATTTATTCATTCCTGGTTGCCTGGTATAAAAACTCATTTTAAAAGTTAAAATTTCTTAAAAATTGACAGAAAATTATTATTTTGTTGGGAATTTTCATTTGAAATTTTTTGATTTTCAATTTATAAACTTTGCGTTCTGAAATTATTCATACGTGGTTGCCTGGTATAAAAACTCAATTTAAAAGTAAAAAATTTGTCAAAAATTGACAGAAAATTATTATTTTGTAGGGAATTTGCATTTGTAATTTTTTGATTTTCAATTTATTAAATTTGCGTTCTGAAATTATTCATTCCTGGTTGCCTGGTATAAAAACTCATTTTAAAAGTTAAAAAGTTGTTAAAAATGGACAGGAAATTATTATTTTGTGGGAATTTGCATTTGAAATTTTCTGATTTTCAATTTATTAAATTTGCGTTCTGAAATTATTCATTCCTGGTTGCCTGGTATAAAAACTCATTTTAAAAGATAAAAATTTGTCAAAAATTGACAGAAAAATATTATTTTGTTGGGAATTTGCATTTGTAATTTTTTGATTTTCAATTTATTAAATTTGCGTTCTGAAATTATTCATTCCTGGTTGCCTGGTATAAAAACTCATTTTAAAAGTTAAAAATTTGTCAAAAATTGACAGAAAATTATTATTTTGTTGGAAATTTGCATTTGTAATTTTTTGATTTTCAATTTATTAAATTTGCGTTCTGAAATTATTCATTCCTGGTTGCTTGGTATAAAACCTCATTTTAAAAGTTAAAAAGTTGTTAAAAATTGACAGGAAATTATTATTTTGTGGGACTTTGCATTTGAAATTTTTTGATTTTCAATTTATTAAATTTGCGTTCTGAAATTATTCATTCCTGGTTGCCTGGTATAAAAACTCATTTTAAAAGTTAAAAATTTGTCAAAAATTGACAGAAAATTATGATTTTGTTGGGAATTTGCATTTGAAATTTTTTGATTTTCAATTTATTAAATTTGCGTTCTGAAATTATTCATTCCTGGTTGTCTGGTATAAAAACTCATTTTAAAAGTTAAAACTTTGTCAAAAATTGACAGAAAATTATTATTTTGTTGGGAATTTGCGTTTAAAATTTTTTAATTCTCAATTTATTAAATTTGCGTTCTGAAATTATTGATTCCTGGTTGCCTGGTATAAAACCTCATTTTAAAAGTTAAAAATTTCTTACAAATTGACAGAAAATTATTATTTTGTTGGGAATTTGCGTTTAAAATTTTTTAATTCTCAATTTATTAAATTTGCGTTCTGAAATTATTGATTCCTGGTTGCCTGGTATAAAACCTCATTTTAAAAGTTAAAAATTTCTTAAAAATTGACAGAAAATTATTATTTTGTTGGGAATTCGCATTTAAAATTTTTAATTCTCAATTTATTAAATTTGCGTTCTGAATTTATTCATTCTGGTTGCCTGGTATAAAAACTCATTTTGAAAGTTAAAAATTTGTCAAAAATTGGTAGAAAATTATTATTTTGTTGGGAATTTGCATTTGAAATTTTTTGATTTTCAATTTATAAAATTTGCGTTCTGAAATTATTCATTCCTGGTTGCCTGGTATAAAAACTCATTTTAAAAGTTAAAAATTTGTCAAAAATTGACACAAAATTATTATTTTGTTGGGAATTTGCATTTGAAATTTTTTGATTTTCAATTTATTAAATTTGCGTTCAGAAATTATTCATTCCTGGTTGCCTGGTATAAAAACTCATTTTAAAAGTTAAAAATTTGTCAAAAATTGACAGAAAATTATTATTTTGTTGGGAATTTGCATTTGAAATTTTTTCATTTTCAATTTATTAAATTTGCGTTCTGAAATTATTCATTCCTGGTTGCCTGGTATAAAAACTCATTTTAAAAGTTAAAAATTTGTCAAAAATTGGTAGAAAATTATTATTTTGTTGGGAATTTTCATTTGAAATTTTTTGATTTTCAATTTATTAAATTTGCGTTCTGAAATTATTCATTCCTGGTTGCCTGGTATAAAACCTCATTTTAAAAGTTAAAAAGTTGTTAAAAATTGACAGAAAAATATTATTTTGTTGGGAATTTGCATTTGTAATTTTTTGATTTTCAATTTGTTAAATTTGCGTTCTGAAATTATTCATTCCTGGTTGCCTGGTATAAAAACTCATTTTAAAAGTTAAAAATTTGTCAAAAATTGACAGAAAATTATTATTTTGTTGGGAATTTGCATTTGTAATTTTTTGCTTTTCAAATTATTAAATTTGCGTTCTGAATTTATTCATTCCTGGTTGCCTGGTATAAAAACTCATTTTAAAAGTTAAAAATTTGTCAAAAATTGACAGAAAATTATTATTTTGTTGGGAATTTGCATTTGAAATTTTTTTGATTTTCAATTTATTAAATTTGCGTTCTGAAATAATTCATTCCTGGTTGTCTGGTATAAAAACTCATTTTAAAAGTTAAAACTTTGTCAAAAATTGACAGAAAATTATTATTTTGTTGAGAATTTGCGTTTAAAATTTTTTAATTCTCAATTTATTAAATTTGCGTTCTGAAATTATTGATTCCTGGTTGCCTGGTATAAAACCTCATTTTAAAAGTTAAAAATTTCTTACAAATTGACAGAAAATTATTATTTTGTTGGGAATTTGCGTTTAAAATTTTTTAATTCTCAATTTATTAAATTTGCGTTCTGAAATTATTGATTCCTGGTTGCCTGGTATAAAACCTCATTTTAAAAGTTAAAAATTTCTTAAAAATTGACAGAAAATTATTATTTTGTTGGGAATTCGCATTTAAAATTTTCAATTCTCAATTTATTAAATTTGCGTTCTGAATTTATTCATTCTGGTTGCCTGGTATAAAAACTCATTTTGAAAGTTAAAAATTTGTCAAAAATTGGTAGAAAATTATTATTTTGTTGGGAATTTGCATTTGAAATTTTTTGATTTTCAATTTATAAAATTTGCGTTCTGAAATTATTCATTCCTGGTTGCCTGGTATAAAAACTCATTTTAAAAGTTAAAAATTTGTCAAAAATTGACACAAAATTATTATTTTGTTGGGAATTTGCATTTGAAATTTTTTGATTTTCAATTTATTAAATTTGCGTTCAGAAATTATTCATTCCTGGTTGCCTGGTATAAAAACTCATTTTAAAAGTTAAAAATTTGTCAAAAATTGACAGAAAATTATTATTTTGTTGGGAATTTGCATTTGAAATTTTTTCATTTTCAATTTATTAAATTTGCGTTCTGAAATTATTCATTCCTGGTTGCCTGGTATAAAAACTCATTTTAAAAGTTAAAAATTTGTCAAAAATTGGTAGAAAATTATTATTTTGTTGGGAATTTTCATTTGAAATTTTTTGATTTTCAATTTATTAAATTTGCGTTCTGAAATTATTCATTCCTGGTTGCCTGGTATAAAACCTCATTTTAAAAGTTAAAAATTTGTGAAAAATTGACAGAAAATTATTATTTTGTTGGGAATTTACGTTTGGAATTTTTTGATTTTCAATTTATTAAATTTGCGTTCTGAAATTATTCATTCCTGGTTGCCTGGTATAAAACCTCATTTTAAAAGTTAAAAATTTGTGAAAAATTGACAGAAAATTATTATTTTGTTGGGAATTTACGTTTGGAATTTTTTGATTTTCAATTTATTAAATTTCCGTTCTGAATTTATTCATTCCTGGTTGCCTGGTATAAAAACTCATTTTAAAAGTTAAAATTTCTTAAAAATTGACAGAAAATTATTATTTTGTTGGGAATTTTCATTTGAAATTTTTTGATTTTCAATTTATAAACTTTGCGTTCTGAAATTATTCATTCCTGGTTGCCTGGTATAAAAACTCAATTTAAAAGTAAAAAATTTGTCAAAAATTGACAGAAAATTATTATTTTGTAGGGAATTTGCATTTGTAATTTTTTGATTTTCAATTTATTAAATTTGCGTTCTGAAATTATTCATTCCTGGTTGCCTGATATAAAAACTCATTTTAAAAGTTAAAAAGTTGTTAAAAATGGACAGGAAATTATTATTTTGTGGGAATTTGCATTTGAAATTTTCTGATTTTCAATTTATTAAATTTGCGTTCTGAAATTATTCATTCCTGGTTGCCTGGTATAAAAACTCATTTTAAAAGATAAAAATTTGTCAAAAATTGACAGAAAAATATTATTTTGTTGGGAATTTGCATTTGTAATTTTTTGATTTTCAATTTGTTAAATTTGCGTTCTGAAATTATTCATTCCTGGTTGCCTGGTATAAAAACTCATTTTAAAAGTTAAAAATTTGTCAAAAATTGACAGAAAATTATTATTTTGTTGGAAATTTGCATTTGTAATTTTTTGATTTTCAATTTATTAAATTTGCGTTCTGAAATTATTCATTCCTGGTTGCTTGGTATAAACCCTCATTTTAAAAGTTAAAAAGTTGTTAAAAATTGACAGGAAATTATTATTTTGTGGGACTTTGCATTTGAAATTTTTTGATTTTCAATTTATTAAATTTGCGTTCAGAAATTATTCATTCCTGGTTGCCTGGTATAAAAACTCATTTTAAAAGTTAAAAATTTGTCAAAAATTGGTAGAAAATTATTATTTTGTTGGGAATTTGCGTTTAAAATTTTTTAATTCTCAATTTATTAAATTTGCGTTCTGAAATTATTGATTCCTGGTTGCCTGGTATAAAACCTCATTTTAAAAGTTAAAAATTTCTTAAAAATGGACAGAAAATTATTATTTTGTTGGGAATTCGCATTTAAAATTTTTAATTCTCAATTTATTAAATTTGCGTTCTGAATTTATTCATTCTGGTTGCCTGGTATAAAAACTCATTTTGAAGGTTAAAAAGTTAGGAATTTGCATTTGAAATTTTTTGATTTTCAATTTATAAAATTTGCGTTCTGAAATTATTCATTCCTGGTTGCCTGCTATAAAAACTCATTTTAAAAGTTAAAAATTTGCCAAAAATTGACAGAAAATTATTATATTGTTGGGAATTTGAATTTGAAATTTTTTGATTTTCAATTTATTAAATTTGCGTTCTGAAATTATTCATTCCTGGTTGCCTGGTATAAAAACTCATTTTAAAAGTTAAAAATTTGTCAAAAATTGACAGAAAATTATTATTTTGTTGGGAATTTGCATTTGAAACTTTTTGATTTTCAATTTATAAAATTTGCGTTCTGAAAATATTCATTCCTGGTTGCCTGGTATAAAAACTCATTTTAAAAGTAAAAAATTTGTCAAAAATTGAAAGAAAATTATTATTTTGTAGGGAATTTGCATTTGTAATTTTTTGATTTTCAATTTATTAAATTTGCGTTCTGAATTATTCATTCCTGGCTGCCTGGTATAAAAACTCATTTTAAAAGTTAAAAAGTTGTTAAAAATTGACAGGAAATTATTATTTTGTGGGAATTTGCATTTGAAATTTTTTGATTTTCAATTTATTAAATTTGCGTTCAGAAATTATTCATTCCTGGTTGCCTGGTATAAAAACTCATTTTAAAAGTTAAAAATTTGTCAAAAATTGGTAGAAAATTATTATTTTGTTGGGAATTTGCGTTTAAAATTTTTTAATTCTCAATTTATTAAATTTGCGTTCTGCAATTATTCATTCCTGGTTGCCTGGTATAAAAACTCATTTTAAAAGTTAAAAATTTGTCAAAAATTGACAGAAAATTATGATTTTGTTGGGAATTTTCATTTGAAATTTTTTGATTTTCAATTTATAAACTTTGCGTTCTGAAATTATTCATTCCTGGTTGCCTGGTATAAAAACTCAATTTAAAAGTAAAAAATTTGTCAAAAATTGACAGAAAATTATTGTTTTGTAGGGAATTTGCATTTGTAATTTTTTGATTTTCAATTTATTAAATTTGCGTTCTGAAATTATTCATTCCTGGTTGCTTGGTATAAAACCTCATTTTAAAAGTTAAAAAGTTGTTAAAAATTGACAGGAAATTATTATTTTGTGGGACTTTGCATTTGAAATTTTTTGATTTTCAATTTATTAAATTTGCGTTCAGAAATTATTCATTCCTTGTTGCCTGGTATAAAAACTCATTTTAAAAGTTAAAAATTTGTCAAAAATTGGTAGAAAATTATTATTTTGTGGGAATTTGCGTTTAAAATTTTTTAATTCTCAATTTATTAAATTTGCGTTCTGAAATTATTGATTCCTGGTTGCCTGGTATAAAACCTCATTTTAAAAGTTAAAAATTTCTTACAAATTGACAGAAAATTATTATTTTGTTGGGAATTTGCGTTTAAAATTTTTTAATTCTCAATTTATTAAATTTGCGTTCTGAAATGATTGATTCCTGGTTGCCTGGTATAAAACCTCATTTTAAAAGTTAAAAATTTCTTAAAAATTGACAGAAAATTATTATTTTGTTGGGAATTCGCATTTAAAATTTTTAATTCTCAATTTATTAAATTTGCGTTCTGAATTTATTCATTCTGGTTGCCTGGTATAAAAACTCATTTTGAAAGTTAAAAATTTGTCAAAAATTGGTAGAAAATTATTATTTTGTTGGGAATTTGCATTTGAAATTTTTTGATTTTCAATTTATAAAATTTGCGTTCTGAAATTATTCATTCCTGGTTGCCTGGTATAAAAACTCATTTTAAAAGTTAAAAATTTGTCAAAAATTGACACAAAATTATTATTTTGTTGGGAATTTGCATTTGAAATTTTTTGATTTTCAATTTATTAAATTTGCGTTCAGAAATTATTCATTCCTGGTTGCCTGGTATAAAAACTCATTTTGAAAGTTAAAAATTTGTCAAAAATTGACAGAAAATTATTATTTTGTTGGGAATTTGCATTTGAAATTTTTTCATTTTCAATTTATTAAATTTGCGTTCTGAAATTATTCATTCCTGGTTGCCTGGTATAAAAACTCATTTTAAAAGTTAAAAATTTGTCAAAAATTGACAAATTCATTTGAAATTTTTTGATTTTCAATTTATTAAATTTGCGTTCTGAAATTATTCATTCCTGGTTGCCTGGTATAAAACCTCATTTTAAAAGTTAAAAATTTGTGAAAAATTGACAGAAAATTATTATTTTGTTGGGAATTTACGTTTGGAATTTTTTGATTTTCAATTTATTAAATTTGCGTTCTGAAATTATTTATTCCTGGTTGCCTGGTATAAAACCTCATTTTAAAAGTTAAAAATTTGTGAAAAATTGACAGAAAATTATTATTTTGTTGGGAATTTACGTTTGGAATTTTTTGATTTTCAATTTATTAAATTTCCGTTCTGAATTTATTCATTCCTGGTTGCCTGGTATAAAAACTCATTTTAAAAGTTAAAATTTCTTAAAACTTGACAGAAAATTATTATTTTGTTGGGAATTTTCATTTGAAATTTTTTGATTTTCAATTTATAAACTTTGCGTTCTGAAATTATTCATACCTGGTTGCCTGGTATAAAAACTCAATTTAAAAGTAAAAAATTTGTCAAAAATTGACAGAAAATTATTATTTTGTAGGGAATTTGCATTTGTAATTTTTTGATTTTCAATTTATTAAATTTGCGTTCTGAAGTTTGTCATTCCTGGTTGCCTGGTATAAAAACTCATTTTAAAAGTTAAAAAGTTGTTAAAAATGGACAGGAAATTATTATTTTGTGGGAATTTGCATTTGAAATTTTTTGATTTTCAATTTATTAAATTTGCGTTCTGAAATTATTCATTCATGGTTGCCTAGTATAAAAACTCATTTTAAAAGATAAAAATTTGTCAAAAATTGACAGAAAAATATTATTTTGTTGGGAATTTGCATTTGTAATTTTTTGATTTTCAATTTATTAAATTTGCGTTCTGAAATTTTTCATTCCTGGTTGCCTGGTATAAAAACTCATTTTAAAAGTTAAAAATTTGTCAAAAATTGACAGAAAATTATTATTTTGTTGGAAATTTGCATTTGTAATTTTTTGATTTTCAATTTATTAAATTTGCGTTCTGAAATTTTTCATTCCTGGTTGCCTGGTATAAAAACTCATTTTAAAAGTTAAAAATTTGTCAAAAATTGGTAGAAAATTATTATTTTGTTGGGAATTTGCGTTTAAAATTTTCTAATTCTCAATTTATTAAATTTGCGTTCTGAAATTATTGATTCCTGGTTGCCTGGTGTAAAACCTCATTTTAAAAGTTAAAAATATCTTAAAAATTGACAGAAAATTATTATTTTGTTGGGAATTCGCATTTAAAATTTTTAATTCTCAATTTATTAAATTTGCGTTCTGAATTTATTCATTCTGGTTGCCTGGTATAAAAACTCATTTTGAAAGTTAAAAATTTGTCAAAAATTGGTAGAAAATTATTATTTTGTTGGGAATTTGCATTTGAAATTTTTTGATTTTCAATTTATAAAATTTGCGTTCTGAAATTATTCATTCCTGGTTGCCTGGTATAAAAACTCATTTTAAAAGTTAAAAATTTGTCAAAAATTGACAGAAAATTATTATATTGTTGGGAATTTGCATTTGAAATTTTTTGATTTTCAATTTATTAAATTTGCGTTCTGAAATTATTCATTCCTGGTTGCCTGGTATAAAAACTCATTTTAAAAGTTAAAAATTTGTCAAAAATTGACAGAAAATTATTATTTTGTTGGGAATTTGCATTTGAAACTTTTTGATTTTCAATTTATAAAATTTGCGTTCTGAAATTATTCATTCCTGGTTGCCTGGTATAAAAACTCATTTTAAAAGTTAAAAATTTGTCAAAAATTGGTAGAAAATTATTATTTTGTTGGGAATTTTCATTTGAAATTTTTTGATTTTCAATTTATAAACTTTGCGTTCTGAAATTATTCATTCCTGGTTGCCTGGTATAAAAACTCATTTTAAAAGTAAAAAATTTGTCAAAAATTGAAAGAAAATTATTATTTTGTAGGGAATTTGCATTTGTAATTTTTTGATTTTCAATTTATTAAATTTGCGTTCTGAATTATTCATTCCTGGTTGCCTGGTATAAAAACTCATTTTAAAAGTTAAAAAGTTGTTAAAAATTGACAGGAAATTATTATTTTGTGGGAATTTGCATTTGAAATTTTTTGATTTTCAATTTATTAAATTTGCGTTCTGAAATTATTCATTCCTGGTTGCCTGGAATAAAAACTCATTTTAAAAGTAAAAAATTTGTCAAAAATTGACAGAAAATTATTATTTTGTTGGGAATTTGCATTTATAATTTTTTAATTTTCAATTTATTAAATTTGCGTTCTGAAATTTTTCATTCCTGGTTGCCTGGTATAAAAACTCATTTTAAAAGTTAAAAATTTGTGAAAAATTGACAGAAAATTATTATTTTGTTGGGAATTTACGTTTGAAATTTTTTGATTTTCAATTTATTAAATTTGCGTTCTGAAATTATTCATTCCTGGTTGCCTGGTATAAAACCTCATTTTAAAAGTTAAAAATTTCTTAAAAATTAACAGAAGATTATTATTTTGTTGGGAATTTGCATTTAAAATTTTTAATTCTCAATTTATTAAATTTGCGTTCTGAATTTATTCATTCCTGGTTGTCTGGTATAAAAACTCATTTTAAAAGTTAAAAATTTCTTAAAAATTGACAGAAAATTATTATTTTGTTGGGAATTCGCATTTAAAATTTTTAATTCTCAATTTATTAAATTTGCGTTCTGAATTTATTCATTCTGGTTGCCTGGTATAAAAACTCATTTTGAAAGTTAAAAATTTGTCAAAAATTGGTAGAAAATTATTATTTTGTTGGGAATTTGCATTTGAAATTTTTTGATTTTCAATTTATAAAATTTGCGTTCTGAAATTATTCATTCCTGGTTGCCTGGTATAAAAACTCATTTTAAAAGTTAAAAATTTGTCAAAAATTGACAGAAAATTATTATTTTGTTGGGAATTTGCATTTGAAACTTTTTGATTTTCAATTTATAAATTTTGCGTTCTGAAATTATTCATTCCTGGTTGCCTGGTATAAAAACTCATTTTAAAAGTAAAAAATTTGTCAAAAATTGAAAGAAAATTATTATTTTGTAGGGAATTTGCATTTGTAATTTTTTGATTTTCAATTTATAAACTTTGCGTTCTGAAATTATTCATTCCTGGTTGCCTGGTATAAAAACTCATTTTAAAAGTTAAAAATTTCTTAAAAATTAACAGAAGATTATTATTTTGTTGGGAATTTGCATTTAAAATTTTTAATTCTCAATTTATTAAATTTGCGTTCTGAATTTATTCATTCCTGGTTGTCTGGTATAAAAACTCATTTTAAAAGTTAAAAATTTCTTAAAAATTGACAGAAAATTATTATTTTGTTGGGAATTCGCATTTAAAATTTTTAATTCTCAATTTATTAAATTTGCGTTCTGAATTTATTCATTCTGGTTGCCTGGTATAAAAACTCATTTTGAAAGTTAAAAATTTGTCAAAAATTGGTAGAAAATTATTATTTTGTTGGGAATTTGCATTTGAAACTTTTTGATTTTCAATTTATAAACTTTGCGTTCTGAAATTATTCATTCCTGGTTGCCTGGTATAAAAACTCATTTTAAAAGTAAAAAATTTGTCAAAAATTGAAAGAAAATTATTATTTTGTAGGGAATTTGCATTTGTAATTTTTTGATTTTCAATTTATTAAATTTGCGTTCTGAATTATTCATTCCTGGTTGCCTGGTATAAAAACTCATTTTAAAAGTTAAAAAGTTGTTAAAAATTGACAGGAAATTATTATTTTGTGGGAATTTCCATTTGAAATTTTTTGATTTTCAATTTATTAAATTTGCGTTCTGAAATTATTCATTCCTGGTTGCCTGGAATAAAAACTCATTTTAAAAGTTAAAAATTTGTCAAAAATTGACAGAAAATTATTATTTTGTTGGGAATTTGCATTTGTAATTTTTTGATTTTCAATTTATTAAATTTGCGTTCTGAAATTTTTCATTCCTGGTTGCCTGGTATAAAAACTCATTTTAAAAGTTAAAAATTTGTGAAAAATTGACAGAAAATTATTATTTTGTTGGGAATTTACGTTTGGAATTTTTTGATTTTCAATTTATTAAATTTGCGTTCTGAAATTATTCATTCCTGGTTGCCTGGTATAGAACCTCATTTTAAAAGTTAAAAATTTCTTAAAAATTAACAGAAGATTATTATTTTGTTGGGAATTTGCATTTAAAATTTTTAATTCTCAATTTATTAAATTTGCGTTCTGAATTTATTCATTCCTGGTTGTCTGGTATAAAAACTCATTTTAAAAGTTAAAAATTTCTTAAAAAATAACAGAATATTATTATTTTGTTGGGAATTCGCATTTAAAATTTTTAATTCTCAATTTATTAAATTTGCGTTCTGAATTTATTCATTCTGGTTGCCTGGTATAAAAACTCATTTTAAAAGTTAAAATTTCTTAAAAATTGACAGAAAATTATTATTTTGTTGGGAATTCGGATTTAAAATTTTTGAGACACAATTTATTGAATTTCCGTTCTGAATTTATTCATTCCTGGTTGCCTGGTATAAAAATTCATTTTAAAAGTTAAAAATTTGTCAAAAATTGGTGGAAAATTATGATTTTGTTGGGAATTTTCATTTGAAATTTTTTGATTTTCAATTTATAAACTTTGCGTTCTGAAATTATTCATTCCTGGTTGCCTGGTATAAAAACTCAATTTAAAAGTAAAAAATTTGTCAAAAATTGACAGAAAATTATTGTTTTGTATGGAATTTGCATTTGTAATTTTTTGATTTTCAATTTATTAAATTTGCATTCTGAAATTATTCATTCCTGGTTGCCTGGTATAAAAACTCATTTTAAAAGTTAAAAGTTGTTAAAAATTGACAGGAAATTATTATTTTGTGGGAATTTGCATTTGAAATTTTTTGATTTTCAATTTATTAAATTTGCGTTCTGAAATTATTCATTCCTGGTTGCCTAGTATAAAAACTCATTTTAAAAGTTAAAAATTTGTCAAAAATTGACAGAAAAATATTATTTTGTTGGGAATTTGCATTTGTAATTTTTTGATTTTCAATTTATTAAATTTGCGTTCTGAAATTATTCATTCCTGGTTGCCTGGTATAAAAACTCATTTTAAAAGTTAAAAATTTGTCGAAAATTGACAGAAAATTATTATTTTGTTGTGAATTTGCATTTGTAATTTTTTGATTTTCAATTTATTAAATTTGCGTTCTGAAATTATTCATTCCTGGTTGCTTGGTATAAAACCTCATTTTAAAAGTTAAAAAGTTGTTAAAAATTGACAGGAAATTATTATTTTGTGGGACTTTGCATTTGAAATTTTTTGATTTTCAATTTGTTAATATTGCGTTCAGAAATTATTCATTCCTGGTTGCCTGGTATAAAAACTCATTTTAAAAGTTAAAAATTTGTCAAAAATTGGTAGAAAATTATTATTTTGTTGGGAATTTACGTTTAAAATTTTTTAATTCTCAATTTATTAAATTTGCGTTCTGAAATTATTCATTCCTGGTTGCCTGGTATAAAACCTCATTTTAAAAGTTAAAAATTTCTTAAAAATTAACAGAAGATTATTATTTTGTTGGGAATTTGCATTTAAAATTTTTAATTCTCAATTTATTAAATTTGCGTTCTGAATTTATTCATTCCTGGTTGCATGGTATAAAAACTCATTTTAAAAGTTAAAAATTTCTTAAAAATTAACAGAATATTATTATTTTGTTGGGAATTCGCATTTAAAATTTTTAATTCTCAATTTATTAAATTTACGTTCTGAATTTATTCATTCTGGTTGCCTGGTATAAAAACTCATTTTAAAAGTAAAAATTTCTTAAAAATTGACAGAAAATTATTATTTTGTTGGGAATTCGGATTTAAAATTGTTGAGACACAATTTATTAAATTTCCGTTCTGAATTTATTCATTCCTGGTTGCCTGGTATAAAAATTCATTTTAAAAGTTAAAAATTTGTCAAAAATTGGTAGAAAATTATTATTTTGTTGGGAATTTGCGTTTAAAATTTTTTAATTCTCAATTTATTAAATTTGCGTTGTGAAATTATTCATTCCTTGTTGCCTGGTATAAAAACTCGTTTTAAAAGTCAAAAATTTGTCAAAAATCAACAGAAAATTATTATTTTGTTGGGAATTTGCATTTGTAATTTTTTGATTTTCAATTTATTAAATTTGCGTTCTGAAATTATTCATTGCTGGTTGCCTGGTATAAAAACTCATTTTAAAAGTAAAAAATTTCTTAAAAAATGACAGAAAATTATTATTTTGTTGGGAATTTGCATTTTAAATGTTTTGATTTTCAATTTATTAAATTTGTGTTCTGAAATTATTCATTCCTTGTTGCCTCGTATTAAAACTCATTTTAAAAGTTAAAAATTTGTCAAAAATTAGTATAAAATTATTATTTTGTTGAGAATTTACGTTTAAAAATTTTTACTTCTCAATTTATTAAATTTGCGTTCTGAAATTATTCATTCCTGGTTGCCTGGTATAAAAACTCATTTTAAAAGTTAAAAATTTGTCAAAAATTGACAGAAAATTATTATTTTGTTGGGAATTTGCATTTTAAATGTTTTGATTTTCAATTTATTAAATTTGTGTTCTGAAATTATTCATTCCTTGTTGCCTGGTATAAAACCTCATTTTAAGTCAAAAATTGGTAGAAAATTATTATTTTGTTGGGAATTTGCGTTTAAAATTTTTTACTTCTCAATTTATTAAATTTGCGTTCTGAAATTATTCATTCCTGGTTGCCTGGTATAAAAACTCATTTTAAAAGTTAAAAATTTGTCAAAAATTGACAGAAAATTATTATTTTGTTGGGAATTTGCATTTGAAATGTTTTGATTTTCAATTTATTAAATTTGCGTTCTGAAATTATTCATTCCTTGTTGCCTGGTATAAAAACTCATTTTAAAAGTAAAAAATTTGTCAAAAATTGACAGAAAAATATTATTTTGTAGGGAATTTGCATTTGTAATTTTTTGATTTTCAATTTATTAAATTTGCGTTCTGAAATTATTCATTCCTGGTTGCCTGGTATAAAAACTGATTTTAAAAAATAAAAATTTGTCAAAAATTGGTAGAAAATTATTATTTTGTTGGGAATTTGCTTTTGAAATTTTTTGATTTTCAATTTATTAAATATGCGTTCTGAAATTATTCATTCCTGGTTGCCTGGTATAAAAACTCATTTTAAAAGTTAAAAATTTGTCAAAAATTGACAGAAAATTATTATTTTGTTGGGAATTTGCATTTGAAATGTTTTGATTTTCAATTTATTAAATTTGCGTTCTGAAATTATTCATTCCTTGTTGCCTGGTATAAAAACTCATTTTAAAAGTAAAAAATTTGTCAAAAATTGACAGAAAATTATTATTTTCTTGGGAATTTGCATTTGAAATGTTTTGATTTTCAATTTATTAAATTTGCGTTCTGAAATTATTCATTCCTGGTTGCCTGGTATAAAAACTCATTTTAAAAGTTAAAAATTTGTCAAAAATTGACAGAAAATTATTATTTTGTTGGGAATTTGCATTTGTAATTTTTTGATTTTCAATTTATTAAATTTGCGTTCTGAAATTATTCATTCCTGGTTGCTTGGTATAAAACCTCATTTTAAAAGTTAAAAAGTTGTTAAAAATTGACAGGAAATTATTATTTTGTGGGACTTTGCATTTGAAATTTTTTGATTTTCAATTTATTAAATATGCGTTCAGAAATTATTCATTCCTGGTTGCCTGGTATAAAAACTTATTTTAAAAGTTAAAAATTTGTCAAAAATTGGTAGAAAATTATTATTTTGTTGGGAATTTACGTTTAAAATTTTTTAATTCTCAATTTATTAGATTTGCGTTCTGCAATTATCCATTCCTGGTTGCCTGGTATAAAAACTCATTTTAAAAGTAAAAAATTTCTTAAAAAATGACAGAAAATAATTATTTTGTTGGGAATTTGCATTTAAAATTTTTAATTCCCAATTTTTTAAATTTGCGTTCTGAATTTATTCATTTCTGGTTGACTGGTATAAAAATTCATTTTAAAAGTTAAAAATTTGTCAAAAATTAGTAGAAAATTATTATTTTGTTGAGAATTTGCGTTTAAAATTTTTTACGTCTCAATTTATTAAATTTGCGTTCTGAAATTATTGATTCCTGGTTGCTTGGTATAAAACCTCATTTTAAAAGTTAAAAATTTGTCAAAAATTGACAGAAAATTATTATTTTGTTGGGAATTTGCATTTGTAATTTTTTGATTTTCAATTTATAAAATTTGCGTTCTGAAATTATTCATTCCTGGTTGCCTGGTATAAAACCTCATTTTAAGTCAAAAATTGGTAGAAAATTATTATTTTGTTGGGAATTTACGTTTGAAATTTTTTGATTTTCAATTTATAAAATTTGCGTTCTGAAATTATTCATTCCTGGTTGCCTGGTATAAAAACTCATTTTAAAAGTTAAAAATTTGTCAAAAATTGACAGAAAATTATTATTTTGTTGGGAATTTGCATTTGAAATTTTTTGATTTTCAATTTATTAAATTTGCGTTCTGAAATTATTCATTCCTGGTTGCCTGGTATAAAAACTCATTTTAAAAGTTAAAAATTTGTCAAAAATTGGTAGAAAATTATTATTTTGTTGGGAATTTGCATTTGAAATTTTTTGATTTTCAATTTATTAAATTTGCGTTCTGAAATTATTCATTCCTGGTTGCCTGGTATAAAAACTCATTTTAAAAAATAAAAATTTGTCAAAAATTGGTAGAAAATTATTATTTTGTTGGGAATTTTCATTTGAAATTTTTTGATTTTCAATTTATAAACTTTGCGTTCTGAAATTATTCATTCCTTGTTGCCTGGTATAAAAACTCATTTTAAAAGTAAAAAATTTGTCAAAAATTGACAGAAAATTATTATTTTGTAGGGAATTTGCATTTGTAATTTTTTGATTTTCAATTTATTAAATTTGCGTTCTGAAATTATTCATTCCTGGTTGCCTTGTATAAAAACTCATTTTAAAAAATAAAAATTTGTCAAAAATTGGTAGAAAATTATTATTTTGTTGGGAATTTGCAGTTGAAATTTTTTGATTTTCAATTTATAAAATTTGCGTTCTGAAATTATTCATTCCTGGTTGCCTGGTATAAAAACTCATTTTAAAAGTTAAAAAGTTGTTAAAAATTGACAGGAAATTATTATTTTGTTGGGAATTTGCATTTGTAATTTTTTGATTTTCAATTTATAAAATTTGCGTTCTGAAATTATTCATTCCTGGTTGCCTGGTATAAAAACTCATTTTAAAAGTTAAAAACTTGTCAAAAATTGACAGAAAATTATTATTTTGTTGGGAATTTGCATTTGAAATTTTTTGATTTTAAATTTATTAAATTTGCGTTCTGAAATTATTCATTCCTGGTTGCCTGGTATAAAAACTCATTTTAAAAGTTAAAAATTTGTCAAAAATTGGTAGAAAATTATTATTTTGTTGGGAATTTGCATTTGAAATTTTTTGATTTTCAATTTATAAAATTTGCGTTGTGAAATTATTCATTCCTGGTTGCCTGGTATAAAAACTCATTTTAAAAGTTAAAAATTTGTCCAAAATTGACAGAAAATTATTATTTTGTTGGGAATTTGCATTTGAAATTTTTTGATTTTCAATTTATTAAATTTGCGTTCTGAATTATTCATTCCTGGTTGCCTGGTATAAAAACTCATTTTAAAAGTTAAAAATTTGTCAAAAATTGGTAGAAAATTATTATTTTGTTGGGAATTTGCATTTGAAATTTTTTGATTTTCAATTTATAAAATTTGCGTTCTGAAATTATTCATTCCTGGTTGCCTGGTATGAAAACTCATTTTAAAAGTTAAAAATTTGTCAAAAATTGGTAGAAAATTATTATTTTGTTGGGAATTTGAGTCGTTGTTTGTTGTCACCATGTATACAGTCTTTTTCTTGTTTACTTGCAAGCCTATCCTTCTTGCACTCTCCTCAATAGCAACAAAAGCTCCGCAGGTATCCCTTTGTGATATATGACATTTGTTTGTTAAAAACCTTAAGATTGTTTCCTTGCTCTAGACACATGAAATTTAAAATATTTAATTTTTCTTTAACACTTCTATAAATATCATACTTAAAGTACCATATTTTATTTCCTTCCTGTGCAAATAAATACAAACAAATTGTTAAGTTGATAGAAATACTTATAAATGCATTTTCTACCACTTTCTTTCTTTATACTTAAAATAAAATTGCTAACAAAAATAAGAATGAAAACGAGAACTTAAATAATTAAAAAATTAAATAAAATTAGATTGAAAAATAAATACAATTTATTGCATTATTATATTTTTAAACTAGCAATTTAAAACTCAATTAAATAGTATATAAATGTCAATTATTGTGATATTTGTCAATTTATGTTGCAAAAAATAAAAATAAAATCAAAAATAAAAATAGAAAAATGTTGAACTAAAATCTTCATTCAATTTACTTCAATTTTGACTTTCTTAATTAGAGAAATAATTGCAATTTTATTTTTCTCATTTCTATTTGTTGAATATTTTGAAAAAAAAACTATACAGAAAAAGTGCTAATTATAGAATCTATTGATGTAATTAAACAGTTAAGAAGAAGTAAACAAAAATAAAAAAATAAATAATTAGCAATTAATTAGCAATTAAAAAATTAAAATCTTGTTGACCGATCAGAAAGTTAATGTTGAAAGTTGAATGTTTTTATGTATTTTTACAACAACATGGACTTTTAAAGAAAAGTTGGTATTTTCATAAATGGTATTTCCCCTTTATTTGTACATCTTAATGAACGTTGGTCTGAGGATAAATTAAATTTCGAATTTCGTTTGTGATACTGTACAGCAAATGAGAGCGTTGTAGGTTCAACTGAATGGATCAGATAATGATTGACAAGTGAAGTCAATTTAGCTGAAGAGTTCTTTCAATTTGTCCGAAAATTTAAAAGATCAAAGCGAAGGATTTAAAATTTTTTTTTAAATTCATTTGTACACAAAAGTCTTTTTTACAAAATTGTGATTGAAAGTTGAAAATGAAAGTTTTATCAGTTCCATTCAACTTGCTTTTAATATAAGCATAACTCTTTATTAAACATCAGCATGATTGCATTTGAAATCTCTTTTAAAATATTCAAATTTAACTTGTGTTGTTATGTTTTGAAAGCTTTCAAAATAAATGAATTTGCAAATTCAATATGAATTGGTTAAATAAAATTAAATAGAAATAACAGTATACTCGTGATACAGTTACCCTATTAAATGTCAAAGAAAATCATTTACTATATAAAATACGACACAAGGCATTTTGAATTATTTTTTTTTAGAGAGCTTAATTTACCTAGAGAAGTGAATTAATGTTTTAGAGCTTTTAAAGCTTAAAAAACTAATTGTAATTTTGTAAATTAAGCAAATTAAGTGTTTTTTAATGTCAATTAAATGCGAAGTACAATTAAATGATTGCACTTAAATGCGTAATATATTTATGTATATTGATATATTCAATAAATAATATAACTCTCTCCTTTCAATAATAAAAGTGTTTTTCGCAATATTTTTAATTAATAACATAAACAGGAAATGCACATATCCTTACGTAATTGATTGCACAATTAATTACTTTCTCACAATTTAAAATAACATAAAAATTATTGCGTAAGGAAATAATAACATTAAGGTTTAATCATGTTAAGTTATTTAAGAATTAAGTAATAACTTTTTAAGTAATATAATTAAGAACTGCTATGTAAGCATTTATGTATTTTATAAAAATTATTTGTAAATTTTAATGGAATGAAAAATAAGTTCAATAAAAAAGTTTAGCTTAGGAACAACTTGAAACCAAGAGCGTTTGACATATAACTATATTATTTAATTCCCTAAATATAAATTTTGGATTCTGAACTCTTTAATACCTCTAAGGGCTAACGAACATATATTCAACAAACATGATAACTAAAAAACCAATGACGCCATTTTGATGAAATTTAAACTCTACCAAACTAGCAATGAAAGTTGATTGGGATTCTAGAAGCTTTTGATCGAATTGAGGTCAAACTAGCATTATTTCTAAACCAAAAGAAGATAGAACCTTTAAATTTGGGGCACAGCGGTTTTTTCTTATTTGCTTTGTGTCCGTAAAATTTTAGATGAAATGAATTTTTATTTTTTTAATGTAAAACCCAATAAACATAAAGCAATACACATAAGTTTTCGTACAAACATAGTAAATGTGTTTGGTCATTCTATTCATTCTCTATTAAAATTCATTTCATCTATTGGTCACTACATTGCCAGTACACCGTATAAGCAAAATATATCTAGAATTTAGTGTATTCATAAGGAAAATTAACTCAAAAAACAAATCATTTTAAGGATTCGATTAATATAGCGAGTACAGTGAGTACTTTAAAAGCTACCAACTCTGCCTTAAAAGGACTTAAAATTAAATTTGTACATTATATGCCAGACACAAATATACATAATTTTAAAGGGTTCTATAACAGGGGAATTCATACAAGAATTATAAAATTTAAAAAAAATTTAACGCTATACCGTTAGGGTTGCAAACATTTTTATATTGGGCTTCAGAGCGTAACCACTGAACATAGAACGTTCAACTTTGAGTTACAAGAGTATTTTTTCCCGTTTCCCTTATATTTCTTAATTTTAGGATGAATTGGCGTAGCGGGTTGGGTACTTTCAATTATATTTAATATTTTCAATTATATCTAAATATTTTTTTAATTTATCAGATACTTATAGAGTATTGAAGCTGCATCGATATATTGTTGTTTCATTACTTATTTAGTATTTATTTACTACTTTAGATGCACGTTAAGTATTTCTTTACATGGTTTGAAGTAACTATCTTATTTTTCTTCACACATGGCTACCTATATTAATCTATATAACAATTCAAACAATTTAAATATATAATTATGTATTTATAATTATTTATTTTTTTTTTTAATATTTCATTCTTTAGTTGTTTTTTAAACAATTATTAAAAAAAATAAACGCATTTTATTAAGTATGTAATTAAAAATAATCCAGATTAAATATTAATAATTAATTAATTAATATAAACATCATCTTTTAACAAACAATAACAATTTATAGTCACATTTTTATGGCTTCACTCATTATTAAAAAAAAAACTTTAAATAAAAAAAAAAATTAATAATAATTGTTTACAACATTAACAAATAAATAAAAAAATTGTATGATAATAAGCTTTAATCGTAATTTTAATTATGTGTCTTATTATGAATTACAATATAACAAAAAAAAAAAAAACAATGTTACATATATAAAAGGATAAAAAACAAAGGATAATAAACTCAAAAAATAACAAGTATATAGTAAAATTGGTCGGAAAAAATAAACAAGTAAATTCCTAAAGACCTGTCACAATTAACACCGCATTTATGTACAATTATGTGATTTTATAAACTCTTATTTCTATCTCTTTCACACTTAAAAACGAATTAAATTTATTTTTTTTTTTATTTTTATTTATTACCTATGATCTAGTAATAAAATGGCACAGGATAAAATGCCATAAAATGATATAATAAAATTAACCTAGGTTAAATTCATAAAACTGAGCTTAAACTCAAATCTCATATTTTTCAAACCAAAGTTAGGTTGGCAAACTTGGTTTCTGTCAAAAAAAAATCATGAAAAAACACTGGAGGCAAAATTAATGGTTTTTAAAAATAGGAATTTTTTAATTCTTAATAAACTTTAATTCAGAAAGACTAATATGAAGGAAGCCCTTTAAAATTAAGAAAAATCTTTAACGCATGTTATAATATAATGTTGAAACTCAAATTTTTTTGTATTTTAATTGAAAAACAATTTTGGCAGGTATTAAAGTTTCAGATGTTTAAAAAAAGCAAAAGTTGAATTTAAAATCCCTTGTAGCTCCTTAACGATGGGCTTCTCAAAAAATGTTCTTAAATCACTCATACTAAATTTTGAGGATCTAACCTTTCCCATATTTTCTAAATTCGGGGAAACTTCCGAAGAGAGGTTGTGAGCTATCAAGATGACGTCATCACATAACGGTACTTTATATCTCAAAAAGCTGCAAAAAGCGCATAATTCCGATTTTGTAACAAACTCTGAGGTCCTTTCTAATTATATTTTTACATACATATTTCAACAACACAAATTTTAAAATTATGGGTTTGCCATCTCCACCTTCGCTTCGGATGTATATCCCCATATTCTTCTTCTAAGTAAGCTTTTCTGAAGATATTTGGGGTTCAAAAATTTGGAGTCGCAAAACGGTAAAATTTAGTAGGCAACCCTACAGATTATAAGAAAATAATTTTTAATATTTAATTGAGCTTCAGCTTTCTTTACCGAACTTCAAATTCAAAAACGCTACTAGCACTTAACCTTAATAGCACTTAAAATAAAATAAAATTGGTGCATTAACCGTTATTCTTATTAAATTGTACTTTTTATTCGAAATTACAGTTATTTTATTAAAAAAATTAAAAAATATCAACATATTTCGGATTTAAAACCTTATACAGATAGTAAAAAGATGGGGACTACAGAAACTCAAACGAATCTTCTATATTATAAAGGGGCAAAGATATTGTTATTTCTTTAAAAAGTTACCCCCCTACCTCATAGCCTTCGGAACAACTTTCAATTTTCTATGCATCCTGGAAATTATATTATTATAATTATATTATTAAATAAAAGATAATTTAATTTTATGTCATTTCGTCCTGTGACAAATTTTCATTTACACACCATTACACAATTTTATCACACATAAGAAAATTGTATAATAATAAAGTCATTTCTTATCGTCATTACACTAAATTTTATTGAGTGTTTGTTTCTTTGTCTATCACATACCATACATAAATTTTTTTACAGAATACTCGTATATATTCTCTTAATTAAATAAGAATGGACTCAACAAGGATAATATATGTGTGTAACTAACTGTTTAATGCGTGAGAATAACATTAAATGTCCGTTTGTTTTTTGTTTATTTTATGTGTGTTTTGTATACAAATTACCTCGTGACATGCGATCACAATTAACCTGAATAGTGTATATTTAAAAAAAAAAAAAAAGTACTAAAATGATTGTAACTAAAATAGTTACGTTTAAAAGTTTTAAATGCAAAAAAGGATTTTTTTAATTGCGAATAGATAGAAAAAGGATATAAAATAAAATAAAATTTATTTATAATTTTTTTTTTATGTTTTTATTTTTGTTATATCCTTGCGGTCATCACCATCATCACCTGCTAATTTATTTAATTTTTTAATATTGAAAAAGCTAAAGTTTTAAATAAACGTGTATATATATATATATATATATATATATATATATATATATACATACAATTTACAAAAGGGGTTCCCTATAGTCCTTATAGAGATGAATATAATATTATTGGGTATTTTATTTTTTATTTTGCGTACATTTTATATGGTATTAAAATTTTATTTTTTGTTTTGTATTGTTAGAGGCGGTGATGATCACGTCTCAGTTGTTGTTTAATTTAAATTCGTTGCACATGCAAATTGCATCATTTGGGTTTTTTACATTCACAGTAGGTATAATTATTGCCGTTAAAATAGCAGAAAAATAAATGTAATGGAAGTTGTTATATTTTTGCGTTTAAAATATAAATTCATTTTGCAAAAAATCAAAAAGTCATTTTGCAAAATTTAATGTTAAATGTTCGGATTAAATCTATGCAACAGTGAAAGGCTTTGGTAATTGGTAGCCAAACTATCCAACAGTTAGAATTTGACTCTGAAGGATAGTCTGAAAAAAAAAAAACTTTAAAGGGGGAATTAATATCTAAAAATGTAACTTCACAATAACTGTTCAAATGTTCTCTTCAAATCTCAAGTTGGCATCGAGATCGCGGATTAGCAAATCCCATTTTTACAAAATTATATTTTATTTCAAACAATTTCTTGTTTTTTTTTAGATTCGGGCAAAGTCTGATAATTCTGATCTTATTTCCAACTTTTAAATCCTTAAAAACGAGATTTTTTAAAAAAGCTAAATTTTTGAAATAAAGATTGAGATTTTTTAAAAACAAGAGTTTTAAAAACGCGAGATTTTCTAAAAACGAGATTTTAAAAAAAGGATTTTCTAAATCGATATTATGTGAGTCTCTTATATAGTCAAATCTCCAGTTTTTAATCTCTTCCTGTACTGAACTAGTCTTCAAAACTATCACATCCTTATGTTTTAAAGGTCTTTTTCAACGGTCTAAAAAAAGTGAGGACGTTTTATATTAAATCTCTACAGTTTCCAGTCACTTTTTAGTCACTTTTTTTTTATGTTTAAAAAATCAACATATTTTAATTTGTAATTATATAATAAGCGTTCATATCCTCAGTTACAAAAGTAACTAATAAATTAATGATCTGATTAAAAATTTAGGCAGCCCCTGAAGAAAAATTCACCTCCAACACCCTTATTTAAAACCAATCAAATACTTATAATTAAATAAAAACGAAAATATTAAATATATTTCAAACAAAAACCTTTTTCAAATTATAAAAAATAATATTATAAAAATTGCATACTTATAGGGGTGTAATATTATTTGTTCCTTATACAGCATGATATTTAACAAAGGCTGTTGAATTATGTTTGCTGTTACGGTAAGACGGTAAGATGGACATTACATAAATAGTAAGGTTAAAAAAATTCGATAATTCCATCTACTAAAATTGTATGGCTTTCTATTTAAAAAAAAATTGTAAAGGAAAATATTAAAAGCAGAAAAGTTACACTTAAATATAATATACGTAATATACGTGAATTGTAAAAAACATTTTGTTGGAAAATTTATGAAAATTCATAACCTAACAGGGAATTTCCTCGTTGTTTTTCTATATGTAAGTGAAGGACGAAAAAAAAAAAAACAAAAATTTAAACATAAAAAAGGATACGAAAATTGATTTTATAATTTATTGTGTATTGTTATTTCATTTTATCCCCTATTTTAAATAAAATATTTACGTGAAAAGTGTACGGGTTGTCCACCTCGATTATGGTGATTGGTGGTGTGATAATTGAATATTTTTACAATTTTTTTTTATTGTTATTATATTTTTTTTTTTTCAATGGAGTAATTGTATAGTTATTTAAAATATAGTTTAGTTTTATATAAATAAGTATATATATATATATTTTATACGAATATGTATTTATATAAATGTACAGATAAAAAAAAAAATTGTTAATATCTGTGTTGGGAGGATTGAATCATGAATAGAAAATTATTAAGTGATAATTGAAAGGATATTTGTTGATTCCAGGATTTAAGTGAATGATGTGAAGTAGTTGTTATGTAAAAAATATTTAATTGATTTTGAAAAAAAAAAAAAAATTTCAATTGATATAAAGATTAAGTGTGTTAATTTGTTCACCATCGCTTTGATATTTTTTTTTCAGGCATAAAAATAACAAGGAAATAAACATTAAAAGTTTCGGAACAAAAAAACTATTGCTTTGATTTAAAATATCGTTTCGGAATTTTATCCGAATTAAATTTTTATAACGTAACTTTAATCCTAAAACTCGAAAAATAAATTTCCATTGAAAATAAAGTTCCTGAAGTTCCTTTAACATTTTTTTTTAAAATCCAAATGTCCAATTTTCTCGGGATCCATGTAATCGGACCGACATAATTTAAAAACCGTAACAACAGATTTCTTAGATGAACCTAAATACAAGAAAAATTGAAAAAGTTTGACTCTCAAGGCCATCCAACAAATAGCCTTCAACCAATTTGGTGGCATTTTTTAGGACTTTTCTAATTTTTTTTTCTAAATTGAGTGTCTCCTTCATAGTTGAGGACTAGGTTTTTTAAGTTAAGTCGGCTGACATCTGGGTCTCAAAATATGAAAACTGGAACTATATTTTAATTTTAAATCGGAATTGTTCCGAAAAGAACTTTATTTTTTGGATAGAGCAAAAAGTTAAGGAACTGAATTTTGTTCCAATATCGTTTCGATTTGGAAAAAAATTTAAAAATTAAATTTCGTAAGTTTCGTTTTAATCATTGTTTAAAAAATCCTCGATCATAAATACTTATTAATTTTTATTTTTAATGACGGACAGTGAAATCATTTATTGGGGCTGTGTGAAACTAAACTTTGGGGAGAGACTTATGATTGGAACAAATGTACAGCTTGATTTCGAATAAAAAACTTTAAAAGGTTTTATTTATATGAAGCACAATTTCCTTGAAAAAAACATTAAATCCTTAACATATAAATTTTTTGATCTCGATTCGAAAAATGGACCTGGTAAGCTCGACAATAAACTTTTGAAATTAATTAAAAGATCTCACTTATTTTGAAAAAAATTTTTTTTGTATATAATTGTATTGTTTTAACCAGTGTTTAAAAAACCCTCTATTATAATTACATATTGATTTTTTATTTTTAACAAGGGACAGTAAAAATCATCTATTGGGGCTGTGTGAAACTAAACTTTGAGGACAGTCTTATGATTGGAACAAATGCACATCTTGATTTCGAATAAAAAGGATATGAAATTTTTTATTAATATGAAACACAATATCCTTGAAAAAAACATTGAATCCTTAACACATAAATTGGTCTAGATTCGAAAAAAGGAACTGGTATTTTTCAACCTCTACAATAAATTTTTGAAATTAATTAAAAGTTCTTACTAATTTCGAAAAAAAAATCTTAAGATATATATAATTGTATTGTAATTGATTGATACCTTCAAATAATTTCTAAAAATAAATGGGCGCCAAGTAAAATTCACCATTGCCGAAAATTAAAAGTAAATTGGACGTGATGGCCACAAAACTCTTAACAACTTTAAGTGGAAGTAATTTATAATTCTAAATATTAATTGAATATTATTTAAGCTTAAAAAAACGCTATATAAAAATTTTATTTATATTAATATTTATATTCTTATTAATTATATTAATTAAGTTAATTATTAATTAAGGTAAATATTATTTAAGTTAATTATTAATTACCATCTAATCCCCCGCCATTTGATGAAACAATTAAATCAAGGATGGTAATTATTCTTGAAAATTATATACTTAAGATATTTTAATTAAAAAGTATTTTAACAGGAAAATATTTCTTAAAATATCTTAGTATAATTTTTGCTAATATTAAGAAATACACTTATTATACTCTTTATATTTCAAATACTAATTATTTTAATCAAAAGTAAAATAAATATTATAATTTTTTATATTAATTAAATCCAAAATAGTTCAAGTAAACATTAATAAAATTAATTAAGTAGTTTTACAAGATATATTTTAATTTAACACTCTTGAGATTGTTTTTTTGTTTTTTCTTAGTAAAAAGATAAAATTCTTGTAAATTAAATAAAATCAGTGAACTGATAATAAATAGTTGGTTTGTTTTGAATGCTTCAAGTTTTTTAATTTATGTAAAAAACTATTAAATCCCATTAGTTTTGTATGAATTTATTTTTTTTTAAGAATTTAAACAATATTATGACCTAAATTTGAATTTTGTTGCAATTTTTATGCAACATCAGCATTTTAAATCCCAATTTATAATGATGGAAAATTTTGAAATCATAAATTAGAAGAGAAAAATCAAAAGATTCGTATTTTTTTTTTTAAATTCTTTAACTAATGTTCTTTAAGATTTTTTTTTTTTTAAATTACCGTTATCTTATCTACGTTTTTTTTTTCTTGTTCCTTATTAGTATAAGAAAGAAGTGGTGACCAGAATTAAGCCCTGCGAAATAAAGCACCCGAGGTATTATTTCAAGTTTAATGAGAAATAACGCCCTGGGGTCTTTTTTCTCATAGTAATTGAGTAATAGAGTCCCGGGGTTTTATTTCTCTCTTGTAAAGTAACGGAAAAACCTATAAAAAGCTGTGGGTCGTCGCAATGGGTTAACGGAACTCAACGAAAAACTTTTTAAGGATTTCGTTTTAGCCAAAGTAGTATTCGCAAAATTGAATATTTGCTTCCAAATTTTTTTTGACCAACCGTCGGGCCGACATGGGTTAACAAATTCCAAAACGGTTAATAGTCTCAACTCAATTCTCAAGGAGCATCACGTATACAAAACTTGAAGTCAATCGGTGAAACCGTTTTCATTTTAGAACAAAAAATTATTATTCGTTTTTTAATTGCGGAAAAAAGGAATACTCCTGATTTCGATTTCAGCTCCAAAATGTGTGCTAATTATTTTTGATATTATAGTTCAAGAAACCCTGTATATATTCATACCCGTCACTGATGTTTTTTAATTAAAATCCCTGGTTTTATTTCCCATATTTTGGGGGCTTTATTTCTCAATTATTACTATTTGAAATAAAACTATATGTCGTTATTTCTCTTTAAATGGAATAACGTTCCGGGGGCCTTATTTTGCAGGGCCTTAATTGAGGTCACCGGAAAAGGTAAAAAAAAACAAAAATATGGTATCAAACAACTAAACGTCAGTGTGCATCACACCTTTGAGAATCTGGTAATAAATTCAAGTGGTGATAATAAAATAAAAAACAAAAAGTATATCCTTTATTTATGTTTATATATATTTGTACGTGTGTAATTTGTATATTAGTATTAGGGGTTTTTTATGAGAGCAACCATCAATTCAACTGGAAATTTAAAAGATACAAAAATAAGGAAAAAAAAAAATTCTAAATAATTTTTTTTTCTTGAATATTTTTTGATTTTTAGATTTAAGAAAAAAATATTTACATTTATACGTATGTATATTCATTTGTAGGTATGAATGTAGGTATGAAAACACCAAAAAAAAATTTTTTTATGTATGAAAAATAAAATTTATGACTTAAAATTTTGCAACAGATGTTGTTTCAGGTATCTAAATCCCTTACCTTACAATTAACTAGTATATTTCATAGATGGTCTTGTGTATGTGAATGTATATATATATATATATATATTATAAATAATGGCCATAAGAAGTTTTTGAATTTTTCTTAGATTTCAGTTTTTTATTTTACTTGTAGTTTTTTCTTTCATTTTGTTGGTGTTAACGTTGAAGCGGAATCACGTTGAATATAATTTGTAACATCCAAGGATGAATCTTTGTTCTAAAAGTGCTTCATCTTTCGACCAAAAAAAAAAAAAAAAAACAAACAAACAAAATAAGAATTCAAAACAATAAGGAAAAGTTTTCACTAAAGTGAAAAATTACTTAATTCTTTATTCTTGAGTAGGTATGTATATATTATAGTACATATGTGCATATTTCAGTTAGGGGAAAAATCAAAAACGATATAATATATATATTTAAGAATATTTTCGTAATATTGGTTAATCAGGGGTGTAACATGGATAAAATCAAACAGAAAATTTGTAAAATAAGTTGTAGTTAAGAAAAATTTAGGAATGGTATAATAATAAATTGAAACAATCTGTAGTTATGAATTAATTTAGTATAGTCCTCCAGAAGATAGGGAGTTTTAATGTGAACGCTATATTTATATAACTTTGTTAGACTTAAAAATAAAGCTCTAGACAGATCTGTAAAATACAAGTAATATTTAATATCATTACTTGTATCATTGCTTGGTAATCATTACTTGAAAATTTACATTCAAAAGTGTTGGTAATTAAGGTACTTTGAGAATTCAATTACCAATTTACTTGAAACTTTCTAGAAAGTTATTAAATTTGGTTTTTTCTTTGTAAGAATAATTACTTTTGTAATTATTTTTGAAATTTGAATTACTTTTCTAATTATTTTTGATACTAAAATTATTTTTGAACTATTTTTGATAGTTAATTAATTTAAAATAATTTTGGTAATTATGGTACTCTAAGAATTCAATTTAATTACTTTTATAATTAGTTTTGATACTTAAATTATTTTTATAATTATTTTTTATAATTAAATTACTTTCGTAATTATTTTTGATAATTAATTACTTTAAAAATAATTAAATACCTAGAAATACTAAATTATTAAAAAAATTACAAGTATTTTTAAAAAAATTATTTTTTGTGTATATGATTTTGATATGATGATTAATTTATTTAGTTTTATTTTAATTTATTTATTTATTAACTTGTTGTTAGTACCAGACAATAGTAAATATTACCTTTAATTATAATAGTTCTTTGTCTATTTAGCACATTGACTTCTTTAAATTAAATACTTCTTATTAATTTATAATTACAATATAATTACAATTATTTTGTTAATTTTTTATAATTTTATCTTTTAAATAATATTTGGTAACCAAGGAGATTTATAAAGAAAATAATTTTTTAATTACCCACTACACAACATGAGATCCCGTTTATTTTATATTGCTTGATTTTTCCAAAAATACTTGTATTTCCTATGGTACTTAATTGTATTTCCTATGGTACTTAATCCTATGGTACTTTTTTCTGGTACTTAATTGTTATAAAGTAACTAATTGTGACAGAATATTTTGCGCCTAATTGTATATTCTAAGTTGTCACAACATTTAAAATGCAACAAGATCATGGTCCACCCTTCCATACCATAGCATTGTATCAACGACAGGTTGGGTCTGAAATCTCGGTTTAGTAAATCTCGTTTTTGGAAAATCTCGTTTTTAAAAAATCTCGTTTTAGAAAATCTTGTTTTTAGAAAATCTCTTTTTATATATTCTGGAAAAAGCTGATAATTCTGGTTTTGTATCCCACTCAAAAATCCTTAAAAACCAGATTTTTCAATTAAAAAAAAAGATTTTCTTAAAAAGCGAGATTTTTCAATAAAAAACGAGATTTTCTAAAACAAAATTTTCTAAAAACGAGATTTAAAAAACAACATTTACTAAACATAGATTATGGAACGCCCCCATTAACTACACCACGTAGTAGTATAAAATGTAAATTAATTGCATATTACTTGCTGAGATGATGTAACTACACAAAATAAATTAGTATACATTGTCTTTAGTTACACTACGCCACTGCTTTTGACAAAATATAAAAAAAAATAAAACAAATTCTTGAGATTTTTCAACATTATGCCTTTTCCACCTACAATAACAAAAAAACAAAAATAAAGTATCCCAAAAGATTGTCTTTTTTTTTTCCTTACTTAAATTTTGATGCAGAAATTTTCCATTTTCCACTTTTTGACTCTCTCGTATACAAATGCTTTAGGTTGTCCCTTATTCTCTTTTATTTATTTTTTTTTCATTTTTCTTCTTGTTATTGTTGTTGTTGTTGGAGGTTTTTTTTTCGTTGGTGTTGTTGTCGAGTTGAAGGATATAATGTGCTACCATTTGCTTCTAATTAGCATAAATTTTGACGCTATAAAATATTTTTTTTTTTGTTTTTGTTTTTTTTTTTGGTTTTTATTATTATTTTGTTAAAATTTTTTATAAATTAGGTTTCTTGATTGTGTATTCACTTCGTTTAAAAATGAAATCAAAGTAAAAACAAAAATAACAAAAAAAAAAAAAAAAAAAAAAAATGTAGTAAAGGAAAGGAATGAGAATATTTCTTTTGGGAGAAAGCCAAAAAACCAAAGAATATGCCAAGAAATTTTTTAACACAATATAAATTGTCTAAGGAAGTTTTATTTTCTTCGGTTTCATGTTTTTTTTTTTGTAGTTTTGGTGTTTTTCTTTTTATTAAGGAGTTTTTAATGAAGAGGTTAATTACGAACTTGATTAAAATAATTCTAATTTTTTATTTTTTTTATATTAATTATATAATAAATGGTTACATTATAAAAAGAGTTTAAATATATATATATATATATATATATATATATATATATATAATATATACAAGTATATAGTTTTTGTTGGTTATAAGGGTCGGTTGTTGTTTTTTTTGAAAGATGAGAAAAGAATAAATATTAAGAGAATAGATTTATGAGGTAATAATTGAGTTTTAAATAAATAATTAACATTTATTAGGAAATTTATAATTTTTGAGGTTTTATTATATATATATATATATATATATATGTACATATTTTTTTGCTGATAAGAACAAATTGATTTATTAGGTTACTTTAATAGTTTATAGTTTACCATTGTGATATTTTATTTGTAATAGTTTAAATGTATTTATATATATATATATTAAGAGTGGCGCAAAACGACCGATTTGGTTTGAATGTTTAATAACATTTTAAATATATTTATATTTTTTATTTTTATTTCAGAATTTTGTGAAGAAAACTTGGAGAATTGGAAATGGAACAGTGCACAACAGATAAGCGATAAAAAATTACGAAAAGTTATAGCAAATGTACTGGAAAGAGCAGGAATGTGCGAAGCCAAAAATGGTCACCACTTGCGGGATATAATTTTTCATACTTAAGCTTAAAATATTCCCCATTAATATACTGTATAACAAAAAAATAATAATAATAATTAATCATTAAAAAAAAAAAGTTATTAAACATTTAAACCATATAAGTCGTTTTGCGCCACCCTGTATACATAAATAGCATAAAAAAGTATGTAACTATTAAAAAGTTGATCTTCTTTGTATCTCTAGATTAAATATTAAGATTCAGTCTGGAATTAATTGTTTTAAATGAATTAAATTTCTTTGTTAAGTGGGATTTTTTGGTTTTTTCTGGAATATTTATGAAATGTATTTTGGAGTTTAAATACAAATATTTGATTGTTCTTAAGTAGTTTTATTCGAACTATTTGAGCTAATGGGTTTCAAAATATGATACTAAATTTTATTAAAATTTTGTTTGATATTCGTATATTCAGAAAGTTAGTTTAATTTGAAATTCATTCCTTTTGTAATTTCACCGGTTTTAATATATAAAAATATTAATATTTTTAAAAAATTTAGTTTTAATTTACATTATTTATTTTCAAATATTGTTATACATATACTATTTATTTATATATACATAAACTTTTTTTAAATAATCTTTTAATTTAGTTAAAAATTTTCTGTACATTTTTACTTAAATTAAAAAAGATACAATTAATTTTTATTCAACGTCAGATCTACTCCTATTCAAATCTGTATATTCCAAGGCCTAATACAATTATCAGTACTATTACCTAATAATGGTCAAGTACTACTGGAATTTTAAAATTATAATAAATTTCAATTCAAACCCACCATTGAATCTTTCATTAACTCAATTATAAATTTTTATTATATTGGAATACTTTGAAAATATTCGATTACTTTACACTTAAGTATTTCTTCTTACTTAATTACTTGGTTACTTACGTATTAAAAAATAATTAAAAAAGTAATTACACTCACAATTTTAAGTACTTTTTGAAAATTGCAAGTATTATTACTTGATTCTTTTACTTATACCTAAATTATGTAAGTATCGAAATTTAAGTAGTACTGATTAATGACCAGTACTAAAGTAATAGTGCTTACAACTGTACTTAACCATAATTTAATCTATTACTTTGTCAAGTACTACTGAAATTGAAAAATTATATAAATTTCAATTCAAACCCATATAATATTGAATCTTTAATTAATTCTATTATAAACTTGTATTATAATTGAATACTTTGAAAATAATCACATTCTTTATATTTAGGTACTTCTTCTTACTTAATTACTCGAAAATACTTAAGTATTAAAAAATAACTACAAAAGTAATTAAACTCAAAATTTAATTACTTTTCGTGAATTACAAGTATTATTACTTGACTCTTTTACTTATACTTAAAATTTATAAGTATCAAAATTTAAGTAATACTGATAAATAATGAGTACTTCAGTAATGGTACTTCCAATTGTACTTAACAATAAGTTTACTCAGTATTATTATTATAGCTATGGATAAAATAGTTTAAAATAAGTAATTTTTTATTATATATATTTATTAGCCGAAAAATATCCGGAAAGATGCAAGGCAGTTGTTTCTAATATTCCGTTTTAGAAACATAAGTAATTGAAAATTGAATAACTGAAATATTACAATTTGACACTCAAAAATTCGCAGGAGTTTTTTAAAGATTTAATGAATTGAGATAATTTATTTTGTTATCAAAATATTAATAGTTTATTTAATGAAACAATTTTTTGGACATTTGTTTTTAAGAATAAATTAGAAATACAATTATTACAGAAATTGGTTTTTCAAGAAATAAATAATTGAATCCAAAAAAAATTCTATGCAAATATGACACCACTTTTAATTTTCTAAGAGCATTTAGCATATACTTAAATATGAATAAATATATATATATATATATGTATCTAAAATTCCTTCCAAAATTTACCTTATAAATTTGACAAAAAATTTACCTATACTTATACATAAAAAATAAAATAAACCTGAATCTTTCAAATAGAAAATTGAATGGATATCATATTATATCTCTGAAAAATGTCCTTAAATCAATTGATTATAAAACTATTAGAAATCAAAATATTTAAAAATTTTTTGTTTTTTTTTTTTTGTCAGTTCAATGTAGCATAATATTTAAATTCGTTTTATTATTATCATTTCAGTTTTTATTGAACGTGACAATATTTACAATGGAATAAGTTTTCTATTTTTTTTTTTTAAAAATCATAGTACTGTGAAATATGAATTTTGAAATCTTTCAACTTATTTTCTATTTTATTTTCTTAACTTTGAATGTATTGAAGCAAAAAATATAATAGTATTATGGTAAATTTTAGATTTTAGAGGAAATTTAAGTGTGCATTCAATGCATTTTCAATTTAAAATGCATTACGGAATGCAATATTGTTTGATAAAATAAAATAAAATAATAGAGGATCCTAAAAGTATGCAATTTATTCTGAAAATTATGTAATGAAAATGTTTTTAATTTTTAAAGTAATAATTTAAGTTTTAAGTAATTGTTGATGAATTTTAAAATTAAATCAATACAGTTATAAAATAAAAACAGTTATAATTAAATTATTTTATTCATTGTATATACAGAAAACAGTTAATCTATAGTTTTAAAGATTTATTTCTACATTTTTTTTTTAAAATATGTAGTTATTTTCCCTTTTTTGATAATGAAATTTTTAGAATTCATTTCGTTTGTGCACAAAAATTGCTCTTAGTTGACCTTAGATTATACAATTTCTTTATACATAAAATAAAAAACTCAATTATTTTCTGGTATTCATTTTATCATTTTAATTGCTAGTAATTTTTATTTTTTATCTTAACTAAGCAAAAAAATGATCGTTATCCTTGATAAAAAGACAATTCAAAAAAAGGATTTTAGGAAAGGAACTGAATATTAATAAAAAATTTTCATGGTTAGTATCATTGTATTTCTTGTTTTTAGATTTTATATGAGTATCTAAAGATAAGTTTTCAATTGTAAATATTATAAAGAAAAATTATTCCTAGGTATATGTTAATTGATTTAAAATAAGGGAGCGTTCCATAATCTCGGTTTAGTAAATCTTTTTTTTAAATCTCGTTTTTTTTAAATCACGTTTTTAGAAAATTTCATTTTAGAAAATCTTGTTTTTTATTGAAAGATCTCGGTTTTTAAGAAAATCTCTTTTTTTAATTGAAAAATCTGATTTTTGAGTTGGATACAAAACCAGATTTATCAGCTTTTTCCAGATAATAAGAAAACGGATTTTCTAAAAACAAGATTTTCATAAACGAGATTTTCTGAAAACGAGATTTTCTAAACAAGATTTTCTAAAATCAAGATTTTCTAAAACCAGATTTACAAAACCGAGATTTCAGACCCAACCCTTAAAATAGTTAAACTTAGTAGAAAGACAATTAAATATTTGTAATATCAACATAAATTAAGATTTAAAATAATAAAAAATTTTATATGGAACGTTTCTTAAGTGGTTTTTGGGTTTGTAAGGTAAAAAAAACACAAATAAGCTAAAGACACAATTTGGTATTGTTTTTTTTTTGCAAGAATTGAATGAAAACTATTAGTCTAAAACCAATTGCACTAATCTTTGAAATAAACAGGATGATAATATTAAAACTATAACAGCAAAACTGCAAAAAAAAGGATTCCGAATTCATTTGACAATTCAAAAGACAAAAAATCAAAAAAAAAAGTTTTAAATCTATGAATATTTGATTTATATCAAAAAATCAATCAAATCTTTATCAATTATTATCAAAACATTTTGATCAGAAACAACAATTATCTTCCATTGAAATCAACCAATATACTATATGATTGTGATTGTTATCATCGATTAAGTAATCCTTCTTAATCCTTTTTGGGGAAATCTAGTGGTTGATTGTTTTGAATTTTGAAATTTTTATTTTCTTGTTTTTGTCCTTTTATTTTTTTTACCAACAGGATTTAAAAATTTAAAGATTTTGTTTTTGTTTTAATTTTTTTTTTTTGATTAAAATTTTTGTGGAAAGTATTTTTGACTGTATTGAAATTTTTACTAATAGATTTCAGCAGTCATTTTGTTGTTAATATCATAAATAAGTTCAGTATATAAATGCATATTGATTCAAAATTTTTTATTGTATTGTTGTTGTTGTGTTTTTTTTTTTAAATACTTAAAATCCTTAAAAAGCCAATGCCAAAAAAAGAAAAATTTCCCTTTTATTGTATAAAACTGTATAGATATGATGATTGTGTGTTTGTTGCTTTTGAAGGATAACATAATGTACAATAATACATTTTACGATGTACATAAATATGACATTGTATCTGACATAAGAGCTTGTATATATATATATAGATTTAACAAAAAACAAAAAAATATTAAAGGGTTTTATGTTTGATGTGATGTTGTCATGTTTTTTTGAAAAAGCAATTGTTAGAAAAATTTTAAAATAATTTGATTCGGTTTTAATTACAAAAATAAATATTTTTGAGTTTTATTCTAATTAAAATCACCCGAATACTAATGAATATAATAAAATAAAAACTATTTTTAGGATTTTAAAGTCTGAGCCTTTAATTGAATAGAATTTAATGAACCCTGTTAGAAGAAGTTGTAGGCTCATTCAGTGTTGCACCTTAAAAATATAATTTGTAGTCTGTAAGAGGATTTCGAAATGAATGTTGCCAGAGTTGGTTATAATATAAAACTTTTATTAATAAAGTGTTGGTAATGTAAAATTCATGTGGCAGTACGATTACCAGTATAATTACTTGACAATCATTATTTGCTAATTACCATTTAAATAATTTTTTAGTAATCAAACTTTTAGACTTCAATTACCAGTAAAAATAGTACCATTTTTATTTGATAACTCTTAAAAAGTAATTAAATTTATATGTCAATTACTTTTGAAATCATTTTTGAAATTCATTTACTTTTGTAATTATTTTTGATATTTAAATTACTTTTGTAGTTGTTTTTGATAATTGATTACTTTAAAATAATTAAAAACCAAAAAAAACTTGATAACTCCTAAAAAGTAATTAAATTTGGATGTTAATTACTTTTGTAATTATTTTTAATATTTAAATTACTTTTGTAATTATTTTTAATACTTAAATTACTTTTGTAGTTATTTTTGATAAATAATTATTTCAAAATAATTAAAAACCAAAAAATAAGAAATTATCATAATAATTATAAGTATTTTTGAATATTTTGTATTTTAAGTACACAGTATTTACAACAAGTACAATTTTAGCTATTCTTCAGTATAAATATTATTGAAGAAACGTTTACAAATTCCTCGGTAAAAAAAAAAATAAAAATAAAATTGCTACGTCCTAACAAAATTTGTTCCATTTGGTCGGAAACGCGTAAAGCCTAAATTTTTTTGATTATTTTTGTGTACTTAAAAAGTACTTTAAGAATAATTTGCATTACTTTATAGACTTGGTTAAATTACAATTACAAAGATTCCAATTACAATTACTTGTGATTTTAATTATAGTTTTTTCATTTAGAATTAAATGTAATTGTAATTGAAATTTTTCCATTATAATTACGAGTAATTGGAAAATTTTTAATTACAATTACATATAATTTGTAATTGAAGTTTTGCCATTACTTGTAATTGTAGTTTCCTAATTGTATTTAATGAAAAATTTATATATTGATTTCAGTGAAAATAATTCTAGGAAGTATAATTCATAATTCATTTGAATGCTGAATCTGAATTACTTTTAGATTACTTTTAAGTAATTCAAAATATTATAATAATTTATTAGGAATTTTTACAAATCCGGATACATATATCATCTGCCTAAAATTAAAATGATTATTCAAATACAAATTTTTATAATAAAAACTTAATACTGAGGGAATACAGTGTTTATAAAATTTAAATCCTTAAAATCTTTGAAAAAGTTTGGTTTTCTTGTTTTCTAATTTAAATTTTTGCTTTATGTTCTTATTTTCAAAAAAAACAAAAAAAAAAGGGATCAAAAATGTGGCATTGCACACTTTCAACATAAAGTACATATGTATTTTTGCAATTTTATACAATGTTTTCATATACTATATAATATATTTGTATATATTTCAAATTTAAAGAAAAATTTGTTTTTTAATTGTTTGATTTAATGGAAACAAATAAAAGGACATATAAGGAGGCAAATTGTTTTTAGGGGGATATTTTGTTTTTCATTAAAGGTTCGAGGAATTTTTTTGGTTTAAAAAAGAAAATTACTTAATATTCCTAGAAAAATGAAAATGCATTTCATGTTGTATTTAATTTTAACTAGAGTCTTGTTGCCATGTATATGTAAAATGTATAAATGTTGGTAGGTGTGCACATATATTGTAACAGTTTGTGTTATTTAAATGAATGAAAATGCATAGGAATTCGTTTTTTAGAAACACAGAATAGATTGTTGTGTCCTCTTGTCATTTGTTATTTATCACTTTTCTTGTAAATTATCTTTAGATTGCAATAATGTTAAAAATTGTATCTTGTTTCTATTGGAAAATTTTGTAAAAAAACAAAACATTAAAAACAGGTCAGAAAATAATACAGGATATTTTTGGTAAAGGATTTTTTTTTGTGCCTCATAGAATGTTTGCTAGTTTTTGTAGTGTTTTTGTGTGGTTTTGCAATAGAAAGGCTAAATGGTTAATGTGGGTTTTTGAATTGTTTTTTTTTTTTGGTTTTTTTTGAGGAACTTAAAATTTTAACTGTAATGGAATATTGTCAGATATTATGAAAGTTGGTATTTAAATTTTAAAGTTAATATAGATTGAGTTTTTTATTGTTCTGAAAATGTTGTGTCCCAAGTTAAAAAAATTTTATTGCAAAAATGATTAATTGAATATGAATGTGAAATATGAAATATGAGGGAAAAATGTCTTGTTTTTTTTTTTGTAATTTGAAATGAAATTGTAGTTCCAGTTGAAATATAATGTAACTGCATCTGTTTAAATTTTGTGTTGTAATTACTTTGAATAAAAAATTAAAAATTAGTTTTTTTGGTGTAGATTATTAGTTTAGATATGAAAGATGCTGCTGAAATATCAAAAAATATGAGAATTAATTGAAAAAAACTTTTGTTTTTAGAACTAGTACAGAATTGACCTATTGAAAGGGCATATTCAAAGAGGCTTGTTGCCTTGGGTTACTTTAAACTGTCTCTTGTTGTAAGTGAAGAAATTTCGAAGAAAAGCGCGGGACGGGACAATTGTGCTCTTATAGTACTCGTATCCTGTTTGTATACATTTCAATTTTAAAAAGCCTCATAAAATTTAACAAATAACATGTAATGACTTAATGAATAAAATTCGTTTTAAACCTGAGATAGCAAATATAATTTTGACAGTTTAGAAAGTCTTAGAAGTCTCGGTTTTGAGTCTCAGAAATGATTGAAACTTAAAAATACTGGAGAAATATTCAATAAAAGCATTTCAAGCATTTTTAAAACAATCGTCTATCACTACAACATTTTAATTTGAATTGGGTACGGACTCTGATTATTTGTGATCTTATTTTTAAAATAATCTTAATTTTTCAATATCTTATTTATCAAAATCTAATTTTCAAAAATCTTGAGGGACAATATCTAGGTTTTTTGAGAAAATAATCCTGCATGTATGTACATGTTATTAATGTTCCGGAAAAAGGGAGTAGCTTAATTTGAAACCAACTGAAAGTTCTTCCAAATGACAAACTTGCATATACACAAATACATATGTAGAAATATTCTAAAAGATGAATAAACATGATTTTGAATCCATCACTAAAATACCCCCTAATTCAGAATTTCGAATATACATATTATAAATACTCATGTGAAAGAGGAAAGCCCATCTTTTAAATCCTACTCTAAACTCCCACCTAATAATATTAAAGTTGAGTCAAAAAAATCAGGATTTTGTAAAATAAAATTATGTAAAAACGAGATTTTCCGAAACAGTTAAATTATATCGAACTCCTGTATAAATATTCGAAAAAAGAGGAAGTCCTGATTTGCTAAAATTCCATTCAAATTCAGCATTTTGCATATAGGTGCATAACCCCCCTATTGTTTGAAAATTATTTCATTGAATTTTTTTGATATGTGGTATTATGTCACGAACAAATATTTTAGAATGTTTTTTTAATCCTTTTAAGTTTTGGGAAATATTTCTGCTGGCGTTATATTTGGGTTCCAAAAATATTCATTAATATCGCAAAAAATGTTGTTTTAAATTAAATTTTTGTTAAAAAATGCCATTTCTGAAAAAGCTTAGATGTTTGATAAGAAAAATAAGATTTTCCAGAAAAAAATGTAAAAACAATAAGATTAAAAATAATCAGACTTAATTAACCTCTTAATTCTGCAATATCTAAATTATGACAATGAACTGCCGAATCCTAAAATCTTTTCTCTGAATTAAAATATTGATTAAAATCTTATTCATACACAGAATTAATATAAAATATAATTAATATAAAACTAATTATAGGAATGCTTTCATTTTTCAAATACTTTTCCGAAATAAATTGAATTTTTAATTACATTATTTTATCCTTAAAAACGTATCTGTACTTTTTTTTTTTTTGCATAATAAAGTAGTTAAAAAAATATTTCAGAAAAAAAAATAAATGCAGTTAAAAAAAAACTTTTTCAATTTTCAAATACAAAATTAAGATATCAGCAATTTAGTAAAATTTAATTGTATCCTTTTCCATATATTAACTGTACTTCTATATATATATTACTTAAGGAGATAATCATTAAAATGAATAAGGATAATATATTATCCTCATTATATACATATATCCTTGTACAAAAAAATAAAAAAAAATAAAAAAAATTAGCTTCAAATAAGTTGATCCTTTTAAAATATTTTATTTTATTGAATCTACACTTTAAATATGTGGTATATGCATTTTATATTTCAAATCATTTGGCCTTTCTGTTTTTTTTTTTTTTTTGGTTGATAAAAACCTCACAGTGTTTTCTTTTTATCCTTGAGTTTTTTTTCTTTTGTTTTTTTTTTTGCGGACGTTGAAAATGAAATGAAAAATGTACAAAAATTTTAGTTGATACTGTTAGTTATGGGATTGATTAAATGATTATTATAATTTATTATTTAATTTAAATTTAAATGTCCTTTGAATAGAAAATTATTTAGGGAAATAATAAATAAAAATGTCCTTAGTTAGAGTAAATGCATTTATTCATAACTAATACAGTTAACTCACACTGTTTATCAATTTATAGTATAGAAACCTATGCTAGCGGAGCCTTCATTATTTGAAAAATTTATTGAATAAGGAGTATCGAGGTCATTTAGAATTCTAACTGAAATATCGAGCTGTAGTACAAATGAAAAGCTAAGAAGGATATTAAGTCGAAGGACATTATTTTGTAATTTAAGTATAATTTTACTAATTGTAGACGAAAGTTTATTATTAAAAATTTTTCAAAAAAATATTGAATATTAAATTGTTTGATTGAAAAAAATTACGTAGAAGTTGAAAATTAGATATTTTTTTATTAATTTAAAGGTTAACCCTTCGAATTTATTTGTAAAGGAAAAAAAATATTTTAATTTTTACATTTATAGATATTAAAGGTTTTGTAAAGTTTTTTATCAGATCGATATCTAAAAAAACTGCAATATTTAGTTAATTAAATATTTTGAAGCCTTCCGAATTTGTTAATTCGTTTTTAATATACCATTTTTACTTTAACTAAGGACATTTTTATTTAAAAAAAAATACTTTTTTTGGTTTCCACTTTAAGTAAAAATCTTGATTAAAGCAAATAGGTCTTCTGTTAAAATACAAAATCTTAATTTAAAACAACAGATTCTTCAACTAAAAAAAAAGGACCTTAGTTAAAGTAAAAATGGCATAGTTAGATTATGTAAAATTATTCAAAAGTCGATCCATTTAGTTTTTAATCCATTTCAGAAATAAGAAAGGACTAAAAAAAAGTATCTGACCAATGGCGTAGTGGTAAACACGCCGCCTTTCATGTGGAAGGTCTTGGGTTCAAACCCCGGTCAGATCATATCCAATAAAAAAAAATATCGTAAAATTGTTTAATTATATCGTAATAGTTCATATCTTAATATAAAATAAGATTTAATAAAAATATATAAATAATTCTTGTGTAAGATTATAGATGGCGCACAAAGTTAACATTTGTGCATTTATATTTTATAACCTTATACAATAGCTACAGCCGAGTAATCAACGGCTTAGTGAATATTATGATTAAAGAAACTGAAGCCTAGTTTAAAATAAAAACTAGGTGAATGCCCTATACTCCTTCAAGGAGTGGAAAAGGAATAAAAAAAAAAAAAAAAAAAAAGTACGTGTATAAGGGTGTCTAAGGATAAAACTTTTTTTAAAATTAAAATTTTATTATAAAATAAAAAGCGCAGAGGAAACATTTGCACGCAATATTTTGCAATAATTTAAATAATTTGTAATAATAGATTCAAATTGTACAATAATTAGAATTTCTATATTGTGGGTACATCTTGGAACATGAGTGAGGGCATATTATATATTCTTATTATTAGAATTAATTTTAATGAACTCCATTCACAATTAATACATTAGATTGTACTAGCCCTAATAACAATTCTATTTATTATAAATTGTAATAATTGTCAATTGAATTATAAAGTATTTCTATATCTGCGAGTTATATTAATTAATTAAATTATTTGATTATATTTTATATTTTTTATCAAAGATATAATCACTATTAATTATTGGATATCCCATTTATTTTAACGCTGAGTCGTTTGCTAACTCAGTCAACTCAAAAATTAGATAGAAGTTGTTTTTTTCAGTTTTACAGGGATTCGAACCCGAGCAATTTGTGAGAATTCATTATAGACTACGCGTCTTAAGTTGAAAAAAGAATTCTAATTGGTCTAAGCTTTCGTTAACTACACGAATAGTGTACAAATTTATGAAAGACTAATAAAGACGAATATTTTTTTTCAATGCTAAACCAGTTGCTCAAAAAAAGTCATTGCTCAAAAATCCTTAAATATTTATTTATTATTATTATTTTATATATCCTATAGTAAATTGAATTATTTAACAAATATTTTTTGGTCAAACAATTATTAAAAAAAGTTTTTTTTTATCGAAATTTGGTATTTATCGTTTGTTGTTTTTTCAAGGGGTTTTTTACCCTTTTTTTTTTGTATCCTAGTTCCAAAAATCAAATTGCATCTAGAATTTACTCCAAGGATATGAAAACAAGAATTCAAAACAAAAATTTAAAATATGAAATATAAAATGCATATAACTGCATATGATGGTGAATTTTTGTTTTCGTTTTTATGTTTTTTATTGGTTGTTTCCTCAAAAAATTGCACGCTAAATCCCTCAGAAAGCAATTAACAAAAACTTTTCTAATTTTTTAAAAAACAATTTTCATATTTTCGTTTATTTTGTTTGAAATTGTTTTATTGGACTGTGTGATAGATGTGAGTGGAAAAATTTAAATGATTTTGACTTAAAAGTGTGCTAAAATGGTTTTAGAATAAAAAAAAAATAAGATAAAATAGAAAAAAATAAATTAAAAATAATGAATGAAAGACAAAATGGTGATTTTTTTCATTGGTTAGTTAAAAAAAAAAAATATTTCTAGTTTAATTACGAGAAATTAAAAAAAAAAAAATTATTTAAAAATTTATTTATTTTTTTTAAATTAATATTTAATTAAAAAAAATAAAAATCGTTAGTAATATTTAAAAGATAACATTGTTTATTAAAACAAAATATTATAAATTTTTTTTTCGATTTTAATGGACAACTAATGAATTTTTATCTCTAAGAATTTTATTTCATTACCAAATTTCGATTTGTAGTTTGTTTAATGTTGTCAGTATTTTTCGATTACAGTTAAATTATTTTAAAATTTACTTTTGCTTTATAGTAATGTAAACGGCTAGCGGAAATATCTCCCCAAAGCGAAAATTTCCAAAAAAAAAAACTAAGAAAAAATACCTTAAAAAGTTAAAGATTATTTTGTTATTAAATGACATATACTCGCAAAAAAGTGAAATAACCCCCAAAATTAAAATAAAATAATCTCCTAAGTTCTTTATTATCTAAATAACATATAGTAATTAATGGATTGTTGTAAGTGCGAGATACTGAATTATTGAATTGAGGAAATTTAGGGTTATTTGCCTTTTACAGGACACTTAATTAAGTCGGGATTTTAATATTTCGATACTTTGAGTGTGGGAATTTTTATATATCAGGATTATGAATGTGCAGATTATTCGGGAAGTCGGGATTATTTATTGTATGAAATAGGTAGATTCGAAATTTATCTTCAATAAAAGTATTCGCAAGGATGCATGGCAATCCGTCGACTTCAAAACTAATTTTATGTGTACATTTTTTAAACCAATTTTATTTAAATTTTTGAGGGGTTATTTCACTTTTTAAATTATTTTGTTTTGGAGTGTCGTTTCATATGATATAAGGTCCCAAATAAAAAGTGAAAAAAACTCCCAAATAATGAAATAATGTCACCCCCCATTTTGGGGTATTATTTCTTATTTTTTTTTTTTAAGAAATGGGGGATTATTTTCCATATAAATTTTCTGGGATGTTGGTTTTTTTTTTAGGGGATTATTGTTGCGGGCCTATTGCAAGGAGCTATTCATACAAACATTCATTTTGGCTTTGAGAAATCTTGAATAGTTATTATTCAGCTACTATCCAGCTATATTTTAGCATGTTAGAACAGCTATCTATTAACTTTTTTGGTATTATCTCAACGAATTTATCAGTTCTGAGTTTTAATCTTAAAATCTGTGGAGAAATCGCAGTCACGAGAGGCACTCCATAATATTAATCTGTAAATTTTATGGCTATAACAAAACTGGGTATTAAGAATTCTTCAATTATAGCAAATACAATATATTGTACAATATTCTAACAATTTTTTGTAGTATCAAAATAGCAATTCGCTATAAAAACTTGATCTACATATAGTATAAAATTAATTATGATACATGATACAACGATCAAATCCAATCAAAATGCGAACTTGTTTCAAATCCTAATATTTCAAATAAAAAGTAAAAGTTGAATTTCAGTTAAAGCTTAGTTTTATGCATTTATCTCAACGGGAAGCGATCTGATATATCTCTCTTATTTCCTTACTCAAATACTGGTTGTTGTAAGTGATCTTATCTTACCCCAAAATATTAAAATAACTAATAGTTCAGCTGCTAGAAAATTTTTGAAACACAATAGTAATTTCGAATTTAATCCAAATTTATTTGGGATTACTAAAATTTTTTAATTTCAAAAAATTGAATTAGTTTCAGCAACTGTTTTAACTTTTAGTTATATTAAATCATCTGATCACTAATGAATCAGGGGGTCACTTAATCACAACTCAAAACATTAATTTATATTTTATAACCTAATAAAATAGTTGAATAGTGGAAATATAGATTACAGAATTAATTAAGGAATTTGTACAGATCAGGAAAAAAATTAGAGAATTGTACATCAAGAATAAATCGACAGTGATTCAAACAGTAAACAGGGCGCTATTGCGATGACGGCTATTGCATAAAAACGAATTTTCGAAAATTTCAAAATTCTAGCTCTTTTATTTTTTGAGTTATCGGGCGGACGGACGGACGGACGGACAGCATAATAGTCATACAGGTATAATAATAATTTGACTAGTGATAAATTATTGACGCAATAGGGTCCAGTTTCAATGACAAAATAGTCAATAGCCATAATATTAAAAATATACCTAACTGTTTATACTTTATTTTATACTTATAAGTAATACCATCTAATGATAAGCATTTAAAAAAAAAAACAAACCAAAGTTTTATTACTAAAATTAAAATTTCTTTACCAAATACAATTTTTTTAATAATAAATTTTTACAATTAAGACTTTTTTAATTTCAGTTTTATTTTTAATTTTTTTGCTTTTGTTTTTTTTTTTGTTAGCAATCATTCATAAAAACTTGCCTTTTATATAACTTTTATATACATACATATATATACACTTTTTTTTAAAAGGAATCACTTTATTTCAATTCTTTTTGACTTTTGTTTTATATATATATACACATAAATATATATATATATATATAAAGTTTTAATTCAATGGTTAAGCCACTAGTAGATTAAAATGAGTTAAAGCGACCACCATCAACTATATTATATAATATACATATATATATATATATGTATATATATATGTATATAAAAGCATAAGTATATATAATATATATACTTATGCTATGATATGATATTGAAATAAGTTTAACTCTTAACCATTATCATTATTACCTTTCTTTTTATTTTGTTGTTGTTGTTGCTGTTGTTGTTTTTGTAGTTTTTTTTTTTTATTACAGACCATTTTTGTTTGTCCTGAATAAAATGAGTAGTTTTTTTTTTATTTTGCTGTTTTTTGCTTGATTTCATTTTAGTTCCCACTAAGCTGTTCTATCCTGATGCTAGAACCGAAATTTTTTTTTTTTTTTTTTAATTTCCTTGTACAATTTTTATTTTTATGAATTTTTACAGTTGTTGTTCATTGGTTGTACTCTTAAGCTTCTGTTGGTGTAATTTTTTAACATTATATATATATATAATATATAGAACATTTTATATAGTGGTGAATGTTGGCTGACCTCTTTATATTTTGTCCATTAAACGTTTTGTAAGAGTTAAAATATATATATATAAATATATATGTATATATATATTATGATGATTTTTTTTTTGTAAACTCATTTTAAAAAATTAATTTTCTATAGTGTAGTGAAGGGGTATAACAGCTTTGGAATTATTAATAAAGTTTTGTGGAAAAAAAAAATTATTAAAAAAAAAATAAAAAAACAAAATTTTCACTCTTTTCCTTTTTGAAATAAATAAAAAAAAAAACAAAAAAAAAATTTTTTTTAATACTTAACTACAATGAAAAGACTAAAATGAAAAGGATTATTACATAAGTATATATAAGTTTTATATAAGTAATACATATTAACAGTAAAATCATATTAATTTTATAATATAAAAATTTTAAACAACATCATAAACGATTTTTTATTTAATACATACATATATAGTATAGTATAGGAGAAATATTAAGGACTTTGTAAATAAAAAAATTCTAAGTTTTTGTTCTTAAGGACATTCGAATTAAAAATTCTTAAAGCCCATCAGTCTGACTGCTGGTTTTCAAAATAGGGCTTATTTCGAGGATCAATAAAAATTAAAACTTACACTTAAAAATGAATTTTGCATCTCACAACAAACGCTGCAGGATATTAAAGGAAAAACTAGCAATTAAAAAAAAAAATCTTGTTGTTAAAAAAATTAACCTGCACTTTGGTTAAAAATCCGTTTAGTTAGATTGGAAAAAGCCTCACTTGTTAAAAAAACAACTTCATCTTTAAATTGTCAATGTATAAATAAAACATCCATCGAAAAAGGACGTATGTAAAATGGTGAACCATATTTGCGCGCCATTTTACATAATTTTTTTGTAATTTTTGTCTATAAAAACTTTAAATTGTTTTTGAAGGCATTAGAAACGTCTTAGAGCAATTTTAGCTTTAATTCGTGATCAACACTAAAATTTCGTAATTTCCATGTAAGACCAAATTTTTTATTATTTTTATAATATTTGATTTTTGTTTTTGAAAACTTTAAACTCGATTTTGAAGGCTTTAGAAGCGTCTTAGAGCAATTCTAGCTATAATTCGTGATCACTACGAGGGATCGCGTTTAAAATAGGCCTCCTTTTAAGATAATTGAAAATGATAAAGTTAGATTTTGAATTTCGTAATCGAATAATTCTATCCTTTATAAAATCTATTACTATGTAATCTATTATAATGTAAGAGTCTCAGAATAGACTTTTTTTTAATAAACTAACGTAAAACTTATTAGTCAGTACTGCATTAGTAATGGCAGTAGACTTACTAAAGCAAGGAGCGTCTGCATAATTTTAAATTTCCTTAATGTCATTTAAAGTAAAAGATTTTAGCTCATTTTATTTAAGATCCGTATTTTCTCTTCCGGCCTTAAGACAGGATACATAGGAGATAGAATAGAATATCTATAGATATCTAAGATAGAAAAACCCTTCAAAAGGTATCTCAAAAACTAAACCTCATGGGAATCAGAAAGAGATTCATACCCATAAAAAAAAAAACCTCTTTTTATAGCCAAAATAATGGGATGACCAGACAAATTGCTTGAGCAGTGTATAGTGGCTGAATAATATCTTAAGTTAATGAAATAGAGTGTATATTATTTTGGTAAGCATCTTTCTAAAACCTTATTAGGAAGCGTTCATTGTTAAAAGTAATTTTATTGCATTTGAATATAACAAATTTCATCTTTAAAGTATTTTGTGAGCTCAAAAAGTATCGATTTTAAATATAGGATACTCCGGAGTTTCCTTCTCTAAGTTTGGAAATAATCAAACGAACTTATTCAGGATACATAGACGACTAATTCAGTTGTAATAAATAATAATTTCTACTAATATTACAAGCATTATTAACTTCGAATATTCAAAGAAAATATAAATTAAATTAATTATTGAACTTTCGCAGTCTGATTTCGATTTTCGAAAACCAAATTTAAAATAACGTCAACAGTTATGTTAATATTTATACTATAAAATATGATAGGCTGTAATTATTAATATAAGTTCAATAAAATATGATTATACTGTATTTATAAAATTTTAATATCCTTTAGATAAAAAATATGAAATATGAAAAAAAAAAAAAAACAAAAAACCAGAACAAAATAAAACCATAACAAATGAACGAAATAAAGAAAGGATATAATGGTGTTTAGATAGTCGTCGGAAACGAGTAAGGGATGATACCAATATAAGAGTTATTTCTTTCCTTTATCCTTTTTTTCGAATTATATATATATATATATATAACTAAAGTATATACATATTTTTTAATTTTGATTTTTGTTTTTTTTTTGTAAATTAATTCTTTAAAGGATAAAAATTATTTGTTAATATATTAATGAATTGCGGCATTAGTTTTTCATATTATGTAAAAAAAAAAAAAATAAACAAAAAAAACAAAAAAACGACGTGCTTTATGATTATGTTTAGCTTATATTTTATTTTTTTTTTTTTTTGGTTTTTTTTTGTACAAAAGGATATTATAAAATTATTTTTAAATACATTAAAAGAAAATATAAGGATCCTTGTTACTTTTACAGGGAATAAAAATAAAACTTATTAAAGGATTTTGTTTTCTTTTGAATTTTTATTTATTGTAAAAATACATACAAACGAATATTCAAGGAATTAAAATAACGGTTCATTGCAAAAAAAAAAAATTATAAAGTACTTAAAAAAATTTTCTATTGAAATTAATATTTAAATTTATTAATATGTACCTAGTTTTATTTTATTATATGAAGGGAATTGACCTGGTATTTTACTCCAAGTTTATTAAAATTTTGTTGTTGTTGTTGTTTTTTTTTGTAATAATTTGATTTATAGTAAATATATTTAATTTTATAATAATTACAAATTATTATCAATTATTATCAATTAAAACTAATTCACAATTTAAATTGGAAAAATTTCATTTAGTTCGTGGGGAAAAAAAATAATAAATTTTATTCCAATAAAGGGACATTCCTGTGATAGTAGTTTGACATGTGATACTTTTAGTCCTTATACAAATTTTATATTCTTAAAAATTTGAAATCGAAACTTTTATTTTAAGAAAGGAAAATCGCATTATCCTTTACTTAAAGCAGCAGTCTCCAATTGGTCTGCACTTTGTGTTTAATCGTCTTTAAATAGTATTAGTAGTTCCTATTCATAAGAACATTGATATTTTCTTAATAAAGTTTTTGACTTTCTGAAGCAACTGAGGCAGCCGTGTAGGGCCAAATAACGATAACTCAAAGATACTAAGTGTTTCCAGAATATTTTCAAATGACCTAGTCATACTTAGGATAAGATGCACTATTCATAGTACATAAATTTTTCAAAAAATATGACAATACCGATTATCCTTGAGATACAGTTATTTAATGTATAATTATGTATAATTATTGAATCGAAATTTATTGAATCCAAAAATGTATAATTATTGGTCGAGTTTTTTGGTTAAATCTTAAAATATATGCTTTTTCAGATTGCTGTAATATTTCCACAACGGTAACATTGATATCTACATCAAATAAGCTTTGAAATGTTCTACAGGTATCAAATGGCAGTGTATTAAAATCTCGTGCATCAAAATCACATGCTTTTATAAATCTCGGGTGTCAAAATCTTGTGTTTTTAAATCTTATGTTGCAAAATCTCGCCCTTTTTATAATTTTGTAGTTATTATATTTATAGTATATATATGTAGTGAATATAATTAGAAAAGATTTTAGAGTTAATTTCAGGGTTTTAATAATTTGTTTAACTATTTTATAAGTTTTTTGATTGAAATATATAAGGAAGGATTTTAGAGTTGGTTTCAAATCCGGGTTTTAATAATTTGTTTAGCGGAGGCTTGGGGGCGGCAGCCTCCGTTATTTTAAGAAATTTTGTAGTTAAAATACTAATGTAGGAAATATAATTAAAAGCGATTTTATAGTTGGTTTCAAAATAAAGGTTTAAATTGAATATTATTTTTTTAATGGGGATTTAAAGGCGGCAGCTCCACTATTTTAAAGTGTTTTTTAATATTTTAATATTGAAATATATATGAAAAAACATAATTCGGAGAGCAGTAGAAGGAATTAGGTGCAAAATCAGGATTATTCGCCTTTTACAGAATATGTATATATGCGCAATTCTTAACTAGGAGGGATTTCAGGTTTGAATTCATAGGCAGGATTATACGCTTTTTCCAGAATATTTATATATAAGAATGCTAGAGATTCTAAATTAAGAGGGAATTTACAGTTTTATTCAAAATCATGGTTTAAAACGCGAGATTTTGAAACGCGTGATTTTGAAACGTGAAATTTTATACCCAACCCATATGAAATACTTGTAATTTATATATGAATATTAAATAGATTAATAAATATAATGTCCAAATGTCCTTTTTATCCTTAAAGGATAATATGCATAGTTGAGGATACATAATTTCCATACAAGTATCTCTAAGAGATGTACATTTTGATCCTAAGCGGCGATCCTATTCGCTTCAGAAAAGTTGAAGAATTTAGTATTTTGAAATAGGAACCACAATTTTTGAGTTAAAATGTACACACTATTAGATATTCATTTTTCTTTTATATTTTAAGTATAGTTGCCACTTGTTACATCTAACTATTTAAGATAATATTTACACAGTTTTAAGATAACTATTTAATTTTATCTTCCTTATTTAAATATAATAAAACTAATCTGTATTATTTTTCAATTTCAATTAAATTTATCTGAAAAAATGAAAATGTACAATCAATTGGTAAATAATGTTTGATTATTTGAAAATAAATTGAATGTAAAATATATTTAACATGAGAGAACAATATAAACTCAGGTCTCTTAACTCTATTGAAAAGGAAAATTTTCATCTTTTTCTTAATATTTTCCATATTACTTTTCCATTATTCTTCAAACAATTCATAAAAGATTTTCATCAATTTCTTCCTTATTATATTTTTGTTTTTTTTTTCATTCACGTAAACAAATATATACCTAACTCTTATGTTTCACTTTTGACATTTTTCAGCATTCTGCTTTTTTTTTTGTGTACATTATATAAATATTGATAAAAATCATAAAAAGATAAATATGTATTTAATTGAAAAGAGATGGAAAAAGAACAGTTATGTTTCTCTTTGTGTAAATTTATCAGTACCAGAGTCAAATAATTGATTATGTCAATAACATCATAAAGCTAAATACTGTTGTGTTTATTGTCAATATTATAATGATGGGGACGATACAAAATATGATAACATTATTAAAAAATTTCAATGTATTAGTTATTTTATTATATACATACTTGTATATTTTTAAGTTAACTTTCTTTTAAAAAAAAAAATTTTTCTTGAAAATTAAATGTAATAAAAGGAGTGATGATATTTTATAAAGGATTCTGATTGATTGTATTTGTGATGAATATATATTGTATTATAATATATTATATATATATATATTTTCATCTTTTGTTACATTTAAATGTAAAGAATATTTATGTATATAAAAATTCATAAATTTTATAATTTTAATTTACATTTAATAATATATTAGGGGCAGATTCTGAAAAATGGCATTTATCCAAGAGATTTTTAAAAAATAAAATTAACAATATATTAATTTATATATTAAGAATTATATATAAAGAATATATATTAAGAATAATAGTTCTAAAGTGTCTTCAAAAATTTATTTAATTATATAAAATATAGCTGGGTGGGGCGGCACAGTGGTTAAAGTGCTGACTTTCATGCGAAAGGCCCGGGTTCAAATCCCTGTGAAAATACTTTTCTGGTTTTCGACTAGACTCTGCTACCATTCGTCATTGGATTCAAATTAATGGCTTATTCAATAATTAATAATTGTTTATATATCTTTAGTAAAAACATACATTAATATAACAATATAAATAAAGGGGTTCGACACAAGTGCTAAGCACTTCTTAGAACTTATGAATAATAAATAAATAAAAAAAAAAAAAACCATCCGAACAAGTCCCGTTGTAGAATTTTTCATTCACGAAATACGGAAGTAAAAGAGTTTTTAAAAAAAATTATTCTTAAGGGGGTGAGGATCTTATTCTAACGGATTCTGACACAACTGCCTTTAAAGAAAGATCGTAAACTTAAAAACAACATCTTCGTCCTTGTGCAACATAGAAGATTCATTTCAATGCTGAAGTTATGGGCTTTCATAATAATATTCAAAAATTTCATTATCTCTAATACTTAAAGAGTCAAGGGCTTAACTATCACAAAGCCATAAATCCGAAAAATATTTTTCAATGTTTTTATTAAATAACTGTAAATTTTGCATACCTTAAAATATATCAATTTTACTTCATTTTTAAAATCATCTATTCCTCACCTTCACTTTATAATTGAGCATTTTCTCAAATCTTTTAACGTATTTAAGGTAATAAAAGCCCATATTGACACTTGAATGAATCTTCTATCTTGTACAGGGACGAAGATGTTATTTCCTAAAACAAAATTTACGAAATAACTTTTAAGGCAGTTATCTCACAAACCATTAGAAATAAAGCCCTCCTTCTCAAAATATTTTCCTTGGTTATAAACTTTTGTGTCATTACTGCTCTTCGTGATCTTTGAGTTTCGAACATCCTGTATATCCAGAATTCAATTTATTTACTCAATATTTAAAGCAAGCTCTGCTCGAGACTTACAATCTTAATAAATTAAATCTAGTTTCATTTTCAAAACAAATATACGGAACAAATGTACTCCTGAGTGTATGAGGTGATCCCACTTTATAATGAATTCCGACCAATATAGGTTTCAAATATAAACAAAAATGTTTCCTGAGTTTTAAGTCACCTAGTAAACAACAATTTTAATATGCAAGATTGTGTAATATAAATGTAATAGAAGGTGTTGTAAATAAAATGAAACACTAGACACTAAAAATAATAATAAACCAAAGGTTTATATTTATCTTTGTATTTATTATACCCGTATTACTATTAGTCAGAAGGGTATACTAACTTTGCCATGACGTTTGTGACGCAGGGAAGTAGAGGGAGTAGATATAGACTCAAGTGTATGGATCGGATCAGAATCCAAAAATAAATCGATTTAGCTATGCATATCCGTCCCTCAAAGGAGTTAGGATTTTGAAATTTTCATAAATTCGTTTTTATGCAATAGCCGTCATCGCTTTTTAAATCCAGTCATTTGGCCTACGGGTTCGGGTGGCTGCCATACAACTCCTTCTTTTATATGAGCATTACACTACACCTAATAATGTATGTTGCTGTATGTTTGAAATTTTGCCAGGAGTAATTAACCGGATGATATGTTTATATTACGGTCATACGGGTATCCCAGAGTTGACACAGTCTACTATACTCCACTCTTGTTCGTTATATGAATAAATTTAAAATATTTCAATCTTCTTTTAAAATTATCATATTTAAAAACCACCCTTTCAGAACCCACTCAATTTAATGAAGTTATTCCCAACTATATACCTATAAGGTATTTAAACATTCTTATATTCTTATAAATAAGTATATTCGAATGTGTTTGTGTATAAGAAAAAAAAAGGTAGACAAGAAAAAGGATACAAATTTTCTTCTTTATCCTTTTACACTTTTTTTTTCTTTTGGCATCAAAATATTTAGAGAATTATAAATATTTACAATAATGATTACAATGACAATAATGATAATAATAATAAAATAATTTTTTTGATAATAATAATGATAATAATGTTGATTATGATGACAATAAAAATAATGATAATGATGATAATAATAATATTTAAAATCATTATTATGGGTTGTTTTTTTTTTCCACTTCATATTTGTTGTAGTCAAGTAACAATTAAAATAATAATGTGATAAGATGATGATAATGATTTTTGATGTATTAAATAAAAAAATAAAAAAATGATAAAAAAATAAAGTGTGAGAAAATGAAAAGTGATATTTAACAGATAAATTTATAATATTTAAATATTATCATAATAATTATGAGTAGGTAGATAGATATATAGATAGATTATATAATAGAAAATTATTATAATTTGTTAATTATATATTTATTGGATTATTTAAACATTTAATTTATTTACATGGTTTCATTATACATGCATAAATAACGGTAATAAAATGTAATTAATGATACTATTTTGAAAGTAATTAAAAATATTATAAAATAATTATACAAGAACAATTTTTAAGATATTTTACAAGTAATACGTGATTTTTGTAGAATGATTTGATTGATTTGTTTTAAAATGATATTTTTGATATTAATATCTGTTGAATGATGAAAGATTCTTAATAGTAATGATTCTTAATTTATGAAATTAGGAAAATATTAATAAATTAAAAATTAGATTTTTGTATTTAGATTATCTTCAATTTGTTGAAATATTTTCTTGAAATAAATATTTTACAGACTTGAAACTTATCAATTTCATTCTGTAATTAATTATGTATTCAATTATAATTTAAAAGTAATTTGTAATTGAAAATTTTTTTTATATAAAATTACAATTTCAAGTTTAACCAAAGTATTTTTGAAGTAATTTGTAGGTTCAATATTTTTATAATTCATATCGTACACCGTTTTTGGTTAGCTGTCTTCTAAAATTAATTTGGCAAATCTTCCAAACGAATAAAATTCAGAGATTTTAATATGTTTAATTGAAAAAAAATATAATTGTATATTTTATAAAAGAAATTAATTAATGGTTTTTCAGGCAATTATTTTATTTCAATTACTTTTTAGAATTATTTTTAATTGAAAATGTAAAATAATTAAATTTTTAAAACTTTTTCAATTATTTGTAATCGCAATTGAAACTTTTTTAATTATACTTTAATTGTAAATAAAATTTTTGTAATTGAGTTTTACTCAATTCGGCTATTCTAAGGTTTAACTAGTATCCGCGTAGGACCAAATGACTAAATATAAAAGATAGCTGGTGTTGCCAGCTTTCAAAAAATATACAGCTTTAAAGGCGCATATTATCCTTTAAGGACGAAAAGGACATTTAAAAGTATCCTTGTTATTTTAGTCTATTTTACAAAAAACGGTATATCTAGCGATCTGTTCAATATATATATATTTAATCAAAGCTATTAATTAAGATGACGGTCTGGAGAATATTTCGACGTTTATCTGATGACGATAGGTGTTGCCGTTTTGGAGATATTGCAATTTCAAGTGGAAATTTAAAACAAAAAAAAAAAATTTTTAACTTTCAAAAAAACCACTATAACTATGAAATTTTCAAAAGCACCCTGTATTTTTTATTATACTGTTAGAAAGGTCTTTTGACACTCTTTCAAACGGTATGTAATAAGTATGGTATATGTTGACAAATAACCCCACCAGAGAACATGAATGAAAAACTGACACAACAATTTTATTAAAAAATACATTTTCATACTTTATTTCTCATAAATTTATTTTGCCAAAAAATATTTCCATAGCTTTAGCGAGCAAGAATTTTAGAGTTTGTTACAAAATTAGGATTATACGCTTTTTCCAGAATATTTATACATAATATGTATACGTGAGATTCTGAATTAGGAGAGATTTTAGAGTTGGATTTAAAATCAGGGTTTCAATAATTTGTTTAGTGGGGGTTTGGGGGCGGCAGCCCCAATTATTTTTAAATTTTTATTTCTTGAAATATGCATGTAAAAAATTACTGTTTTTAAAAAATAGTTTGTCATTAAATTTTGATTTTTGGAATTTTTTTTTGGAATTATTTTTTTTGGAATTGTTTTTTTTTTTGGAATTTTTTTATACCTGGAAACATATTTATAACATATTAAAATTTTTTTTTCAAAAATAAAATTATTTAATTCATTTAAAAAGTACGGCTGAAAAAATTGTAATACATATCAACAGCTGAAAAAGTTGTAAAACATATCAACATTTTTTTATACAGAAAAAATTACAAAACAAAAAATTTTTTATTTCATAAATGTTTATATCTTCTAAACGCTTTAATATAGACATACCTTATGTATGCCCAAATTATAGCAAAAAATAAGATCTTTCCAACGATGTAAAAATATTTAGAGGGTTTTTTTGCAATATTTTGAAAAATATGAGTTTTAGAGAAAGGATGTTAAAAATTTTTTTTTTTGCAAAAATTTTCAACTTTGAACTACAATATCTCTAAAACGGCAGCACCTATCGTCATCAAATGAACGGTAAAATATTCTCCAGACCGTCATCTTAATTATTAGCTTGAACTGAATACATATATATTCAACAGATCGCTAGTTATAACGGTTTTTGTAAAATAGACTAAAATAACAAGGATACTTTTAAATGTCCTTTTCGTCCTTAAAGGATAATATGCGCCATTAAAGCTATATATTTTTTTAAAGCTGGCAACACCAGCATTCTTTTATATATAGTCATTTGGTCCTACGCGGATACTAGTTAAACCTTAGAATCCCCCTCAATTCTAATATTTATAATGTATTTTATAGGTAATCTATAAAATTATTAAACTTAAGAAAAATAAATAGTTTTTTTTTTAACTTAATGATTACTTAAATTTTTTACTTGAAGTATAGCTACGTTGGGTCGAAATAGACCTTTTCACAAGAAATGTGCTATAAGAGCGTTGAATAGTAATAAAAGTTTAGAAAAACTTATGAAATACAGGGTCTGATATTAATTTCAACTGGAAATAGAGTTGGATTACTCTTAGATACAATTAATAACTCGATAAAAATACTTATTTATAGTTAAAAAGTTAAGTCATTTAACGTCCTAAAAGGGATTAATGATAGTAAGAAAATTTATTATAATAATATATGATTTATCATAAATATTAAAATTCAAAATTACCCAAGCTTTAGCCTAATTAGTTTTTTCATCATAAATAGCAGTTAAAACAACTGAAAGTAAATTTCTTTATTAATCGTTATTTTGTAGAAACGAGTTGAAAACTCTAAAATTATCTTAACATTTGAATTGTCAATGGGTTGTGTAGACAGTTTCTAAATGAAACACAACAGTTTTAAATTGTTTGAAATGTCTGCAGGAATGAACTTAACTCGAATTTTTTAATTTTAAGTGAGGTTTTTTGCAAGGTAGCATAAACTTGATAAACATAATCGAATCGGTTATATTTATTATTAAAATAATGTACTGCTCAGACGAAAAAGTAAATGGCCACCATAATTAAATACTGTTTTATTTTCTCACTACATACTTACCACTTTATTACAAAGCTTTTATTTGACATCTCTTAAATATAATTGAGATATTTTGACATCTCCAAAATATTGACACATATTTTAACATAGTTGCCCACAATAGCCCCGTTGAAATAAAATCATATGATGCCATCTATTATAGAATTCCAAAGGATACTTCGAAGTAGATTAAAATTTTAGTTTCCACTGTATGAAAGTATATTAAAGGTACTCTAATGCAAACAGTTGAACTTTTGTTGTCCAAAAATTTATCAATTTATCTTAATGAAATGCGATTGAATCCAAAAACAGATTATAATCATGCATTGTCCTTTTTCAATCTTATTGCATCACTTATTATTATTAAAAGAAACTTATTATCATTCTTATTGATTAGAAGAAACATTTTAAGTAACTGACTTTACAATTGGACCACCCCTCTAAGAGCAATATAAAAGCATTTTGTTTTTTATTTGTTTTAAACGATGTAAAAATATTTAGGGGGTTTCTTGGTCAAATTTTGAAAAATATGAGTTTTAGAGAAAGATGTTGAATATTTTTTTTTTTCCAAAAATTTACAACTTCGAACTACAATATCTCCAAAATGGCAGCACCTATCGTTATCAAATAAACGTTAAAATATTCTCCAGACCGATCCTAATTAATAGCTTTGAATACATATATATACCGAACATATCGCTAGATATAACGGTTTTTATAAAACAGACTGAAATAACAAGGATACTTTCAAATGTCCTTTTCGTCCTTAAAGGATAATATGCGCCATTAAACCTATATATTTTTTTAAAGCTGGCGACGCCAGCTATCTTTTAGATAAAGTCATTTGGTCCTACGCGGATACTAACCTTAGAATTAAACCTTAGAATGCCCGCAAATACAATGTAGCTTTACCCTATTTTTCTATTGTAAAAAAAATTTAATATCGTTATCTTTATTTAAGTTCATTTTAAATAGTTATATTATCTATATAATAGTTATCAATTCTATTGTCCTTATCTTCAAAAAAAAAATTAATTAATTAAATTTCTAAAATCAATTTTAAGACAAAATTAAACTTTTTTTATAAACTAAAACTTTTTTATTTTTAAATCAATAAAGAAAAAATATTTTTAAATACAAAAAGCCAAAAAACAAACAAAATAATCCCTCATTTTCAACTTCATTTTTTTTTTTTATTTTTTATTAAATATTTAATCAAAAAAACATCGCTAATTTTCATCATCCCCCTTATTTCGAAAAATTCTCAATTAAAATGTTAAACTCTTAAAAATTTTATCATGTGGAAAATTTTGATTTGAAAATGAAAAAAAAAGATTTTAAATTAAAAAACCAAAAAATATTTTAATCAAAAAATAGGAAAAACAAATAAAAATATTTTTTTTATAAAATAATTAAATATTTTCCTTATACATTATCTATACATATAAATATATAAGTAGCAATTTGGTATTTAAAAAAAAGAACAAACCACAAAAATATTTGATGTGACAACATCAAAATTAAAATAATCTTTTAATGATGACTTAAGTTTTTTTTATTATTCACCACTTTTTTTTTTTAATTTTATTTTCATTAAATGAAAAATAAGTGAAAACAAATTATTTTCCTTCAACTCATTTCCACAAAACTAAATAATTTTCCGGGTGATAAATTTTATAAAAAAAAAAATAAAAAAACAAGAATTATTTTTATTTCCGTCCTTCTGAAATTATTTTTCTACAACAAATTTTATAGAAATTGATTTAGTTATAGTGATGTGATAGTAGTTAGTCATAAATGGTGATATTAAAATGTAATAGATATGTATAAATATATTTAAATGAAAAACGAAGAAGAGTGTAGTAGAGTAGATTGTGTCAACTCTGGGATACCCGTATTACCGTAATATCGACATTATATCATCCGGGTTGAAAGGCAGCTCTTTGAATCTGTTCCCCTACACCAACTTTATTCATTAAGACGTTGGCTATTAATCTTAACTACTACTGACAAAATTTCAGACACCAGCTTCATTAGGTATAGAGTACTATTCATATAAAAGATGAAGTTGTATAAAAACAAATTTGTGAAACTTCCAAAATCCAAGCTCCTTTATTTTTTCAATTACATGAGTACCGACAGACGGACGGACATGCATAGGTAGATCAATTTACATTTGTTATCCGCATGTCGAGACTATGGAATCACATTCCGTCCAATGTGTTTCCTAAAGTTGGTAATTCGTATGTGTACGACTTAATTAAATTTAAGAAGAATATTAACATCTTTCTCCTCAATATTCTCCCAAATTTTCCCCATCACCCATAATCCAAAATTTCCAAATAACCTACCACAATCCTAAAATCCTTTCGTATTCCCATTCTGTGGCTATCGAGCATTCCAATCCCTCGCAAAAAAACAAAAAAAAAATTCCTTTCTGATGCGATCCAGACCATCTCCTTTTCTACATCACAAACGTAATGGCAAATTTAGTATACCTTTTTGACCTATAGTCATACGGGTTTTTTTTCTTTTCCTTTATTGTTGGAAAATATTTTCTTTAAAAAAAAAAAACAAAAAAAAATAAAGTCAAAACTTTTGCGGTACATTCCTTTCGGTGTAAATTTTCAACTTACAAAATAGTTTTTTTTTTCCTTCTTTATAGTAAAAGAAGATGTAATAAAAATTATAATAACAATTAGAGGGTGTATTTTTTTAGAAAAATATTTCACTGTTAACATTTAAAATTAACTGTAAAAATAGAAGAATTAATCTGAAAGTAACTTACTTACCAAATAACTTAACATGAAGAATTTTTCAAGGAATATATTAATTTTTCCAGTGAGCTTATCGTAAAGAAGTATTTTATCTTGCAGTTATTTTAATTAAAAGAGGAGACAAAGTTGCCAACCCATAGAAGCTTAGGTCTATAAGGAAGCTATATAATTGACCCTCATTTCGGAATTGAAAAAATTCCATCCTAACGCGTAAAAAATGTGCCATCCTAACGCGTAGGCCTCGCCTAACGCATAGGCCATGACATAATTGATTCTAATAAGTTTTTTAATTGACCACATGATTTCGAATTAGTTATTGCCTACAGTTCAAACAGCTGTTCTTAAAATTTCAAGCAGTTGTTTCGTCATATCTTAAGGACATTTTCGGAAGAAATTCCTAGCTTTGATCATAGTCCAAAAATTTTTTTCTTATTTTATGGCTCCATTAAAATTAAAATTTTAAATAATTTCTTACAATAGGGCTTCCTTCATTGCATTTTCTAATTCTATTTTCTACACGAATAAGCAGAGGAACTTTAAACAGATTTTAATTTCCCCAAAAAAGTAAAAAACAAGAACAATTGAATTGCACTTAAAATTTTACTAATAGCTCTTATACTACTATTGTTCATGATATTTAATAAAATATTTGCTTTTAATTATCATTCCAGTTAAAAGTTATCATCATTTAAAAATAATTTTTTTTTATTTACATAATTTATATATATATATAAATATATATATATATACATATATATGTATATTTTAAGTTTTTCTAAATTAGCCACAAATAAAATAAGAAAACATAAAATTAAAATGAATTAAATTAAATAAAATTTTTTGAAGAAATGAGCAAGTTTTTATTTTATTTTAATATCTTTGATAATTTTCCGCAATTAATTTAAATTTTCTTTTAAACTTTGAATACTTATTTATTTTATTTATTTTCCTTCTAATAGTAAAATAAAAAAAAGTTAGTATTTACGTCATTATTTTTAATTTTATTTATTTTAAAGTATTTTTTTATTTTGTACACGTGCATCTATAGTCCATTAATTTAAATGTTAAAAGATTTTGATTATTATTGTGAAGACTAGTTATATTGAAAACTATAGTATCTTGAGATAACAGTTTGTGAAAGTGTGGTAATTTGGATAAATGACCTTTGTAAGCTCTATTTGGCAAATGTATTATAAAACTTAGACTTTGATCGACTGGAACTTCAATACTTTTATTAGTTTTTAGATTTTTTAATTTGGTGTGCTCTTTATGGAGAACTTTATGAGCTCATTATAAATGAATTAAAAAATTGTGGATCTAATTTTCAAGTTTAAACTCTTATTTTAAATAATATGTTCGAAATTTGAAATAACTAGGGGGTTACCGTAATAATTCTCTGATTGTTGCGTTTAAAAATTAATCTTTGTTGTAAAATAATTTGATTTGATATGTTAAGTAATTAAAGAACTTAGAAATAATGTAATTAGATGATTGCCGAAAAGCCAGAGTTTAGGTGATGGAATATTAGGTATTATATTTGAAATATTAGAAGATTTAAATTAAAAAATAGCTTGTATTACACTTTAATTAACCTTTAAATTAATAAAATATTTATTTATTTTAATATTCATAATTTATTATAGAATTTATATATTATTGAAATTGTAAAATTTTACAATATTATTTATATTTGGTTTATTGGTAAAAAATTTTTTGATATTTAAAAATTAAACAGTCCCCAAATTTTTTTTTAAGATAAAAATTTAAGCTAATTTAGTCTAACCTAAAATACCTAACCTAGTTAAAACAATTTGTATACAGTAATCAATCGTTTTACCATCAACAGCCTGTTTTAAAAAATTTATCTTGATCCGGTACAGACATATATTATTTTAGATTTTCTCCGTTTATAATAACCATATTATATTTCATGACCTTACATGTAGCCCGTCTGTTATATTGGAATAATGGAGGTACATGATGAAATCTAAAAAGATGAAATACTCAATGACTATAAAGTCGCATATAAGTCGCATAAATGTAATTTACCTAATTGTGGTAAACATTTTTAATAAAAAAATTTCAATTTATATGATTTTTCTTCCTTGTACAAAGTACTTAATAGAGTAAAAATACTTGTAATCGAACTCAGGATCTCTAGAGTACAAACTCTTATACATTTTGTTTCTTATTTTCTTAATGTTTTCATTAGGCTTACGATCAAGTACTAGTATTCAGCACGTAGAAAATTTAAAAAAACTCTTTTTAAACATTTAAAACTTCTTCGGAGTTCTGTTCAACACAGAACTATCATATAGCTGCACTCCTTTGGTTAATAAAATAAAACTAGCGCTTATGCATTGCGCCTCGCAGTCCCTTTAATTATGAAAACTTTTTTTAAATTTTATTTATATATTTATATTAAAACTTATAAATCATATCCGACAATGCAACATTACTAACAACTTCAGTTACTAATGAGACTATACTTTACAGGATCAAAATTTTATTATAAGCTCTTATATTGCATACTTTTAGGGGTTTCAAACATTTTCAGTATACGAACATTTTTGAGAGCTATAAAATTACAAGTTACGTAGGATTCTGCTATATTACAAATACCATCAGCTATATAGGTTCTATAGCTTCGTTTTCTTTCTAATTTATAAGTGATGATATTTTATTTGGTCATATTATAATTTTTGTTGATTGCTAATATTATGTATATGATCACAAGTATTCGAATTTATTGGGAACAACTCTTACAATCTGTGCAAGCTTAAGACCCGCATTCGCTTGAGTAATAAGCAATGCGCTTCTTCATATCGTCATCCCCATTATTTTATAAATATTTAATAATTTGATTTATTTATATGTTTTTACAATTTTAAATCACAATATTTTCAATCCAACGGTTAATGAGATCAAAATTCACAGGATCACAGAAATCATTATGGTGAAGCACTTTAATATTATTCAGTATAGTATGTTCGATGCTGTCAGTTCTTTCTAAGAATTTCCATTTTAAAAAATTAATCAATTATGTAAAATAAAATTGTAAGTATTTAAAAATATATGCTTCTTTTACAGGTAATATATAAGTGGGGTTCTACCCACTAGACTTACACTTACTTTTATATTAATTAATTTTTTTGAATTATTTTAATGTGCAATAATCATAAATTATTTTTACAAGTGTTTCAAAATTAAGAGTAATTTTATTTTTATAATTCACTCAAACAATTTGTATATTATATTTTATCGTTTTGAGTAGTTTCTTCAAAGTAGCGCTTAAAACTTTTAAAAATTTTTACGCTTGAAGATGGTTTTTATTTTAAAAACAAATCTTTATGCAAAAGTTTATAAAATTTTTTATTGTATTTATTTTTTAAATTTTAAGAAAGGAAACTTTTTGTATAAATAAACATTGTATCTATATCTATAACAATTTGTTTTAAATTAAATAAAATAATATATGTATATAAAAAGAAAATATATTAACAAATTAGTTTTTAAAAAAAAAACTTTATTATTTTATTTTTCTTTATGCGGTTTTTTTTTTGCATAAGAGCATGAAAATCCTTTTTCCTCACTTTTATATTATTTCTTTTTTTTAAACTTCGTCCTTTATTGTATTCTTTCGAAACTCTTTCAAATGATAATAATACGCTATTATTTTTAATACCAGCATACATACAAATAAATAAATAAAATTATGTGTAAATATTATAAAAGTTTATTTTTTCTATAAATGTCATTTTTAACCCAATTTTTATATAGAAATGCTAAATACCGTTAAGTGATAAAATATGAAAAGAAAAGGATAAATATAAAATCAAAAAAAAAAACAAAATAAAAAAAAAATAATGGGAATAAATAAAATTAACTCATCATAAAGTTTATGATTTTCCTTTCTGGAGGCAGAAATGTTTAAATGTTGAACCATCTGTTGGATTTAAAAAAGAAGAATAAGGAAGAGATAGAAATAATTGTTATTTTTTTGTTATTCTTTTAATTTTTAAGAAAAAGTTTTAATATATTTAGGATTATATACATGTATACATATATATATATATATATATATATATATATATATATATATAAATATTTCTCTTTTAATATTATTTAAAATTTAAATTAAATTAAAAGAAAAGTTTATTAAAAGCTTTTTTAAGGAACTATACAAATATATTATATGAATAAATATTCATATATATATTTATATAAAATAAACTGAAAGCTGTGAGAAAACTGATTAAATGAAGGTTGAAATGATCTTATATTATAGATCTGATTCGAAAATGACGGCATATTCACTATTCATTCCTTAGGGTTGAATATTTTTTAACTTAATTGGTTTTAGTATATGAAGGTAAGTGATAAATTGATAATTCTTGTATTAGATATAGGTTAGAGTTCATTAATAACTTAGTACTTTATAAGTGGTTTCTGATTGATAAAATTTAAGATATCCTAGCCTTGTCTATTATAGAAATTATGTGTAAACTATATATTAAAATAATAGCATTAGTATTTCAAATATTATTTCTTCCAAAGCCACTTATATTTTAATAAGTGTCCCTTATCTCATAACTGTCCCTTTCCTAGTTCTATTTTCGAACTGTAATATAATGAAGTTCAGAAACATAATAATGTATGGAAATGGTAAGTTAACTTAACTGTATCAGAAAGTGTTCAGAAAAATAAATTATCTAATAATAAAATTAAAAAAATAAATAAGTGGAAAAAAAAAAATAATCTGAAGAGAGATGCAAGAAAGTGTTATTTACCATTGAATTGAGAATGAATATAAAACCTAAAACCGCCGTTGTTGTAGAACCTCTTAAGCACCCCACGGTTATGTGTAAATATTCTAACTACTTCGACTTAAATGGCTAGAATATATTTAGATTTAGATTTATTTTATTAGTCTCTAAGAAACTTTACAATTTTACAATTTAAAATTAAAATTATATTCTAAATATATGCTCTACTATTAATTTTTTAAATATACTAATTCTAGTTTTATTCTTTATATAATGGTGTAGTTCATTAAAAAGTTGCACTCCTTTGTACATTAGTGAATTTTGTGAGCTCGATTTTTTGTATAGCGGTAGTCTAAAATCTCCTCTGTTCCGTAAATAATAATAAACACCAACATATTCAATGTGTTTCTGCATATAACTGGGCATCGAATTATATTTTAGTTTAAACATGAGCATCAATATGTTGAACTTTAATTTGCTTTTCACATCCATCCGTTTCAATGTATTTAACATATCTTTGATATGGGTTTTAATACCGCATTTTAAAATGATTTTCATAGCTCGATTTATGCATTGCAATATCAATTCGTTACCCAATCAGGATATTCTTCCACAAAGGGTGAATCTTTTAATTAAAATACTAGAAAATGTTAAGAAAATCTTAGCGGTAATAATGGTATTATTTGAAAACTTGAAGATTAATATAAACTGCCATTTTCGTCGCTTTGCAGCAAAAAGTGATCATCTACAAAAATGGCATTTTCTTGTCAAATATGCCAAATTCAAGAGGAAAGCCTAACATTTAATAATAAAAAAGAAATTTGAGAAAATCTTTGTTAGAAAAGGGGGAAGCCCTAAATTCCATAATTGACTATCTTCAAAGTGAAACATTCAGTTGAAACATACAGTTGCAAAAACTTTGAAGACCTTTTATAAAAAACTATCATTTTGCAGATGGACGGGTTTTATTCTAAAGCGACGTTATGGGAAGATATCATTTCAATCAATTTAGCGTAAATTCATTCGGCAGTAATGTGTTTTAACAGAGTGTGTTGCTGTTATGAGGACTCTTTATAATAATTATCTCTCTGATTAGATAATTAACTTTTCTCATTTTTAATTACATTTTTTTTCATTTAGGAATTTGTCATTTTCAACGGTACTTAATTTTTCATAAAACATTAATAATATTTTCTAATTCTAATATAATCAATTTTTGATAAATATCTTTAATAAATAAAATGATTTTTCATAAATACTTACTTATGTTTTTTTTTTTATTTATGAAAAATAATGCTTAACCATTTAGTGTACATTAATAATAATAGTAAAAGAGGAAAACATGAAAACTTGAAGATATTAAAAGTAATAATAGCTTCTATTATGGTGTAATTCACAACTTCTATATTAGAGAGTTTCTCATTTAAGTACATTATATTCTGTAGATTGCTTTCTAACATTTTTGTCCAGATAGAATTTTAAAGTGTTATTTTTTAAATAGAAGTGTATATTGTGGTAAAGTTTTATGCTATCAATTGTTCTATTTTTATATACACATATATATATAAATATCTATGTGTATATATAAATATATATGTATTATATTTGTTTACTCACTCTTCAGAACAACAATGATGATGTTTATTTTTCATATATGGCTCTGTATATTAATATTATTTTGAATAAAAATTCTATATAGTTTTTTATTCAGTTCTGTATTTTTATCAATATATATATGTATGTTTATATATTATATAGTTTATATATTATATATTTTTCATCTTCATTTTTACTTGTTTAAAAAATATCTCATCTAATGGTCTGTTATTTATTGTGCAAAAAAATTTATTTATTTTTTTTTTTTTATATGGAAAAAATACCACAACAATTTATTTTGAAATGGATGGTTACTTTCTAACAAAAGTCATCGTTTTTAATGTTATTCATAATTTTTCCTATTTTCTTTTTCTAAATATTTAAAAAAAACAAAAAGAGTTTGAGAGTTTTCATACCAAAATAAAAAGTTATACTTATAGACAAATGAATATATTTACTGGGTAAAAAAATTGATATGAATTCATCGGATTTTATTTAATATTATTTAACAGTATATATTATATGTAAGGTATTATTAATCTTAAGAATATATCTTAAGAATTATTAGAAAATATACATTTAAATTTAACAATCAAATGCAGAAAGTTAATATAGCTCTCAAAAATGTTCGTATACTGAAATATTTTTTAAACCCCTAAAATTATGCAATATAAGTGCATTTGTATAATAAAATTGTGATCCTGTGAATTATGGTCTCATTAAGCGTTGGATTGAAAAAATTGTGATTTAAAATATTAAAAAAATTTAAATAAATAAAATTGTTAAATATTTATATAATAATGGGAACTGGATGGCGATATGAATAAGTGCATGGCTTATTAACCAAGCGAGTGCAGGTTTTAAGTTTGCACACGTTGTAACAGTTGTTCCTAATAAGTTCTATTACTTGATATCGTAAATATAATGTAAACAACCAACAAAATTTATAATATGAACAAATAAAATAAGATTACATACTTATAAATTTATTAAATAAAAAATTAGTCGGACCTATATAGCTGATGGTATTTGTAATATTGCAAAATCATACGCTAAATATTCAAAATTTTTAAGCCCCTATAAGTATGCAATATAAAAGTTTTATATAATAAAATTGTGATCCTGTAAAGTATAGGCTCATTAGTAGCTGGTGGTGTTTAGTAATGCTTCAAAGTCGAATGTGATTATAATTTTTAATATAAAAATATAAATAAAGTTTAAAAAAAATTTACATAATAAAAGGGATTGCGGCGCGAAATGCTTGTTTTATTTTATTTACCAATGGAGTGCAGCTATATAGCTTGTACAGGTCGTTGTTCTTTAGAAATCCTGTGTGCAATCAAATATAATATAATCAATTTATGAATGAGAACTAATAATAATGCTAATAAATTATTTTAATAATTAAAATAATTAATAAATCAAAACTTTAATGATCCTGGCAGCCTAATGTATTAGTAAATATACAAAGTCCTATGTAACTTGGTACTAATAAATATAAATAAATAAATAAAATATTTTTTTATAATAAAATAATTTTTATTATCCTATTATAAACTGTTATTAAACCCAATTATTTTTCTGTCAAGTATTATATAGTCCATATATATATAAAGTTCAACATTTTCAACTTCTATTTATTTAGATTATAACAAAAAAAAAATAAAGAAATGTTTTATGTCCCTTGATAGGTGCTCTCCCGTTTTGATTTTATTTTTTCATTTTTTTTTTTTTTTGTTAATTTTTCTTGTATTTGCAATTGGGTATCATTCCCCGACACAATATAAATGGTAATGCTATTTATATGAACCTCAAGAAAACTTTTTAATAGGAATAAAAATCTATAAAAAAAAAACACAATTTATATATATACATATGTATCTATGGAAACTTGTTTTTAACCCAATATCCAAATGATCCGAAACATAAACATCGTATATATTATATAGAATTTAAAAAATAAAAATGAGAAAGAAAACAGATTGTTGATTTGCAAGGAATTCATAAAAATTACAAGTATCTAACAAGGTGCTGAAATATTTTGTTGTTTATCATGGTTGGTGTTCCAGTGACTACAATTCTAATATTAACAGCTCTTTTTCACTGTCATTGTTCCTGAAAAGTGATTTTTTTACTACAACAAAAAAAGGACATCTATATAAAAATGAAGCATACAATGTTTTTTTTAAGATATATATATAAATATTAATATATTGCTGTGTGAGTATCTACCATATTTTATACTATCGTAAAGAAATCTCAGGTTGATAAAAAAAGAAGAATAGAAAATTAGGATACATGCAATTAAGCCAAATGAAATAAAACCTTAGTTGCATTTTCTTTTAGATTTATTTCAATAGCCCAATTTTATTTCATAATTTTAGTTATTATTTCATAATTTTCGGCTTTCTTTCATATATAAAAGTTTCTCAATAGAATGCTTGAGTCACAGCACCGCAAGTGCAAAACCCATATAAAGCGATCGCGCTCTACTTGTTTTAAGTTTATCGCTGGAGGCTTCTGCTTTTACAGAATATTTATATATATGTATATGTTAGATTTTGAATTTTAGGGGATTTCAGGAATAGAACAAAGCTATTCGTATTATAAAACAGAGCTATTCGTATTATAAATTATCCCAGTGTTACCTCAACACTCACTGCACTTAGCCATCGGCGCACAGTCTGGTCACTTACCTTTTTTTAAAATGTGCCTAGTCGGCACGAACACCTGTTCTACAGAAATAAAACAATTAATGCCTCCACTCAAAGTTTTCCAACGAGAAACAAGGAGTGCAACATGTGCTTATCCCTACTGTGTCGAATTGTTAATGATGGCGAAACACGGCTTATTGAAATTCGTTTGTTATGCGCATGTCAAGATTATGGAATCACATTCCATTCAATGTGAGTGTTTCCCAAAGTTGGTAATTTGTATGTGTACGACTTAATTAAATTTAAGAAGAATATTAACATCTTTCTCCTCAATATCCCTTCAAATTTTCCCCATCCCCTTAATCCTAAATTCCTAAATAACCTACCCACAATCCTAAAATCCTTTTATATTCCCATCCCCGCAGCCAAACTGTACATTTGTATTACAGGTTCCTTCCTAAAGTTTGGTTCAAAAAGAGTGTGGTTTGTGTGTGTTAAAGTCGCACACTACCCAACGAAATACCGCACAATTTCAATAGGTGTCTGTCGAGCGTTCCATTCCCTCGCAAAAAAAAACAAAAACACGTATACGCGAGGTTCTAAAATAAGTATAAAAAAAATATATAAAATTCTGGAAAAAGGGAATACCCTAATTGGGAATTCAACTCTAAAAATCATCTAATTAAGAATAAATCTAATTGGCCTAATTTCATTTGGCTTTATTGTATATTCACCCGAAAATAATATTAAGTAATTTTTAACCCTTAGTCCCACATAACAAGGAAAGATTTTTTTTTTAAAACATAACAACAAAACAACAACAAAAAAATAATTCTCTATTAGAATGGGAATACTTGAAATGTCGTATCCCATATATTTTATAGATTGCTATAAAAAAAAAACAAAAAAAAAATTGAAAGGACAATGAAGTTGTCTTTCATTTCTTGATTCAAGATAACATCGTTAATTTTTCACCGTCCATTTATATCTGTTTTTTTTAGTTTTTCTTTTTTTGATTTTTTCCTTGTTTTGATTGTATGTTATAAACTGGAACAACATCATACATTTGATTTACATGATTTGACAAAATAGTAAAATAAAAAAAAAAAAAAAATGATTTAAAAAGGATGATTTCACTAATATAAGATCACGACATTGACTTAGATGATACAAATATATATACACAATATATAGTAAATTTTAATAAAGTTGATAATATTTTTCATTTACTATCACACACAAATCGATTTATAAATTGATGGTAATATTTTATAAATCTATATATACATGTATGTGTTTTTTTTTTTTTCCAAGGACACATTTGAGATATCCTTGTTGCATTCTCAATTTTAATGTGTATCATATATGGAAGAAAAAAAGTAGTGTTTAACACATTATCATCTGGTTATTTTAGTTTACCTGCAGGATATCCGTTTTTATTATAGAGAGATTGAATGAGTGAGTGTTAGAATGAAATGATAGAAAGAATGATTTGTTTATAAAAATTTTCGATATTTAATCTTAAAGGATTCATATATAACAGTTATATACAAAGAGGGAAAAAAACAAAAAGTTGACAAGGACTTGTTTACTTTTGTTATGTTATACTATTGTAAAATCTCTTGACAACATAAAAAAAAAATTTATAATGATTTGTGCAATTTGGATTTTATTGAAGTGAATATGTATAAATTAATTGTAGTTGGAGAAATGCAATTGTTATGTTAGGAGGAATGTAATTTAATTTTTCCTGAATGGAAATTATGATTATTATTTTTCATCACTTGTGAATATTTTAACTATGGAAAATTCTCCAACGATGTAAAGTTAAAACGATTTTATTACAAAATTTATTAACAAATTCTAGGATATAATATTTAGTTAATTTTAGAAAATGATACTTGTATTTAAGATACATGATTTAGAATGTATCATTTACAGTTCAGTTTGAAAATGCGGACAATAATGTAATTTTAGGAAATTATTAACCCCGATCAATTATATACCCCTACATATACACCTATACACACCTATATTCTTGAAGTTGTATCATACAAAGAATAACACTGGCACAATACATTGTTATTATGCAAGACTTAACCCACGAACTGATAGCCATTTTTAATCTCTTGCGACACAATTTTCAGTTATACGCATCCTTTAAGATCGTCCTAATCTACCTTTTGAGTTGTTTGAAAGAAGTGAACATATCTTGGAAATCGGAAATGCAATTGACCAGTTAAAGAAAATTTATAAATGATTTGGAAATTTAAAAATTTGGAGTCCCAAAAATTTAATTTATATTATTTTTTTTAATTCATATTTAAAAATTAGTGGTTCAGGATTTTTAAATCAAAAGAATTCAATAAGATCGTTTTTCACATGGTCTTCAGGTATATATTTTTCATAATATAATATAATATTCGAATAATGTCTGAAACCATTCAAAATATCGGAAGATATGGTGCCATTTTCCATTTTTTATACGTATAGAACTAAAAATTAATTAGAAAGTAGACTAAGTAACAATTTAGTAATAATTAATGAAAGAGTCTGTTCACCTTGTAGAATATACTACAATATAAAACCTTTAAATTTTGCATAACTAATGTTATTATTAATTAAGAAAACAATAGCTCTATACAAAATAAAATATGCTAATAAAGGCTTAAAAAAGGATCACACAATGATTTTATTAATTTGATTTATTTGTAGTATCACACAATAGTAAATATTATCTGGGCCCTTTTGTTTGTTGCACCAAAAACATATTTGACATCAAACGTATGCAGTTTGATTAGTAAAAACCATTGACTTATAAAAAAAATTATTATTTGATTAATGATAAGTGTTGGTGCAATAGGGCCCTAATAATAATAATCCTTTGTCTATTTGATATTTAGACTTCTTATTAAATTATTTTAATATACACTATATTTTTTAGTAGATATGATCCGACGAGAATAATATGCACAGAGTAACAATAAAGGAAAAATATTTTATATTGAATCTAACGGTATATATTATCTGTAAGGTATTATTGATCTTAAGAATATATCTTAAGATTTATTGGAATATACATTTAAATTTAACAATCAAATGCAGAAAGTTAATATAGCTCTCAAAAATGTTCGTATAACGAAAATTTTTTTGAAACCCCTATAAGTATGCAATATAAGTGCTTTTATATAATAAAATTGTGATCCTATGAATTTTGATCTCATTAACCGTTGGATTGAAAAAAATGTGATTTAAAATATTAAAAACTTATAAATAAATAAAATTGTGGAAAATTTATATAATATTGGGAAATGGATGGCGATAAGAATAACAATAAAGGAAAAATTCCAAGTCAATACAACCATTTCTACACTACTATTACTAAAAAAAAATATGACAAATTCTAACTAACAAAATATCTGTGTGGGAGAACTTTAAATTTAAAATAATTAATATAATTAAAATAAACGATTGTTTAAATCTAAATTTAGATTAGTTTTAAAACAAATTATTACCAACTACAGAAATATTCTACTTTTTTTTTTTGTATTATTATGCAGTATTTAATCACTTATCGTTTTTAATTAAATTACATTTATCCAAAAAATATCCTGCGGGCTTAAAGTAATTAAAATAAAATTTCATGGTTATTTATATTAAAATTAAATCTATTCTATATATAAATAATTTTTATTATATTATTTTTACTTTGTATCTTTAGATAGAAATTCTTAAGCAGGTTGTACACGATCAATTTTCTAAATTGAAAACATGAAAAAATAAGTTATGAACATAATTTTAAAGGAAAATTTAAAGGAGAAATGCAAAGCAAAAGTTCTGTATGTAGTGCTTTAGTAAATTCCAGCATGATTTAAAAAAGAGGTAAAGTTAAAACGATTTTATTACAAATTTATTAACAAATTCTAGGATATAATATTTAGTCTATTTTAGAAGATGATAGCGTATTTAAGATATATGATTTAGAATTTATGGTTTAGGAGAATTCGTTTTATCAAAAGCATTAAATGAGCCGTAGTTAAGATTAAGAATGCAGACAATATAGTAATTTTAACCAATTATTATACCAGAATTATTAAAATGTAATATTATAAAATATAATCAAAAACAAATTGAAAAATAATATAAAATATAATGAAAGAAACTAATATTCCTTAAAGCTGAAATGGTACAACAAAATTTTGACTGGTTTTAAGTGTAGCAATTTTTTTTTGCATATTTATAGGCGTTAGTATTTAGTAATTTTTTTGTGAGTTTGTAAAAAAGCTTCTGAACTATCAAGGATTAGTTTGTTTACAGCACCGGAATTATAAAGTTACCTATTCTGACTCAAGTATAAGCCTAGTAAGATTTTTAAAAGATATCTGATATCTATTTGGCTAACTTTGATAAGTCGCATACAACAAACAAAATACTAATCTTAAAAATTCTACTATAAAATGAACATCTGTCTTACTCCTAGTAATTTCACTTTCTCAAACTTCAATTGAATTATTTCTACTATCTCTGCAGAAAAGGTTTTCCTTCCCACTAATTACATTTTTTTAAAGTTTGAAAGAGTTACTTTCTCCGTCTAGTTTCACCTTCTCAAACTTCAATTGAATTATTTCTAATATTCCTTCAGAAAAAGTGTTCCTTTCTATTAAGGACATTTCCAAACTTCAATTGGATTATTTCTAATATTCCTGCAGAAAAGGTGTTCCTTACTACTAAGGACATTTTTTTAAAGTTTGAAAGAGTTACTATTTCCCTCTAGTTTCAGCTTCTCAAACTTCAATTGAATTATTCCTAATATTCCTTTAGAAAAGGTGTTCTTTTCTTTTAAACTTCAAAAGAATTATTTTTAATATTCCTTCAGAAAAGTTGTTCCTTCCCGCTAAGGACATTTTTCAAGAGTTTTAAACAGTTACTATCTCCCTAATAGTTATTAAATATAATTTGCATTGTCAAATAAACCTTATAATAAATTTTTACATACTATACATCTTAAACTACTATTTATATAAATTTATACATGTATTTAATATATAAATTTCTTTTGTCTTCGCAAAACAATAAAGAAAATTTAATTTTGGTTTTTGTTTTATTTTTTTTATTTTCATTTTCTTATTATGTTTTTTTTTTTCATTTTATTAATGGTTAAAAATTTTATTGCTTTTTATTAAGAACAAAAAAATAATAAAAAAAAAAAAAAAATATGACAAGTTCATGTAAAACGCAATATTATAAGAGTAATGTTGATATACTTACTTATATATAATTTTTTTTTTTTTTATACCATGATCCTTAATATTAAGGATATAAAATTAATTAACAAAATAGGACTTATTCATTATTATTATTATTATGTTGATGATGAGGATTAGAAGAAAAAAGAAAGAAAATAAAGAAAACAAAATAATAAAAAATAAAAAATGTTAAATAAAGAAAATTAATTTAAAAAAGAAAAAAATTAAAAAAAAAGGATTATTATAATATAACAGTATTATTTTTCTATTATTATAATTTGCTTAAAAAGGTACTTTATTAAAGTACAAAAAAAATATGGACAACAAAAGCTGGATACTGTTTGCTTTTAAGCTTCAATATATATAAAAGCATATGCTTAAAATAAGTCATATGGTTTTGTTTTTTTTTGAAGGACTTTATTAAAATATTAACTTGGTTTGTTTTTTTTTTTGAAATATAAAAGAATATCCAGTACATATATAATCTAGGATATTAATAGTATATTATTCCTTTTTTTTTTACTCTGTATGAGTGTTAAGTTTAGCTTTTTTTATGTTTGGGGTTTTTTTTTTAAATAATATGCATAATATGTATTGAATTTGTTGCTTATCATGCTTCTCTTTTATAACCCCTATAAGTATTTTAAGGTACATGCAATAAGGCCAAATGAAATTAAACCAAATTACACTCAATACCAAATTTGAAGTAAAACTAAAATCATAATTTCTTAATTTTCGGACTTATTTCGTTTTTAAAAATTTTTGAAAAAGAAATAAAGCCAAAATTATAAAGAAATAAAGTCAAAAATATTTTAAACATGAGATAAATAAAAATTAGTATTGTCCCTTTTTATAGAATATAAATATAATGGATATAAAATGCAGATTTGGATTATGTGAATATACCACATTCTGAATCTGGAGGGATTTTATAGTACATAAATATTTTGGAAAAATGGAATAACCTGATTTTGAATCCAACTCTAAAATCTCTCTTAATTCAGAATTCCACATATACTCATATATGAATATTTTAAGAAATCAACAATCCGGATTTTAAATCTAAGTTTATATACATATAAATATTCTAGAAAAAAGGGAATACCCTGATTTTGAGCCCAACTCTTAAACCTCTCTTAATTCAAAATCCCACATATACAAACATATAAATATTCTGGCAAGGGGGCAATCCTGATTTTGAATTCAAGTCTAAAATCTCTTTTAATTCAAAATTAAATATTGTGGAAAAGGGGAATATCCTGATTTTGAACCCCAACTCTTAAATCAATCTTAATTCAAAATCTCACATATATAAATATTCTGTAAAAGGGGAATGCCCTGATTTTGAATCCAACTCTTAAATCCATCCTAATTCAGAATCTCACGTACATATATGTATGCATATATAAAATATAAATGTATAAATATAAATGTAATTTTCACAAAATTTCTAAAGGATAATAAATTAAGGTCATTTGGCTTTATTTCATTTGGCCTTATTGTATGTACCCATATTTTATACAATAAAAAACAATTATATAAAAGAACAAAGATGTTAGTTAAAAAAAATTATTATTAATTAGTCATAATAAACCAATTAAAATATTTTCTTTGTTAAAAAGTTATTTGTTAATTATATACAATATTTTTTTTAAAATGTATACATTGTTAATGTCCTGAAAGTTTTTCATTTTAAATTTTCCTTAATCTGGAAAATTTTTTGTGTTAGTATATTCTAGAAAACTATGATGATTGACTGAATAAAAAGTTTTAGAAAATATTAAGAGTTTTAGTTGAATTTCAAAATTTTAAGGAAGCAAGGACATTTAAACTAAATCTTTTAATGGAAGAAGTACTAAATTTTGTTTTCTGTTTTTTTGTGAGTTTGTAAATGTTTGATGAAAATGGGAAATGTTTGATATTTTTTAATAATTCTGTAAAATATAATAGAATAAAAGTTCTGAAAAATAAAAACAAAGCTGGGTTTGAAATTTGAATTAAGAGGAGACAAGATTATTTAGGTTATAATAAGGTAGCAATTGTTAAAGTATAAATTAACAAGTGATGAAAAAAACCAAGGGTTTTTAAAAAAGTAAATTTTCAAAATAATATAGTGTTTCATACTGAGCATTTTATCGGAGTATAATGTTGAAGCTTCAATGTTAACATTTAATTTAGGAAATATATACGTTGGTGACTAAGTTACTACTTACTTATAAAAACAGTAATTTTTTTAATTTTTAATTCCTAATAGCCCATCTATGGGGAAGGTTGCCCAATTTCTCAAGGATCTAATCCTCACTACTCCCCTTCCCCAACTTTTTTAGGTTCAAGGAATTAAATTGTGAATTCTACCAAAATTTGGAATTTTATTTAGAATTTTACTATATAAGCAAGAATGGTTAAAACTGACAGACACTTTCTTCAATTTAAAGAAGCGTTTTTAAATTTAAGAAAATCTTTTAACATATGTTAAAGTATAATGTTAGACCTTAAAATTTTGTATATTAACAAAAAAAAATTTGAACAGGTATTCAAGTTACAGGTGTTTAAAAATAGCAAAATTTCAATTTTCGAGCCCTTATAGCTACTAAACAGAGACGTGAAAAAAAAATTTGTTAACTGACTTCTACTTATTTCTAAGGATCTAACTACTCCCAAAATTTCAAAACTCTAGCTTTCCTTCCCTAAACCCTAAACATTTGTCTTTTAAAAATTTATAAAGTTTATAAAACCAGCTATCTTTTCCGGTTTTCTACACCTAATAAAACTCTTGTTACAACAATTTGAATATAGGGCTTTTCCCAACTTTGGGGGGCTGCAGCTTAGTAACAGGTGGGGCTACATAAAAAAATTCTTCTACGAAATAATTTTTTTTGTAATACCTACTCGTGGTTAAAATTTCTTTTCTCTATTTCAAACGATGTAAAAGTTTTTGTAAACATACGGACAGACAGACGGACGGACGGACGGACAGAGTGAAACTATATAGGCACATTTTTACAAAATTTTTTGAAAATGTGCTAAAAACGGAGGGGGTTTTAAAAATATTTCGGACAAATGGAGGAAGATAAATACTTGTAAAAAATTCATGAAGAAATCAATGTCAGGATGAAGTAAACTTAATAATATAAGAGAAGATCTATTCTAACTTGAATTAAAGTATTTAGATTTTGTTTTGATGATTATTGATTACTTACTAAAATAAACATTACAAAATTAAAAAATAAAACGTTATTAAAAACGCTTTAAATATTTAAGGTACATCCTCAGAAACATCTATAAAAAAAAAAAGTCTAAGCTTATATGTAAGTAATTATAGAATACAAAATATTAGTTTCTATTAATTTTTAGCCTTAAAAGCAAGAAGTCTTAAAACAACTATTTGAGTTTCTAATATAATTAAAAGTTTATCTTAAACTAAAGCCGAAAAATAACACTACACACGTATGAAATTTCACTTACGTGTTAAAGTGTAAGATACAAAATTTGTTATTAGGAAACTAAAAATGATTAAAAAGTTTATAATAAAAGTGATAAAAATTTAATACTAAGCATAAATGGGGTCTGTATTTTCATTTACCTGAATACACATTTATATATATAAATATTCTGGAAAAAGTGTATAATCAAAGTGCAATAACGCCCTAGGGCATTTTTTTTGGCGTCGGCGTTATTTCAACTCACCTACATAATATATAGACATAATATAATACGGGCATACGGCACACTCCCAACATAATTTTACCAATTAATTGGTAGTTAATGTTATTAGATAAAATTGATATAAAATGATTTTCATAAGTTAGTTATATCTTATTACAAGGTAAGATAACTGACTATTAAATATCTTTTAAATCATAAAAGTAACATATTAAACTTATTTGACAACTTATAATAAAATCATAGTTTTTCTTTTGTCAAACAATGATAACTTTATTATAAAATACAGCATAATTAGGGGGGCAATTATGTGAAAAAATCGAGGGTATAGAATCAAGATTAACAAAAGTTTTTTTTAAGAGGCAAAATCAAACACACAACCACATATATATGTAATACAATTTTTTTACCCGTACCCGTACTATTAGTCAAAAGGATATAGTAAATTTGCCATTTCGTTTGTGACGCAGAGAAGGAGGGGACAAGTATGTCCGTCCGTCCCTCAGTTCGCACAATAACTCAAAAAATAAAGGAGCTAGGATTTTGAAATTTTCACAAATTCGTTTTTATGCAATAGCCGTCATCGCTATTTAAATCCGGTTATTTTCGTCGCCCAAGCGATTTGACATTTGAGTACCTGCCATACAACTTCTTTTTTTATATGAGCATTACCCTATACATATTGAAGCTGGGTGTCTGAAATTTTGCCAAAAATAGTTAAGTGTAATGGCTGAAGTTTCTGCAAATTTTGGTTGTGGGTTCGAGTAGCTGCCGTACAATTTTTTCTTTTATGTGAGCATTACACTACACATAATGAAGCTGGGTATCTGAAATTTTGCCAAAAGTAATTAACCGAATGATATAATGTATATATTACGGTCATACGGGTATCCCAGAGTTGACACAGTCTACTCTACTACACTATTCCTCGTTCCTAGTTTAATATTATTTCCTTAATACATGCATATAAACTATATGACATTAGATCACTGTAGAATAATTTGAAAATATTATATAAAATCTCGAAATAAATTCCAGATAGATTAGAAAGAGATAGAAATATATTATCAAGAAAGAATATATAAAGAATAAGAACAAATTACTATAAAAAAAACAATATATAATTTTCAATATTAATACTAAAAAGCATGTATGTGGTAGGTATATTTTGTTTCACATCTTAGATAAGGAAATATATTTTGTATTGTGATGTATATGTAATATTTTTGAATGGAGGTTTATTTTTCTATTTTTATTTTTATTTTTTTTTTTTTTATGTTGAGGCCAAAGTTGACAATGATTAATGAGGTCAAATGACGTGTCATCTTTATATTACAAAGAAATCATTTTAACTTTAACAGCTTCATATTAAGTATGTATATGTAACTATAAGATATTTATTGTTGATGTTGTCGTCATTGTTGATATTATGAATTAATAAAGGACTTATTCATAATAATAATAATAACAAAAGAAAAAAAATAATATTTGAAGTATGAGTATGTATACATATACTTATATAATAATATTGGATAACATTATATTATTATATGGATAACAAGTTATATCTTATGATAAATTATTATTTTATTAGAATAAAAAAAAAAAAAATGTAAAAATAAAACAAATTTTTTTGAAAAAGTGGGATTGGGAAAAGTTTTACAAGCATTTTAACGATTAAAATTAGATTTAATATTTCGCTATATAATCGTGGTTGTTTTTTTTTGTGTGTTTTTTTTTTGCTGCTGATATTTAGTTAAAATTTTACAATGCAATCAAATATGTACAATGTAAGTGTGTAAGAGGTGAAATTAAAAATAAATTATAATTTTTGAGGTTGTTATGAGCATGTGTCATGTGGTCCTTGGCCATTGTGCCCTTGAGCAATATGTCCCACCAGAGGAGGAAAAATTTAAATAGTATTGTATGCGAGAGTCTGAATTGAGAGCGATTTTATAGTCGGTTCCAAAATCAAGGTTATGTACATCTCCTGGGAAATGTTCATAGCCCTGATTTCGTAACGAACTATAAAAATCTCTCCGAATTTAAAGAAAACGTCAGGCTTGTGCCGGCTTCCGCGTTTTCGCAAAACTGGCTTAAATATGGGGAATAAACATACGCTCAATATCTATGTATAATCTGGTTCCTCCCTAATATCCCTCCTAAAATGCGATTTTGTCTTGTTTGTTTATTTTTGGTACGTTTTTTTTTGCAATGTTTTACGAATGTTTTTAAGTGAGTCATAAAATCCTGAATTTTGTCCCATTTTGGCGGGTCATAAGATAAAAAAATGAAAAAAATTATTTGGATGATATGTCGTACTAATTTAAGGATATTTTAACTCACTGACAGTGACATATTATGCTTAAATTGAATTTTGCTAATATGTCTCATCCCTAGTTGGACATATTGCCCAAGGGCATAATGACATGTTGCCGGTTGTTATATTCCAAAAATGTCAACGTTTTTGCGGTAAACAAAAATTCATAAGATAAAAAATGAATATGGTGTAAAATATTAAAAGTCGGATATAGTACGAAATATGTAGCATTCGAAAGTTGGATATTGTGTCCAAAATTTTTTTTCATCATAATATAATTTATTATCATAATTATAAAAAATTGTAAAGAAAATTACAAAAATAAAAAATTTTTTTAATTTTCTTTCGTTTCCAGAATAATTAATTATTTTGACAAAAAAAGTAGTATCTATAAATTAAAAATTGATAATATTAATTCATATTTACACAGTAATATATATAAGCCAAAGATTACAATAAAAAGATAAAAGTTTATTTTATTAATATTTAAAAGGAAAACTAAATGAATTTTCTTAATATAGTTTAATATTAGTATGTTGCGAGTATATTAAGAGCATTTAATTACAACAGTATCAACTATAACTAGATTTAAGGAACTCCCAAAATGAAAAAACTTAATAAATAATGTTCAATTTGATTTAAAAAGATTTGATTTTACCGGAATTTCTTTGTTAAGATTTTAAATTTTCCTCAACTACAATTCGTCCTTCGGTTAATTAATTTAATAAAAAATGACAAATTAGAATTATTAAATAAAAAAAGTTCACATATAGTAAAAATGTGTTTTTAAAATTTAAATAAAATTTAAGAAAACTTAAGTAACCCCAATTTCTTCAATTAATCTAGGTTCTTAGACGCAACACAAGGCTTTAAAAAGAAACGACAGTGTATTTTAACTAAAAAAAAGGATTTATAAACTTAAAATTGTTTATAAAATTTAATAAAGCGTCCGATAAGTCCGATAAAAGTTTATTACAATTATTAAAACTGTGTCAATTCTATAGCATACCCGTATGTAAAAATTTGAATCTGTTACATTTACACTACACCAACTAAGTATACGTCTGTACTCTGTACGTATACAACATCTGTATGTTGTCCTTTAAAGTTAAACACTTATATTAATGACTCATCAAGAAATTCTATGGAAGCCAATCGAACCACCTCCCTGGACTAACCAAATTTTGGCCCTAAATCTCAACAGTTTTTCCAAAATTTGAAACATCTAACTTGACAGATTGAGTAATTTTATGGCTTAAAAAAAAATTAAAACTAAGAGAGAGACTCATATCGATTTTAATATTTACCTATTAACTTTTCTTTTCACTTATTTGAAAAATCACATATTTCACAAAATTCAAATTTTCCATAAAATAATTAATTAGTTATGTGCATTTAAAATCTAAATTTAATCTTTTAAATTTAAATTAACATAATTTAAGTCAAATTTATTTTAATTAAAAACTAAATATAAACAAGTGATGAAAAAAAACCAAGGGGGTTTTTAAAATAGCATATTTTTAAAATTTTAAAGTGTTTCATACTCAGTTGAATTCTGGGAAATACTGGTGACAAAGTTACTGATTTATCTAAATGGGAAATTTTTAAGTCCTAATATCCCTTCAATTGAGAAGATTCCCTAATTTTTACTAATCCAGCTTATGGTGCTCTCGAGGATCTAACCCCATCTCCTTCTCTTTCAAAATGTTGACATTATAGGGATTAAATAGGGACTTCCTCTAAAATTTGGAATTTTTCTTAGAATATAATTATCCAAACAAAAATAGTAAAAACTAAGAGACACTTTCTTCAATTTGAAGAACCCGCTTTAAATTTAAGAAAAACTTTTAACACATGCCAAAATATAATGTTGGAGCTTAAAATTTTGTATATTACAAAAAAAAAAACATTTTGACGATTATTTAAATTACAGGTGCTTAAAAAAAAAAATTTCAATTTCCGACCCCTTACATCTCCTAAACATTTTAGTACCGTATGGAAACCCTATTGCTGATAGCTGTCGTTTATCATTTTCATATTGAAAATAAACCTAAAAGAACATAATAACTTATAACAATTTAAATTAAGGACTTTTTTAGGTCTTGGAGGGCTTGCAGCTTCTTAACGGGTAGAGCTACAGAAAGAAGTTCCTTCATCTGAAAAGGTGTAAAAGTTTTTGTAAACATACTTACGGACGGACAGAGTAAAACCATAAAGATACAGTTTTACAAAATCTTTTAAAAATGTGCTAAAAATTTCATATTTTTAGGATACTAATTTTTATTTGTTCAATGAAGTTTAATTTCCGTTTTCAATAGCCTTTTCAATCTATTTTAAAGCATTTTTAAATTTTTATTTTCCATTGTCTACAGTTTCAGTAAGTATTAAATAAAAATATTAAATTTAATATTAATTAAACTCGTATATTATACACTAAATTTCCACAAAACACAATTGAAGAATTTTACTTAATTCTAGGTATTATATATTATAAACATTGTATAGAAATACCTTATATTTTAAAATTATTCTAGTCCTGTTTCTATTGAATGAAAAGAAATACATAAAAGTGTATATGTGTATTAATTTTTATTTCATTTTTTTTTTCTAAGTAAGTATTGCATTTTTTTTAACTAAGTGTATATGAATTTATTTGTCATTACATTGAATTGAAAAAAAAATTATTCTATCATGAATAATTTATAGGTATTAATCTTGAAAAACAATGAATTTTATTATAATATTTCTAAATGTGAGTGTAAAGGTATGTGAAAAGTGAAAAAAAAGGATATGTTTTTTTTTTTATTCTTTTTCTCTTGAAGTTGAGTTCTTATATATGGATGTTATTATATACAATTCATTTATATGTAAAAGCTTATAAATATGTAAACAAATATATAATAATAATTTTTTTTATAATAAAAGACTGTTGAGTCGAGTGTATGTACTCATAGAATGTAAATTTAATCAGAATTCATATAAGTACTAATCATATAAGTACTAATTTTTGTATATATGCATATATATATATATATTTACAATATGCATATGTAAATATATTTGTATTATAGTAATGTTTAAAAATAAAAAATTATACTACATATAATTGCTATATACCAGTTGAATTTAAAGAATGTTATGAAAATATTGTATTACTTGAGATCTGTTGTTGAGCTTAAAATTATTGATAGCAGGGGTCCGAAACGGAACGATATTCGAGCAAAATTCATTTGGTTTCCTAACATTTAGTTTCCTTCGAAGCAAAAAAAAAAAATTTTGAAATTTTGTTTCGGAGAGAACGAAAAGAGTTTTACTCCGAAAAACGAATTTAAATTGAACAAAAAATAAAGTTATTTTCGGTATAATTCCGATTTAAGGACAAAATAAAGTATCGATTTTTGTGTATCAGAAGTCGAACCGGCTTGATGCAAAAACATACTTCTCGATGTGGAAGACACTAAGGACAAAAAACATTAATAAAAGTTCCGAAAAATAGCTCCCTTATATTTAGGGCTATGGGTATCAGAAGGCGAACTGGCTTGATTAAAAAAGCTAGTCCTTGATGTCGTATACACTAAAAAGACGAAAAAAATTAAAAATAAGTTCCAAAAAATGGCACCATAATTTTTTAGGGCTATTAGGGGTGGGTTTATGGATCGAGGTTTCAAAAAAAAATTTATAAAATTTTGTTCGGATAAAGTTCCGGGACGATATTTTGAATAGGAGCAATATTTTTTTTTTTTCCGAAACTTTTCATTCTTAATTCTTTTCGTTTCGGCTCCTTGCTTAATAGGGTTACATGTTTTTAATTTTTGGAGTGTCTTAAGTTAAGTAGTAGGCCTTATAACATGTAGAAACGTCTTAGATTTTCAATAGTTACAATTCTTTTTTTTGTTTATGTTGTAATATTTTGTATTTGTGTTATATGGTATTCTATATCTGTGAGTTATATTATTCAATTAAATTATTTTTTTATATTTTAGATTTATTTATATTGTTAATGTATTTTTATTAAAAATATATAATTATTAATTATGGATTATGCCATTAATTCGAACCCAATGGCGAATGGTAATTGATCCCAGTCGAAACCTTTCACATGAAAGGTCGGCACTCAAAGACTGAGCCACCCAGCCCATACAATTTCCTTTTATTTTCTTTGGCTTAATCCGATAAAAATAAATGTATGTATGTATATGTTATAAAACACAAAAACAAAAACACATTAATAAAAAAATATGTTGATTATAAAACAAATAAAAAAAAAAACAAAATAATGAAATTAACATAAAATAAATTAGCATAAGAATATAAAATGTTATGCACAGTCAGTCAGTTAAAAAAATACTTCTAATGTATTTTAACATATTTATCTATACAAGTACATACAAATAATACATGAATATTTAAAGTTAATATGTACTTATGAATGATAATTAAAAGAAATAAAAGAATATGTGTTTTAGAAATTTTTGTATAAATAAAATAATAAAAAAACTATAACATAAATTACAAATAAAACGTGTAAAAGCAAAGAATTATTATAAATAAGACAGGCAGGAACTATAGAATAAAGTTTGTTGCTAAATAAATTAAGCACGTAAAATATGTTAGTAACAAATTGTTTAATTAACAACAATAATAATAACAAAACTTAGTTATCGTTTACATTTTAAAGAGAGAAAGTTAAATATTCTAATAAGTGTGTATTACAATAATATTTAGTTATTTTACTTTGCAATATTTTAATTTTTCTATACTTTTTAGCCTGTACATCTGACTTGTAAAATATTTTATTAAAGAAAAATGTCCTTCTGTTCACTTAAAATGAATTAAAATTTAATTTGAAATAAGTAGATCCAAATTCCAAATGGCTGCGAGGTAACTTTTAATAATTATTACTGAAGATTTACTGAAATTTTATTACAAAGTACCCCCCTAGTGACTTGTGACCAAATTAGATAAATTTAGAGGACCATAAGATCGTTTCCAATCTTTTATTCAATTTCATTTGAGTGTGTGCGAAAGTGTGTCAAATACTAAAGGCCTTGGTAGCGTATTGGGTATGCATAAGGCTTATTAATTAAGGGAGTTTGGGTTTAGTTCCCGTACAGATCATAAGATATAAGATATTTAATTAAAAATAATTTATTAAAAACAAATAATAATATAAAATCTCCTTGGCGACCAAATATAGTTTCAATATACAAATACATAGATAATACAGACAAAATAAAAAATATTACTTATAAATTAATAGAAAGTATCACAAGTCGTACGTACAACGACTGGCAATGCCACACGGTGTTTGGTTTGAATATAATAACACAAAACCTAGTTTAAATACTCCAAGCTTTTATTTGTCTGCTGAGATGTCTTTGCGCAAACTTAGAATCTCATTTACATAAGAAAGTCTATTTAAGCTGTCTGTTAAAAAAATACTGTTTGTTTAAAAATTATTAACTTCCAGTATAACCTTCCATATTAACTTCTAATTGGATAACATTCGGCAAGAATTCTATATTCTTTTTTAAACTTAATAAAAAATTTCCCAAAATACATACAACTCAAAAAAAACAATATTATATTATTGCAAAATTATAGTATAAAATTAGAATAATTTTGAAACTTAACCAACTGAAACTGAAATTCGAAAAAAAAATTTATAAGTCAATACATTGTAATTTCAGGATAATAATTATACAAGTAATTGTAAGTAATTATAAGATAAATTAAATCAACAAAGATTATATAAGATAAGTTTTATTATTTTAATTTTCTTTGATTTATTACTTTGATCTTAAAAATTAAGATTACAGTAAAATATAATTAAAACAAAACTTTTTTAAATGTATACTTTCATTTAAATAAAACTACCCTCCTAAAATGTAGAAAATATAAAAAAAAAATGATGGTAGGTATATCATTTGCATTTAGATGTGCTTTAATATAAAATTACTGAAATTAAAATCATTTCTCTTTAAATTAACCTTTATTCAGCAATTTACAATAATATTTAATTTTTAAAAAACTGTGTAAATAAATAAATTTTATTTTTATTTCTGTTGAAGTTAAAAAAAAATTTATTTTATCTTTAAACGAGGATCGAACTCAGTGACAAAGAGTCAATCTTTTTACACCCAAAGCAACTTCGCTAATCTCTTTACCACAAAATTTTTATGAATTTATGAACAGATTTCTAATATTATGGATCCAAAGAAAAACAGAAATATATACCCAGAGACACATGCAAGTTAATATAAAAAAGTGTATGATTTAATTTAATTTTTAAATAATTTGGATTGATTAATTAAATTTTAGTATAATTCTCACAAACTTTCTGGAGCACCTAGTACCGCTTCATTTCGAAATTTCACAATTTGAGTTTTTAAGTCAACACTGAAATGTACGAGATGTCGGAAAAAGTTAAAAATATTATGCTAAAATTCACAACTTCCAACGTTCATATACTGTAGAGCTTTTTCGAACTTCAAATCTGAATTACACGAACTCTTTTGTAAGCTGTAACTTCAAATTGTGAACACTTCACTTCCATATGTGTACCTCAATACGTCTTGTGATAAATCAAAAAATAAGTTATCCAGTTCCTTCTGGGTTTCCCAGTCAACCATTCATAGACATTTATATATAACGAATCATTTATCCATTAGTGACTGGGTATGTTTGTTTGGGAGTACAAATTTCAAATTACAATTAGAGGGGTTAAGTATTCCAGGAGCTTTTTTAAAAATTTTTGTTTTTTACAAAATTAATATTGAAAAAGTTCAATAGATTTGCATCTACAATTAGACTTAGGGGAAAATAGGCTAAAAAATGAGACTATAAAAAACAATTTACTGTATTAAATAACTTAACATTGATTGTTAAGAAGTGTCAAACATCCCACTAACCTTGTAAGTTCATTGAAGTATCTTAATTTACTTTGTATAGAAGTATTCTGTAATACATTCTATAATAGATTCTATATAATACTTCATGCTTCAAGTACCTTAATTTACTCAAACATTTAATCCAAATAAATATTTTTTTATGATACATTTGATAAATTGACGTTGTTCGCCCCCTCAAAATAAAAAAAAATGTGTTAAATAATAATTTTTATAAATATTAGCTTAGAAGTTCGTTGCTTTTTTAACCCTTGTGTTCTTTACATTATATTTGCTTTAAAAACAACTTTAATACAAAATATTAAATTGCCACTCAATTTTTTTATTTTATTGTTTATTATTTAAATAAACAAAAAAATACACACTTACATATGAATGTATGAGTATAAACTTAATAAAAATAAAACAATAAAATGACAACACCAATTCGTTTTTAGTTTTGCTCCAGAGTTTTTGTGAAGACGAGTACTTATGTTTTTCAAACAAATTGCTGTAATAATTTTATTTACATTTCCATTTTCCAAGAAACACATTTTCCCTCTCTTTTTTCATATTTATATGTTTGTTTTGTTTTTTTTTTGTTTTTTTTTCTTATCCTAAATATCTTTAAAATGTTGTGTTTGCCCTTAAGAAAAAGATCAAATAAATAAGAAACAATAATAAGAAAAAAAAAAAAAAATAAGTACATTTAATAATAATGCAAAATGAAGAAAAAAAGGAGGAAAATTATAGTTGTCCTTGTCAACTGTTAGATGCACCCGTACAAACCCAAAACCGGGTTTAAAACAATCAATTTTATCATTATTATAATGTTGATTCCACAAACATTGATCCGAGTAATTCCAAAATTTAACAACGCTTTTGCCTTTAAAAATATTCAAATTGGTTCAAAATATTCGTATGGTAGCTAATTGAAGGCTTTGTCTAAAAAAATTATCCAAAAATAGCTTTTAATTTCAAAACTGTAGCCCTTTTATAGATTTTGAAGTATCGTGTTGACATACGGATGGACAGACGGATCGATTTACTTTTCGATTCTAATCCGATCTATACCTTTGAACCTATGTCTTCACGTCCTCCATCACTGCGTCACAAACGTAATTTTCAATTCAGAATACCCTTTAAACATACGTTCATACCGCTATAAAAATTATAAAAAATAAAAGACAACTCTTTTCATCTATTATCCTTAGAGAAACATACTTACATACATACTAAAAAAAATAAAAAATAACTGTAAAAAATTGCAAATGTAAATGTAAATAAAATATAATAGTAAAAAAAAATATTATGAAAATTTACTATACAAATAAATAAATAAAAAAAATATAAGTATAAGTGCATATGCATGTGTATAGTTTTAGGCAAATTAAGTTTAGTATAAGTGTAGGTGGCATCACAATTTAATGAATTTCGTATACAAATATCATGAAATCATTCTGGAATTCTTATTAAATTGAATCTATAGGACGAGGAAGATTATAGTTGCCCTTGTCAACTTTTAGATACCCGTGCATACCTACTAACCGTTATTTATTTCCTTTATGCTATTATAAATATTACAAAAAAAATATAAGAAAGTAAAATAGTTAAAAAAAAATTTACCTTTTTATCCCATAATTTTAGCTTAAAAAAAAAATTAAATTTTTAATTCCATTATACTACCATAATTTTTGCTTAAAAACAAAAAAAAAAAAAATAACAAAAAAAAAAAAAATAGCCCGCCCTAAAAGTTGGTCCGAGTGATGTCCAACTTTGCCAACTAACTTGCCCTATTACTTTATCTGCCCAGTTTTGATTTTAACCTCGTAGCTTCATTAGATTCACAGTTATCGAATTGATTACTTTGTATGGCAGTTGCCCGAAAACGGGGCCGTAACATTTTGAAACTTCATATAAGTGCTCGATTCATTATATAACTAACAGTGTGTAATTTTCATCCTCGTAGTAGGTATAATCAGTTTTCAAGAAATTCATATTGGTGCAAAAAAGTTGTATGGCAGCCCCCCGAAAATGAAGTCGTAACATTTTGAAACTTCATATAAGTTCTTGATTCATTATAAAACTAACCGTGTGTAATTTTCATCTTCCTGGTATAATTACTTTTGAAGAAATTCATATTGATTTAAATAGGTTGTGTGGCAGCTCCCCGAAACCTTGATCTGGTCTTAACCAAAAAAAATAGGGAACCTAAAAAATGTCCCAAAAATGTTTTGTGTGAATTTCAAAACTCTTGCTCTAATTTTTCAATTCCATCTCTTATAATTAATTTTTAATTCACAAATATATTCAACTTAAGCCAAATCAACTTCATATGATCACATTCATATAATAATCATCATGATAGATAATACTCATCATATTCATATATGATTCATCATATATATTCATAATTATCTATCAATATCAATAAGCCATTTACTTAAAAAAATCTTTGTCTTCTTTTTTTTGCTTATCTTAAATAAACTACGCATCATTTAAATCATATGAAATTCTAACTCGAAATCTTTATCTACTTTTTGTAACAAAAACAAAAAACAAAAAAAAAACAAAAAAACAAAAACAAACAAAATTCATATAATTTCATGTTAAATACTTGATGTTAAAATTTTTGTATGAAAATATTGGAGTTAAAAAAGTTAGCTGTTCGAGAGCTACCCGAAGTTTTGGTCCGATCTTAACCAAAAAAAATAGGGAACCTAGAAATTGATTGAAAAATATTTTGTGAAAATTTCGAAACTGTAGCTCTTTTAGTTTTTGAGTTATCGTGCTGACACACAGACGGACGGACGGACGGACGGACAGACACACATAGCTAGATCGACTAATTTTTCGATTCTGAGCCGATACGTACCCTTGACACTATATCTAGCTTGTCTAGATCGATGCGTTACAAACGGAGGAGCAAATCTAATATACCCGATGTCATATATGTATGCACGGGTATAATCAAATAAGGTTAATTTTAAATTAATATACCATTAAAAACCATTTGATGACCAAAGTTATAGATTACATTAGTTATAGACGAATATACATTCATATATGTATTCTTATTAAACTTCATATTTATTAAAATCAAACATTGATTATAACTGTGACTAATTAATTACAGTAATAGTGGGAAATCACAACATTTTCTAGGAATGAAAATAATAAAATAAAAATATTAAAGTAACAACAACAGTGAGATGTGAGATCCTCATAATAATATAATAAATCAAAAAAGGATATAGGACTGTTTAAAATTAAAATGGATTAAACTTTAGGTGAAAAATTTAAACAGAATTTTCTTTAGATATTGCAAAAAAATTTAATTTAAACACAAGTATTCGGCGTATTAAATAAAAATAAAAATAGTAAAATATTAAGGTTGATTCACACTAGACCGGCACAGTGCAGACACCGCATTTTCTATTCACAACACAAATAATATCCTTTTTCATTGTAAAATATTAAAATTTTTATTAAAAATCACGTTGTCGTCACTGACGTGAAACGGAAGCGACTTTTGTCTTATTTTTATTTAACACTACACTAACAACGACTTCGGACCGGCAAAATAAAAAACAAATCGTTGTTTGGTGCGGGACGATGTTGGACAATGATTTCGAATGATTTCGTTGTCGTTAAATATGAATATACTCATAAAAATGCATAGAAAAATAAAAAAACAATACACTGCACTAAAAATAGCTTCTAATTTAAATTCATAAATTTACTCTGGAAAAAGGGTCAACTTTGATTTTGTAACCAACTTTAATAAGCTTCCAAATATAGGATTTCGCACTTGCTTTTTGCATCATTTTATTTTACACAATTATTTTATGAAAAAAGTTTGAAAGGATTTTAGAAAGGATTCTTTTCCAGAATATTTATATGTATATAGCCATGTAGCATTCTGAATTAGGAAGGATTTTAGAGCTAGTTCCAAAATCTGGCTAATTTTCCTTTTCCATTGTATTATATTTATTACTATTTGTAGTTTTTAATAAATAAAAAACAAAATTTAAAATCGCAATTTAGCCTTGGAGGGATTTTGGAAAAAATGAAATTTTGAAAAAACGGTATTTGGTAACGCAGGATTTTGGAAAAGCGTGGTTTCCGAGCCGCTTCCAAGGATTCACTATATTTTAGAAGTGAAAAAATAATTTTGAACACACAGTTTCTACTAAATGATGATAAGCATGTAGAAAATATTTATATTTTACACAGGTAAAGGAGCCTTCCATAAAAAATAAAGCGTAAATAACGTCTAGAATATATTAGGCAAGGATAGAATATATTGCAGGGATGGGATTAATGCATTACCTCACCATTATCATTATTATACCCGTGCATACATATATGAACATCGGGTATATTAAAATTACTCCTCCCTTTGTAACGCATCGAAATATAAGAGCTAGATATAGTGTCAAGGGTACGTATCGAATCAGCATCGAAAAGTGAATCGATCTAGCTATGTGTGTCCGTCCGTCCGTCCGTCCGTCAGCACGATAACTCAAAAACTATAAGAGCTAGAGTTCTGAAACTTTCACAAAGTAATTTTTAGACAATTTGTAGGTTCCCTATTGTTTTTGGTTAAAATCGGACCAAGGCTTCGAGGAGCTGCCATACAACTTTTTTGCACCAATATGAATTTCTTCAAAACTAATTATACTACGGGGATGAAAATTACACACGGTTAGTTTTATAATGACTCCGGCACTTATATGAAGTTTCAAAATGTTAGGGCCCCATTTTCGGGGGGCTGCCATACAACTTCTTTGCACCAATATGAATTTCTTCAAAACTAATTATACTACGCAGATGAAAATTACACACGGTTAGTTATATAATGAATCGTGCACTTATATGAAGTTTCAAAATGTTAGGGCCCCATTTTCAGGGGGCTGCCATACAACTTCTTTGCACCAGTATGAATTTCTTCAAAACTAATTATACTACGAGGCTGAAAATTACACACGGTTAATTATATAATGAATCGAGCACTTATATGAAGTTTCAAATTGTTAGGGCCCCATTTTCGGGGGGCTGCCATACAACTTCTTTGCACCAATATGAATTTCTTCAAAACTAATTATACTACGAGGCTGAAAATTACACACGGTTAGTAATATAATGAATCGAGCACTTATATGAAGTTTCAAAATGTTAGGGCCCCATTTTCGGGGGGCTGCCATACAACTTCTTTGCACCAATATGAATTTCTACAAAACTAATTATACTACGACGATAAAAATTACACACAGTTATTTATATAATGAATCGAGCACTTATATGATGTTTCAAAATGTTTCGGCCCCATTTTGGGGGGCTGCCATACAAAGTTTTCGATTCAATAACTGTGAATCTAATGAAGCTATAAGGTTAAAATTAAAATTGGGCAGGTAAAGTAATAGGGCAAGTTAGTTGGCAAAGTTGGACATCACTCGGACCATCGGAATTTTAGGGTGGGCCATTTTGTTTTTTTGTTTTTTTTTTTTTTAAGCTAAAGTTATGGGACAATGAATGAAAATTTTGTTTTTTGTTTTGTGATTTTTTTTTTTTTTTTTGTTAATTTTTGTTTTATTTTTGCTAATTTTTTTTTTTTTTTTTTTTACGTCTAAATTATGGAGTAATGAGTTAAATGTACAAGGGAAGTAAATTACGGTTATTTTATACACCATAGTGGGTATGCACGGGTATCTAAAAGTTGACAAGGGCAACTATAATCTTCCTCGTTTTTTTAATGAATCAGAAAAATGCATTAATTTTGTTAATAATGTATTAAAATAATTTTTTTGAATTATTTTTTCAATCTAATTCATTAAAATAATGCATTATATTAAAAATAATGCATTACTTATAATACATTACCAAATATAATTCAAATTAATTGAATTACTTTGGAATTAAAAAAATAATTCAAAAATAATTTAAGTAATTCAATTAATTATTTTTTTTTAATTCAAAAGTAATTCACATAATTCAATGAATTATTTTTTTTTTAAATTCAAAAGTAATTCACATAATTCAATGAATTATTTTTTTAATGGAGAAAAATTATAATTATAAGAAGTATGTATGGCTGACGTCAATTGAATTGAAAACTTCAAGAAATAGCAAATAAATAATAAACTAATAAACTTTTTTGTAATTTAACATTTATAGAAAATAGCCATTTTTTTAACAATATTTCTTAGCTTATACTTTATACATATATATATGATTATTGTGTAGGAAAGTTAATTATATTTTTTAATTTAAAAATTTCACAACCCACTATTAACTTTAAAATCTTTTCAAGCTTGTCCAAACTTTAAATTAATATTTAGGCAACTAATTAATTTCTCTATTTGTATTTTACAGTCAAAATTAGAATATGTATCTTTAAGTTTCAAACTATTTTATTTTTATCATTTCTAATTTTAAACCTATAGAATTATTCTTACAATTGAATTTAATGAATGCAAAATGCCCAAAACCCGAAGTAATTACAAAGTTTATAGAAATTTTTCCAAAAAAAAAAAAAAAAAAAAAAACACCTTGTTTTGAAATTTCCATTAAAGTTCAATGTGAGGAAAATTTTCAAAATTTATGTTAATTGATAACAAAAACAAAAAGTTCAATAAGTATACGAAAATGTATGAATAAGTTATAGATATTCTAGATTTTTCTATAAAACCATAAGCATTTTTTGGTTTGCATATGGTATCTATAATTTTAAATTTGTCATATGTTACTAAATATACTTGTATATATATATATATATATATGTACTTGAAAAATTTCTATTATTTTGCTATGATTTTAATTGAAATTATTTTTTTTGTAAAAATATTTTTACATAAGTTGTATGGATGTTGTTATATAATACAATATGTGCCTTGATTTTGTTGATTAGAAAATTTATTTTTTGATTGAAAACTCATAATAACAAAATGTTAAGCACAATTTGCATGATCAAAATTTGTGAAACTAAATTTTAAATTAATTCAAATTAGGTTTGTTCAAATACATATGTATAGAATTATACAGAATGGAATGGAAAAATTGAAAATCCGCGAAAAATTCGAAAAATCTAATAATAGAGATTAATAATAGGGCTCAAATTCTTATTGGATTTATTATTCAGTAAGAATCTCTGCCGACGACAGTACTCTAGTGGCATCCTACGACTTATTAGAGAATTCAAATGCTACTCCTGAAAGAGAAATGTGATGGCTAAGTATGTTCAATCAATCGTTATTTAGCTAAAATGAACTGGGTTAAAGCTAACAGAGTCAAGTTAAAAGAAATCAAATCATTCCTATTTTAGGGAAAAGTCATCTTACCTTACTGAGCATGCAAGTCAATCAAAAATATTATGGAATGAGCATAATTTTGATGAAGTTAACAACGCTGACAAATTTTTGGGTTTTCTTTATATCTGTAAACATATTTTTCTCCCAATGATCTGACCAATATTTATAAAGTCTATATATACGATCTAAGATGTAACATAATTTTTACAAATGGGCTAACGCTCCCCAAACTTCACTAAGTTTTCTAGACAAAATCTAAAATCATGCTTTACGCCTAAATAACAAACCATCGTCTGCTACTTTGACTAATCGAAATAGCGGAGCTTTACCTCTTTTTTATAGATATCTTGTGGGTATTGACACAATGCTGCTTTTAAAAATTTAAGCGCAACACAAGGGAAGCGTCAAGCGCTATTTTTACACAGTTGAAATTCCTAGGTGGTTTAAGACTGGTTGTGGAAATTCATTTATTTTGGGAACTACTAGAATATGGAACATGCTTCCATTTAATGTGCTGCCTCCTGATAAAAAAAATACCATTATACAATTAACAACGTTTAAAAAAGAGACTTTCAAAAATCTTCTCATTTTCTCTATTACAGCTATCAAAATGATATTGTAAAATGTCACAAGAGAAAATATTTCAAGCTTGATTAAAAATGATTTTTGATGAATTTTTATATAATTTTTGATGACTCATGTCGTTAACACTCTTGTTGTGAGACATTATATTGCACAATAACTTCAAAAATTATGCATTTATATAAATATATATGTATATTTTTCAAATATATATATATATTAGAATTTCTATACAATTAAGTAATGTACATATATACATGCATACATTTACATATAATTTTTTAGAAAATTTGATTTATTTGTAGAAATTTTGTAAAATTATTCGTGTTTTATAAAGAGAGAAAAAGAGATGATGAAATGATTTTTAAACTAGACAAGGACGATAAAAAAGTCTGCAGTATAGTGATTTTCTATTTTTGAATAATATTTTATAATAAATATTTATATATGTATATATAACATATACATATTTTATATATTATAAATTTTATATGTATAAAAATAGATTTATGGAAAAATATGTATTTTACACTCAGGTCATGATATTATATATGTATATATATATGTTAAATGTTACCATTTGTCTTACAACAGTAATCGGAAAATTTAAAAATATTAATTTTTTTAAATTTTAATTTGATGCTTTCTTTGTTGATGAATTCAACATAATTGTATATGAAAAGTCTATTGTCTAGTTTTTGAGACTGAACCAGTTAAAACATTAATAATTTCTTTCGATTTTTTAATACAAAAAAAAAACTAACGACTTAAACTTATAGTTTTTTAGATTTATCATTTTAATTTGATCTAAGAGTTTTTTGCAATAAGTTAAGAAACTCAAAAATACTCGTATTTAAAAATCGAAATCAAAGCTAAGAATACCAAAAGTTACTTCGGCAAAATCTTGAAGACTATCAGCCTCACTTTATTTAATTCGCTCTTTAGTGTTTAAAGAATAAAGAGGTTATGTAATTTTTAAAAGATTTTTAAGAAGTTTACGAGTTAATAGATATAACAGTTCTTTAAAAGCAGTTTAATACTTAATAAGAGTTAAAGTTTATATACTCATTTTTGTGTGCTTTGCAGTGAAATATTTAAATAAAAGAAGTTTAAAAAGCAGTTTCTGCTGCTGACGAAGGTAATAATCAGAATTTTAACTTATAGATTTAAATGGGTTGGGGTCTGTAATCTCGGTTTAGTAGATCTCGTTTTCATAAAGTCTTGTTGTTTTAGAAAATCTTGTTTTTATATTCTGGGAAAAGCGGGTTGGGTCTGGAATCTCGGTTTAGTAAATGTCGCTTTAGAAAATCTCGTTCAGAAAATTTCGATTTTAGAAAATCTCGTTTTTAGAAAATCTCGTTTTTAGAAAATTTCGTTTTTAGAAAATCTTGTTTTTAGAAAATCTTGTTTTTGGAAAATCCTTTTTTTTATATTCTGGAAAAAGCTGATAATTCTGGTTTTGTATCTAACTGAAAAATCCTTAAAAACCAGGTTTTCAATTAAAAAAGAGATTTTCTAAAAACAAGATTTTCTGAAACGAAATTTTCCAAAAACGCGATTTTCTAAAAACGAGTTTTAAAAACAAGGATTTACAAATCCGAGGTTATGGAACTCTCCCGATTTAAATAAACACATAATTAAAACCGCTTTTAAATAAATAAATCAGTTTTTTTGAATTTAAAATATTTTGTATTATATAAATTAAATAATGTGCGAATTTTGAAGAATAATATGGTCACTATATGTAAATAATATTCACCTAATAGTGTTTACATAAAAAATAATAAAATAAATTGTTTATTGCTTTGAGTTGAAATTTTATTAGGAAGGAACCTATTTAATAAAATTGAATTGTTTTGGCTAATAATTTTTGATTTTGAATTTATGATATGAAATATTTTTGGAATTTAATTAAATGAATCACATGTAGTTTTAATTATTTACTATTTTATTATTATTATTATTTTATTTATTGATTCTTAATAAGTTTAAAATTTAATTAAATAAAGTTAAATAAACTAAAAGTTTTACAGAGAAATTTTCATTTAATAACAATTGTATATAATATTTTATATTACTAATATTGAATCAATCAATTTAATTTAAATATTAATATAATTTTAATTAATAAAAAACTCTTTAATTTTATTTAGTATACAAAAACACATGTATATATATATAAATTTTGGAAAATAATAATTATATTATAATTTGTGTTTTCTATTAAACAATTGAATTCAAAATAATAATAATAGATTTGTTATTGCCTCAAAAATATAGTAGTAAACAATTTTATTTTAATTGTATACGAAAAGTATTAATTTGTTTTTGAAATTGATACATATGTTTAATTCACTTATTTTTTTAGATGCTGCACCTTAATTGGTTCAATTGGAGATTTTTTTAAACAAAAGTTTTAATATTATTGTGAAAATCAAAAAAGTTTCTAATAATGCAGGCAGAATTAAATCAAGAAGTTATTTCTTATTCTTAGTTGATAGAATTGAAGTAAAACTCTTACTTATTATTTGATATCATTGATAAACATTAGAATAAATCAAAATATGTTAAGTAAGACAAGAGACTGTGACTTATATAAAATTTTATTGAAGTCCCCTGAAAGTATGCAATTTTTACTTGTCAGTTTTTGTAATTTATTATGTACAAATGCATGTATATTTATTAAATACAAAATTATAGTCCTATAAAATAGCTTCGAATTGCAAATTTAGTATACCGCATAAGAATATAACCTAGGAGGCGTGTAAGCACTCTGAGAAAAATCTAATAAAAGCAGATCATTGGAACTGGAACTGGACAAAAGCAAAAAAGTGAATTGACTCTTAAGTATTTCTTTTTCAGAAATCCGTCCTGCATGCTTAAAACTTTCATACTTAATTAAGAGCTATACACTTCTAGACTTTTTTACATATCTTTTTGCGATATTATTATATTTATACAGTTATTGTACTGTATGCAGTTTATATATTTTATTAATACATAAGATTTCCAAAAACGCTTGATAAACTAATGCAAAAATTGTTTTGTTTTACGAGCCTAAACTCCAATCAAAAATATAAAAGAAGAAGAACCACTTAAATTGAATTCAATAAGTTAACCATATTATTCTCTAAAATTCGCTCATTATATAAATTAATATTTATTAATAATATTTTATCTCCAGGAAAATTCATTGATTTAATTAAAATTAGTTTTATTAATGTGTATTTTTGTATCTATAAGATACATAGATTTATTACATATTACCTAAGGTTTATATATTTTTATAAAATAATCCGATTAATCGATTTCAATTAAAGTTTTTTATTAATCGAAACCAAATTATTGAAAATAACCATTAATTTTCCATTTTAAAATAAAAAAAAATAATTAAATAATATCTGTATCAAAATCTTTTAAATATAATTAAAATTATTTAGCAGTTAAATAAATTAAAATATGTTTAATTTAAAATTTATTTGGAAAAAAAATATATATATAATAAACTGAAAAATATAACTTACCTTTAATTAATCCAATTAAAATGTGATCAAACATTTATAAATTTATAATATTAAAAATTATACGTAAATATAGGTAGGTATATTTTATTTAAATAAAATGTAATTGAAAATAAATAAAATTTAAAATATCAAAATGTAATATAAAAATAAATATAATTTAAAATAATAAAATATAATATAACGAAAAATATAACTAACCTTGTACGAATCCAATCAAAATTATATTTTTGAATTAAATGTTGTTTATAATTTGATATGAAATCAATTTTATTTTGTAGTTGATATCAAACAATTAATAATTGTTTTTTTAAATTTGCGGGATCGCTTCGAATTATATTTTTACGAATTTAATATTTACATATTGTGACTATTTGTATATAAAAATTTTATAAACACTAATTAAAAAATTTTAAATAAAAATAATTTAGAATTAATTATTTTAATCACTAATTATTTTAAAACACTAATTAATAAAAAATATTAAAAAAATTATTTAAAAAATCTAAAAATCAAAATAAATTAACATTAAACAGCACCATGTTAAATTAAAAAAGGTTATATGAAAACACTTAATACCGAACACTTACCGCACTGGTTGAAATCCAAATTAAGACTAAATTTATATCTCCTCTAAAAAAATTCTAAATGTCATGTCAATGTAACTTAATTAAACTCATTCTCATAACATTCTGTTGTCTCTTCTCTCACATGAAAGTTTACTGTCAACAGACAAAACTGTCAAAAATTTTTGTTATTTTAATTTAATGTATTGTGATTTTTAATGTAATGTAATGTCGACATTTATTTGATCTGTTAAACTCTTTAGTTTCTGTAATATTAACTCAAATTTCGTAGATCACTATTTATCAAAATGCGCATTTTTAAAATGACTCAATATATTGTAACTCCGTGATATTGTTTATTTAATTTTTATCAATTTTAAATGACAATAAAATGAAGAGAAATTAATTCTTTAGTCACATATAGTCACTTCGTTTGATTTGAAACTAATTATAATTCAAGTTTCAATTATATATTAAAATATTAATAATTACTAATAATAAAAATTAAATAAAATAAATAACAGAAGAAAAACAATAGAACATTGAATTGAATAATGAATTTAATAAGAATCACGAATCAACAATATTATAAAGTTGATAAAAACCAACCAATCAAACCAAAAACCAATAAAATCAACCTTTTGGGTAGAAAGAAGCTTCCCTCGGTTGATATTCCAAGTATTTAAACACTACGTCATCGAGGCCACAGTTTAAATGCTAAATTAAAAGAAATTCTTTTTTTCCTAAAATTATTGCATATTTTTCGGGGCATTTTTTTTTGCCATCTTAAATTTCATTATTTTTTAAAGACTTTTAAATCAGAATTTTATTATTTTTAGATAAGGTTTACTGTTTTTAATTCCTCCATAATCCTAAGTTTTTTTTGAAAATTTTTGTACCTTATTTAAGGTTTGTAGACATTAAAAAAATATTCTCTATTTATTTTTAAAATTGAACAATATTGTAATTAAGAACATCAAAAGTCGAAAATTAAAAGAAATTCTTTTTTTCCATCTTAAATTTCATTATTTTTAAATAGTTTTAAATCAAAATTTTATTTTTTTTTTTAAAAGTTTTACTATTTTCAACATTTTCTTCTATATTTTTAAGTATTTTTCTAAAATTTTCGAACCTAATTAAAGGTTTGTATACATAACAAATTTTATACATTTATTGTTAAAATTCAGCAATTTTGTTATTAAGAACATCAAAAGTTCAGAGAAGATAATACTAAAGTAAGTCTTAATTGACTAAAGATAGAAAATCTAAAGTATCTTTAGATATTGATTAATTCAATATATTCAAATTAATTGATTAAAAGAGACAATTAACTTTAATAAATAATAAATCAGAAAAAATTTTATTTCAGGATATTTATAACATTCTTTGGAAGAACAATACAAAAACTTACTTACGTGGGAATATGTTTATTTACGTTGGTCCTTGTTTATGTCTATTTTAAATAACTTTTATACTATACTTTATACTTTAACACTATTCAAAATATAAATACTAATAAACGTACTATAAAATAAAAATAAAAAACACTTTAATATTTTGTTTAACTTTCATCCTTAATAAAAATTAAATAAATTATCACTGTTCTACTTTCCATTTTGTATATATATATATATTTTATATTCCAATAAAAAGACAATATTCCTTTATTTCTTATTCTTTTAAACATGTTCTAATAATGATTTGTTTCGGTATAATACTTTTAATTACGATTTAATTAGCCGAAAAAGAATTAAAAGCGTTAAATTTTTAGTACAATATACGCAACGTTTTTCGAATTTATAACGAACGAATAAAAAAAAGATAAACACAAACAAACACAAACAAATGGACCTTTTCAAAAAAAGATTTAAATTTTCTTCTTATTTACCAATCCCACCCAACAACCTACCGAAGGTAAACCATTATACTATAGTTACCCAAAAGAAAAGAAAATATCTTTTTTTTTTGTGTATTTTTAAATTCCACTTGACAGTGGTTTGTTTTTGTTTTTGTTTTTTTTTTACTTTGGTTTTTCTTTTCAAAATGTCTTACGTGTCTTCACCAATCTTATTTTCTCTTGTTTTCTTATGTTCTGTTTGTCATTAAAAGTTTTAGATTTTAAGAAGATTTGTTTAAGTTGTTCTTTTTGTATTTTTTTTTTTTTTGTTTGTCTTGGTATGGGTGCACATTATATTTGACGCAACAGTGGAGATTGAAATACCGGACAATTTTTGGAATGAGATTAGATATTATGACAAAGACAACTTTACCCGAAAACATATATATTAGTAATGTGATGATTTTTTCTAGTTACGGAACTAATTTAAAACTTTCTAGGAGTTTTTAATAGATCTAAATAGTTAAAAATCTTTGAAAGGGTTTGTGTCTCAATTAATTAACTGATCCTACAAATGTGTTTCCAATACCCTCTCTATGCCTCGCAGTTTCCTTTAAATAAATTGTATGAACATTGTGACAAATCTCTTACGTTCATACATTCATATTTTGGTGATGCTGTCATTATTTGAAATATAATTTACCGGCTTCTCAAAGTTACAAGGGATTGTGTCCTAATGAATTAAATGAGCCAACAACTACGTTTTCATCCCCTGTAATAATCTCGCGGTTTTCTTCAAATAAAATGTATTAACATTTTGACAGACGGAATATGTCATATATTCTTATTGCGGTGATGCATTCATTATTTGACATATAATTTACGCTTCTCAAAGGTGAAAGGGATTGTGTCCCAATGAATTAAAAAATCCAACATTTGGGTTTCCATTCCCTACCTGTGCCTTGCGGTTTCCTTCATATTTTATGGCTCGCGGTTTTCTTCATTTTGACAGAAATTTTACGTGATATTATTGCCCTGATTATTTAAAATTTAATTTACCTTTTTTTTAAAGTAGAAAGGGAGGGGTTTGTGTCTCAATGCATAAATTGATCCAACAACTGCGTTTCAGTTCAAATCTATGAACATTTTGACAGATGTCTTACGTCATACATTATGATAATGCAATCATTAATTGCAATATAATTTACAGACTTCTCAAAGATGAAAGATGTTTGTGTCCCAATGAATTAACAAATCTTACATCTGGCTTTCTATTCCCTGCCTATGCTTCGCGTTTTTTTTTCATATAATATGTATGAACATTTTGACAGATGGCTTACGTCATACATTTTATTATGGTGATACTGTCAGTGTTTGATACTTAATTTATAAGTCCGTCGAAGTTGATAAGCTCGATTTTGTTGAATCTTACTTAAAATTTAGAGAACCATTTTTTACCGAACATTTCCTTGGAAAATTTTTCAGTCATGCAATCCCTAAAACTAATTTAAAAATTAATATATATATTACATCTTAACTAAATGTATATAATTGCCAGCTAATAGTATATGCCTTAAGATGTAAAAAAACATCTTGTTATTGTTGTTCTACTTTTTTTTTTTTTTGTTTTTTTTTTTTTTTTTTTTATAATTAGTTTACCAAACAAATTAGAGAAAATTATACCACATTACTTCTACTGTCATTTAAGTTTAAGAAAAACGTGAAAAGCAGACAAAATTAGTTATTTTTTATTTTATTGTTCTTTATTCTTGTTTTTATTTTGAAGATCAGTTGATAGTAACCAAACCACATTACATTATCCTTCATTGTGAAGAATACTTTTAAAAACATATTCTCTCTGTTCCATAAATAGGCGATAAGTAAGTAAGAGAGGTACTCAGAGGACAAAAGAGAATGTAACAAACCATTTGAGGAAGAAAAAAAACTAGTAAACGAAATAAAAGACGTGAAAGACCCATAAGGATTAAATTTTTTTTTGTCAGTTTACTTTGAGGGGGCATTAAATCAAAATAACAAAAAAAAAAAAAAAACATCAACACAAAAGCACAAAGAATTATTAAACGGAAATGGTGTCCTGTACGCTTTCAACAAATATGTACACAAAGGACATTATGTTAGTTAGTGTTTATGATTAAAGATTGCGAATGGACTACAAATAAGTAAATGTTTAACAAAATATTAAAAGCACGAAATGGATGTTGGTAAAATTTTGCAAAAATTATATATGGTCTTATTGTAATTATATCGAAAAAATTTTATTTTGATATCATGGTTGTTAAAATCTGAAATTTCGACTTAACACAAAGCTAAAGTTAGCTCATACCTTGAGCTATATAAAATAGGTCACAAGTTAAATATAGAGTTAATACTTAAATAAAACACTTAATTTGTATCAAAATTTAAGTATATAAAATTAAATGAATTTGAGCTTATTTGAGTTGCGCTCAATTCAAGCTCAACTCAAAATTTGAGTTAGCTCACGTTTGAGTCTGATCACCTTGTGAGGTTATACATATATGAGTAGCCTAAACTTTAAACCGGTTCAACATTTGAGTTAGCTCAAGTTTGAACCTGATCACCTTATGATTTAGTTAAGATGTAATACATATATGAGTTGCTCAAACTGTAAACCGACTCAATATTTAGGTTAGCTCAAATTGGAGCAAAAATAATATGTGAGCTTATGTGTATAGCTCAAATTTTAAGTTCAGTAAAAGTTAAACTTTGAATATTGTGCAACTGGGTGATTTTAAACTGTAATCAAGGAAATTAAATTTTGTTAAAATTGTGTTACAGTTTATTAATTTTAACTTCATTTATTATATAGAAAATTTGTTTGAAATTTGCTAGTTCAGTTTCAAATGAGTTTTAGATTTTACTGAAGAAGTATATTAAAAAAAAAATTTATATCATTGAGTGCTATTTTTGAACAAAATACTCAATTTATATTTAAGTAATAAGTTCTTAGTCAATAGAAGGTCTTGAATTAAAGAAATAGTGAACTCTTGTACTATAAAAAACCAAAAACTGTATTAAAAGCAGGTTTTCTAGTTTAATTTCATTTAAAGACTAACAAGAATTTGTTAAATACACAAACTGTGTTCTTAAAGACAACTTTTATTGAAATTTAACTTGAAAATATACATATAATAGGAATTCATTTACTTTTTATAACTCGTTTTCTATTCTTTATAAGATAAGATGACAATCACAAAGTATGACAACCATAAACTTAACTCCGAAAACTTGCAATATGAAGCTTTTTAAGGACAATCTTATGATCTGTAAGATCGAAAACTTCTGTAATGTGTATAGTAATGTCTTAAATCTTTTGCTAATTATAAAATATAAAGTATTCTATGGAGCATTTTAATTAGGAGTTCAGCAATATAATAAAAAATTAAATATTTATGACTTCCGTCATTTACTTTTTACTAAAACTTTTTACTAAAATTACTAGTTATAAATTTAGCAAGGACTTTTATTACAAATGTCCTTTATAAATACAATAATTCAAAATAAACTTATCTAAATAAAAACAAGTTGAGGAAAAATACATGTTATTTCATTTGAAAAAAATTTATAAAAACAATTTTCTTATAAAAAGCTGTTTAAATGTTTGGAAAAATGATATTTATCTATATCTATCTCCTTCTTTCTTTCCAAGAATATGTTTTCTTTTCTCTTTATTTTTTGTATAATTAAGCTAAATTAAGAATCATTTAGAATGTAAACGTTTTTATATATATGAGATAACTACATACATAAAGTGGTGCAGGGTCAGAACTCCCAGGGTCATAAATCCCTTAGGGCTCATAGCAGTGAACCATAACTCCCTTATACAGCTCTCAGCTGAGAGGTTATTAGTAATATTAAAAAAAATATTAATTTTAATTATATACTATCAGTGATGTGTACACATTTTGGGGTTGGATTCGAAATTAGGGTATTCTCTTTTTCCAAAATTAAGAAAACAATAAAAATTTTACATTTAAACTACATTTTGAAAGGCTATTTTGAAAAAAGGGTAATCCGGATTTTGGAATAAATCCTGATTTTGGAATACATGAATTCACAAATACTCTGGAAAAAGGGTCAACTTTGATTTTTTAACAAATTTTAGTACGTTTCCTAATACAGAATCTCGAATAGATAAATATATAAAATACATATTGTTTTACAACTATTTTATTTCAAATATAAATAATTTCAAAATCTATAATTATTTCAAAATTTTGAATTTAATATATTACGCTCAATTAAGAGAGCTATAACGCACTTAATGGGTCATAACTCCCAAAAGGAACTAATAATTTAATAAAGGGAATTATAACTCACTTATGTCCCACGTAAATATTTTAAAATGGGTAAAAAGTCTCTTAGGGACTTATGACCCTGGAAGTTTTGACCCTGCACCACATAAAGTATATGTATGTATAATAAGAACGTGAATATTTTTAAAATTTTAAGCTTTATTATATATATTTAGTTTTTTTAACTTTTGTTGTGTTTTTAGGTAAATAAAAGTTGTAGTTAGAAATGAAAGTAACTTTAAAAAAAGAAATGGATTTTTAGCACAACAAACAATATTTTGCTTGGACCTAAAAAATTGCCGATTTTTTTATTAAAAAATTTTTAAAGGATATTTCTTTAAACGCATGTGTAATGAGTTGCCTTCACGTAAACAAAATATTTAATAATTATTATTTACCATACAATTTAGATTTTTAAAGTTAAAAAAATATTTTAAAGTTATTTTCTGTTTAAAAAATATAACAAAACTTTAGTTTTGTTTCTTTATCTATGTATGTCCTTAGGATGGTAATTTGAAAGAAAATATTTCATTTCCATTTAAAACTAATAGGAAATTTTTGATCAAATATTAATTTAAAAAATATTTAGAATGAAATTTTTCAAAAGAATTTTGAGTATTTCAAGGCTTTAAGTTCCTTTTAAATAAAGCCTTTATACTTAAGTAGTTGAATTTTTTTTTAAATTTGATACCTTGATACCCTATAATTTCAAAGAATATCCAATTAATAATAAGACATAATAAAAAAAAATTTGTTTATCTTATTTGTGTAACTGTGGGACTAGAACCCTGTCTTTACCTTAGATAGGATTGATTTTAACGAATTCCAGAATGTTAAGCCTTTTGATAAATGAAAGGTCTTCGATTTGTTTTAGGATGCGTTTACATAGGAGCTGCGATAAGTAATAAGAGCGACGATAAGAGAAACTTTTTTTATTATTTTATTATTTTATAATTTTACTTTATTATTATTATTATTGTTTTATTAAAAATGCATCTCCTTGAAATTAATATTCAAAACAATCATCCAACCGATTTTGCTGTATTGTTCACCCATCTGGGGATCATGTGCTAAAACTCATATGATCAAACTATAAATTTCCCAAAATAAAACTCTTAAGTTAATTTACAATTCACCCTTTTGTTACTCGTCATCTATAACTTTAGCAATTTAACTTTAGCTTTAATACATTGAGTGTTATTTTTAAACAACATACTCAATTCTTATATACGTTATAAATTCTTAGTTAATAGAAGGTCTTGAATAAAAAATAATGAACTCTTGTACTATAAAAAACCAAAAACTCTGTTAAAAACAGGTTATCTGGCTTAATTTCATTTAAATATTAATAAGAATTTGTACAATAGACAAACTGTATTCTATATTTATTAAAAAGGAGGGTATCAATGCTCCTATCACTTATCTAATATAAACGCATTCTAACCCAGAAACACAATTAAGTATTTAAGTGAAATCTATGATGTTCTATATATGTTTTAAGACCTAAAACTGTATTAAAAAATAATTGTATTTGAATTTTTTTAATATTAACCTTAACAATAAGAACGTAACATGTCCAGCAGCTTCTCTCCTCTTGCAATATTTACCTAAAGTATAGCGGGATTTTCAGCCTTATTGTTTTACCTAACAGTTGACATGTAAAAAAAAAATTACATTTTTAGAATTGGATTCAAAATCGAGGAAGTCCCTTTTTCCAGAATGGGCATGTATTATTCATATTCAGATCCTGAATTTGGAGGGACTTTATAATTAATATTAATAATATTTAAATAGTATTGTATGCGACATTCTGAATTGAGAGGGATTTTATAGCCGGGGGGCGGCCTCCGGGTTAGCGCGAAATCGGCTAAAATAAATGTATAACCTGGTTCCTCCCTAATATCAAATCTAAAATCAGCTTTTGTCTTGTTTTTTCATGACATACTCAAAATACTCAAAAAAGTTATTCCGAATTGTTGTCCGTTTTGTTGAATTTTTGGTACTTATTGTTTTCTTTTCGAAATGTTTTTTAGGTGGGTCATAAAGTCCTTAATTATAGCGTTTTGCCCCATTTTGGGTTATAAGATCTAAAAATAACAAAATATTATTAGTATTATATATCCCACCAAACTAAGTACATAATGACTCACTAATAGTGAATATTATGCCGAAATTGAATTTAGGCAATATGTCTAATTCCTGGTGGGACATTACCCAAGTGTCACATGACACTTCGACATATTGGATACTTACGTTACGCTATTTTTGTTATTTTGTAATTAAAATTATATTAATAACGACTTGAATATTTTAGATATAATTATTTGAAGTACTCTTACAATTTTAAAATCTTTAAAAATTTTTTAAACAAACATTATACTTTAAGAATAATCATAATCACGTAATTTCCAACATCCTTTATTCACAAACACATCCTTTATACAAGTATATTTTTTCCGTCTCTTTAAAACGGGTGAATTCTGCATTTTTACCGTTATTTTGATTTTTTCCTTATATCGTTTTTTATGTTGTTTTACCTGATTTCATAATATATTTATTATCGAACACATGATGGTTGTACACATATACTTGTATTTTTTTTTACTTATTCATTGTTTCAAAATTGCTCTTATCCTAACATCCTTTTGTATGTTTTATTTATTGATATGTACATGAATGTGGGTTTTATATAATATATAACTTGTATATGCATTTTTTTTTTTTTGACATGAATATGTGAACATATTATTTGTTGCGACAATTTTTTTTCCGCTTTCTTTCTGTCTCTGTTTAAAATTTAATAGAACAAAAACAAAACTTGAATACATATGTAATGTATTTGTTATCATTTATTCAAAATTAAAGTATTGAAAAACATTTAAAAGTATTTTTTTTTTTTGTATATTTTTTATTTCACATACTTATGTAATCAAAACATAAATCTTTCAATGTTTTCATTAGAATAAATGTATTTCGCTATATTAGGAACTGAAAGTCCTTCACTTCGGAGTAATTTAGTGTAAAATAACGAAAAAATCTGTAAAAAGCCGCTGTGCCGCAATGTGTTAACGGAATTCAACAAAAAACTTTTTTAAACTTTTTCTTTGACAAAGTAGAACTGCGCAAAATTGGTCGTAATTTGCTTCTAAAATTTGTTTTTGGCAATCGTCGGGCCAGCATGGGCAAACAAATACTAAGTCTGCTAATAGAGTTAACTCCATTTTTAAAACAGAATACGTATACGAAATTTGAATAAAATCGCTCAAACCGTTTCTAATTTAGAGTAAAGTAACGAAGAAACCTATAAAAAGCTTTTGGGCCGGAATGGGTTAACGGAACTCAACAAAAATATTTTTTGAGGCTTTCTTTTAAGCAAAAGCAGTACTTCGCAAAATTGGACAAAATTAGGTTCCAAAATTTTTTTTTACCAACCGTCGGGCCGACATAGGTTAACAAATTCCAAAACTATTAGTTGTGTCAACTCAATTCTCAAGGAGCATCATATGTTATTAATTTGAATCCAATTAATAATCTATAGTGTAAAAAAAGTGATCAAATTTGAATCCTTCACCTTGAGGCTCCTAAATGTCCTCAAAAAATGATCATATAGTATATATTTATGTAATTATTTAAATAACTATATATTGTTACTTATATTATCTTACTCTTATTTAAATATTTGTCTTCAATATTTAAATTTAAAAATGATCGAAATACAATGGCTGTGCGAATTGTGATTATTTTCTTAATAGAACTTTAGTATGTGCCTTTCGGAAGTATTTATTGGCAATTTAATACTATAGTATAAGATGGTAAGAATTAGTTTCAAGTTTTTCCACTTTTACCCTTTGAATAAAATAATATATATATGTAACAGTATCCCTGTCATATATTACTGCCATATATATATACAAATGTCCCTGTCATATATATATATATATACAAATTAATTTCCTTTCTTAGGATTGAACAATAAATGGCTTCGATTTAAGTGAAAAGATTACCATGAATAGTAATACATTAAAGAGAATACTTATTCAAGTAATTTATTAAAGTATATACTTATTCAAATTATATTATAAAGAATAATACTTATTCAAAATTATATTGCACAATATTCCGAAATAAGATTTGGAAAGGGTTAAGATTTGGAAAAGGGTTTAAATACAAGGCACGCACAAAATTTTGGAAAGAAAATGTGAGGTAAAAAGAAGGCCGAATTAGCAAAACTGCACAAATAAGAGTAGTGCATACTTGTTTACTTATGGGTAAGCATCCGAACGCTTAAAACAGTTTGCGAAGCTGAAATAAAAGTCAAAAGAAATAAGGTACGAAATAATCAATTAAATGATATATGAAATAAAATCTGGCAGTATTAAATATGGAAATGTTACTGTACGTAAATTATAATATTTTTGTTTCTTTTACTTTATTTACATAATTGCATTTCTTGAGTTATCGTATTCTTATTTTAAATTTGAATTATATTTCACACAAAAAATTCAAATATAAGTACACTTCCTGACAAAAAAATTCAAGCAATTTTATTAAATTTGTAGAAAGAAGGATTTTATTAAATTTGTAGAATAAAATTGCTTCTTAAAGCAACAATGATTTTTTTTCATTGAACCCAATGAACATATTGAATCAGAGTAATTTTATATAATAAATTATAAATTAAGAGTAACACTTTTCGAGTTTCGAAATTTGGAGATTCTGTACACAAGCTTCAAAAATACTTTCTTTTGTTACAAGTATGATAAGTACAGTGAGTTCCCATATACACCTATTTAAAAAAGGGAGATGTGGGAAGATAAGGATTTTGATATGATAACAACAAAATTGTTATTTTCAATTGATACCGAGTGTATCGTACTACAAACTTATAACTATTTCATGTATATATACAAAATATCGATACCCAATGTTATGTGCATAAAAATGTACTACAAAAAAAAATATAAAACATTTATATACAAAAACTAAAAACAAAAGAAATAATATATAACTACAAAATAAAAAGAAAAAAAAAAATTTAACGGAAAAAATATAGAAAATATACAGTAATTTTCCATCAATTTTTCCCGTTATATTGTTGATGTCGGTTTTTATTTAATAATTTTATTTTAAATTTTTTTTTTTTTTTTAAATTCTTAAAACGTTTCATGGCAATAAATATGATTTTGATTTTTGGAATTTAGCCAAAAAATTTTATTCTTTTCTACTATATATAAGTATGTGTGAATGTATTCATACTATAATTTGTAGATACATTATATATAAATATGTACTTATGTATAATTATATATGAATTTAAAAAAAAAAAAAAAATAAAAAAAAAAAAACATTAAATATTAAACATAAATAAAAACAAATTTCAAAAAAACATATATATATACATATACATATATTTATATATACTCATTTCACATGAACTTGGTCCTTTTGAAATTTGACTGTTTTCAAATGAATTTGATCTTTTTTCGAATGAATTTAATCTTTTTTCTAATTAAGTTGATTGCAAATTTTCAAATAAAATTGATCTTTTTTTTTTTAAATCAATTTGGTACTTTTTTTGAAAAGCACTCGTATCTTGGGATTCAGAAGTCGAACTTTGAAGAACCTAATCTCCAATTTTTTAATATACTTAAAGTAAGAAAGGGGAAAATATCAAGATAAATCTAAAAATATGGTTTCTCATATTTTGGGATCTATTGTTTAGGGCGGGAATAACTTTTTTGTAAAAATATTAATCCGACTACAGGAAACACCTCAAAAAACGGAGCTGATTAAAAAAATACTAGTTAAATTTAGTACAATTTGCATTTAAAAAGTACCAAATTCAATATACTCAATATATGTGAAAAAACACCAAGTTTATGTGAAAAGAGTATACATAAAACTCTAAACATACAGCATATAAAATATGACAAAAAAGAATCTTTTATTGTTATATATATGTATGTGTGGGTGATTTGTTTTTTTTTTTTGTTTCTTTTATTTATTTTGCGACTACTAACAACTCGATTATATTTATTGTATTTATTTGGTGCGGAACATAAATATGGTAAAACATATTTTTCCACTTTTTTTTTATCCTATTTTGTTGTTTTTTCATTATTTTAGTTGTTTTTAGTTGAATTTTTATTTATATATATATTTTTTTTTCTCCCACAGGAATTTTTTTTTTTGTTTTAAATTTTTTTTTTTAAATTAATTTCATTTAATATTTTTCTAAATAGATTGTGAATTATATTTAAAAAAAAAAATTTATATAAATTTAAAAAAATACGAAGTTTTTTTTGGAATTTGATTAGTGGCGGAAAATAAAAATATTTGAAACATTCATTTATTTTATTTCCTACCGCAAAACAAAAAAAATTATATTATTATTAGAAGAGTTTTCAATTTTTGTTTTTCTTAATTAATGTTATAATGGTTGTATGTGTAATTGTGTGTAATCAAAAAAGGACATCGATTAAAATAAAAAATTTTTAAAAGTTTTCAGTGTCATTTTTGAGTTTTTTAATCATTAAAATACTTATCCAAATAAAATAATCGATGCATATGGAAATCGTAATGCAATTATTTAAATTTTAAATAAAATTTCAAGATTATTAATATTTTATTTAATTATTAGTATTATACTTACTATTATTATATTTGATCGCAAGGGGGAATTGTAACGAAAATTACCTCTTTCAATAATTTTCCCTAAAAAAAACTCACAGTCTTTCCAGGGATCCCACCCACTTTCCTTCAGTTAATATACAATTAAACTTTATTCTAAAATTTACAAAATTGCATACTTTTAGGTTTAGTATTCTTTTACTACATTTTGTTACTTAAGTTTATGAACAATTGGAAATGCATTTTTCTTAATGCAGTTATTTAAATTTTAAATAAAATTTGAAGATTATTAATACTTTATTTTTTTATTTAATAATATTCCATACCAAAAATGATAATGCCATATTTTAAAACCTTCAATTAATGAAACAATATTAAATTTGGATACTATAATTAGATTATACCAATACTAAATATATTATATTTATTAAATTATTTGTATTATACTTACTATTATTATATTTCATCGTAAGGGGGAGTTGAAATTGAAAAAAATTTACGATCTGAGCGGGAATCAAACCCACTTTCTCTCAGTTAATATACAACTAAACTTTATTCAAAAATTTACAAAATTGCATACTCTTAGGTTTAAGATTTTATATTGTTACTTAAGTTTAAGAACAATTGGAAATACATTTTTCTAAATAGATTGTTAGTATTATTAATTGGTGTAAAGGGAAATTGAAAAAAAAAAATAATAGAAAAATTTGTGAATTATGTTGAATTCCTTTATTTACAGTAAGTGGGTCAGAATATTAAGATGAATATATAATACATATATACAAAGTGCTATTGAAAACTATTATTAAAGGAGCATTTTAAAATTTTATTTGTTTTTATTATTATTCTATAGTTTAAAAGAGAATAATGATAAAAAGTTTAAAAAAAAGAACACGAAAAAACAAAAGAAATAAAAAAAAAAAAACAAACTGAAAAAAATTATAAACAGAGGAAACGTTTTATTTTGATAGTGAAAATATGTTATAAATTGGTTGCTCTATTGATCTTTTCGATAAGATTTATGGAATATTATTTTTTTTTTTTAAAAATTTCTATTAATTTTTTTTTTCTTTTTTTTATGGTATTTCTTTACTAATATTTGTTTTTCCATTTCATAATTTTGTTTTTTTTTTATTTCGATTATCATATTTCAAAGTAATTGCACGTAAGTTCAATAATACAAGGTGTTTTAAGGTTATGAATTCTAGGAATGTATTTAGATATTAGTGAAAGTATTTTCTAGCTTCAAACTTTGATAAAATGTTTAGTCGTAACATAGATATTTTCTTTAAAAGTTCCTTTAAGAGTTAAAAGTTCCAAAAAATTGTTAATATCTATGAATTTTAAATTTGACTTCTAATGCGATAATAAATTATATATAATAACCTAAGATCCATTAGATTCTTATATCGTACCTTAGATTCTCATGACAAACATTTGAACGTATACCAGATTTTTTATTTAAATTTATTTATTTTTTTTTTTATTTTATTATTAGATAATTAATTAATCTTAATTTTACTGTTATTTAAAACCAATCAAAGTTTATTATTAGTTTACATTACAAAAATCAGAGAATTTAACAGATCATGTCTACATTACATGTCTATTAATAAATGTCTACATTACATTACAGTACAAATACTTTTCAATAAGCTCACAAATTTTTTTGACTTTTGAGTGACTTTTAACAGTAAACATTTATCTGAGAGAACAGCCAACGAAAAAGTATGAGAACGAGTTAATTTAAGTTACATTAACATGACATTTAAAGTTTTAATAAAGTTTTACAGTAAATTATTTTTCTGAGAGAAGAGATAGCATTGGAACATTGAGTTGAGATTTGTTAAGTTAAGTTTGAAAAAGAAAGAGATATCAGGATTATTCTTCAATTGGATTTCAATCGAGTGCTTTAATTGAGTGTTTTTAATTAACATTTTATTTTAGTTTAATAAATTAATATAAACTATTTTATTTAATATTTTTAATTAATGTTTAAAATTAAATAAATTTATAAAATGAAATTATAGTAAAAATATTATGTGAAACGATATATCTTAGGAATAAAATTTTATAATTGTTCGATATGAAATAAGAAGGAGAAGGCGATGTTAAATCAAATTATAAACAAAATTTACTTCAAAATATAATTTTTATTGGATTCGTACAAGGCTAGTTATATTTTATTTAAAATGTATTTTTGTTATTTCAAATTATATTTTATAAAGCCTGAACCTATTTATATTGTATTTATATAAAATCGTTTAAAATATAAATTAATAATTTTTAAATTATTTATTGGATTCGTTCAAGGTAACTTACATAACATGTTTCATTAAATTATATTTTGTTATTTAAAATTATAATTGTTTGAAATTAAATTAATTTTAATATACATTTAGACGTATGTATTTTAAATTTTATAAATTAATAATTTTTAAATTATTTATTGGATTCGTTCAAGGTAAGTTATATTTTTCAGTTAATTATATTTCTCCCTTAAAGTTAAATTTGAATTAATTTTATTTTAATATTCCTTTATTTACATTTAATTTAAAATATATTTTAAAGATATTAATAATTTTTTCAAAAAAACAAAATTGGCAAACTGCGTTTTGATTGTTAGGCTTTTATATTTTATCTAAAAATTTAAAAGCTAGTAAAATGATAGAGATATTATTTATTTTTAAAATCGATTTTTAATTATTCGATATTTTTAATTAAAGAAAGAGGGGAAGATTCCGTAAAATTAATCAATATTTTAAAATAAAATTGGAGGGAGCGTTTCATAATCTCGATGTAGTAAATCTTTTTTTTTAAATTTCGTTTTTAGAAAATTTCATTTTAGAAAATCTTATTTTTTAATGAAAAATCTTGCTTTTTAAGAAAATCTCAATTTTTAATTGAAAAATCGGGTTTTTAAGGATTTTTGAATTAGATACAATACCAGAATTATCTGTTTTTTCCAGAATATAAAAAAAGGGTTTTTCTAAAAACAAGATTTTCTAAAACGAGTTTTTCTAAGAACGAGATTTTTTAAAACGAGATTTTCTAAAACGAGATTTCAGACCCCACCCAAAATTGGATAAGTCAAATAAAATAAATAAGACCAGAACTGAAGACTTTGAATTGCTAAAGAAACCTATAAGTATGCAATCACATAAAATCTTTAAATTGATAAAAAGTACTGTATTAATTGCAGCAGTTGCATCCAATTTTTTTTTAAAATAAAGTTTTATTAACTTTTCATATTTTAAAATTATACTTTCTCATATAAAAATTGATTCACCCTGTCTGATCTTTTACATAAAACTATCAAATTGTATTCATGTTTGGTTTTTTGTTCTTGTTGCCAAATAAAACACGAAAAAAAAACACGAAACCAATTGAGATGAGATACATAAGGATCATATTTAAAAAAATACAAGAGTATCCTTTTTTTTTGATAATTTTTTGTTTTTGTTAAATTTTTTCAATAAATTTTCAATAAATTTTTTACAACCTTTTCCTTGGTTTTTGTTTTTCTTTTTTTTTTGTTTTTCTTATTTTTTGTGTTATTTTATTGATAGAAAAACATTTATAATTTTATGGTTTTTCTTGTTTTATTGAAAATTTTCTTTTAACAAAAACAAAATAGATACAAAATTTTTTTTTTGGTGGGATAATTTCATCTTTGGAATGTTAAAAAACTGTTGTGGAAAATATCTTTGTCATGGTTAAATGTTTTTGGGAAATTTTACAAATAGTTATTGGTTTTTTATTTTTAAACAAAAGAAAAAAACACAATTGAGGGGGATTTTTTTTTTATATAGAATTTAATTTTACATTTATTTAAATAAATTATTAATTTAAAACTTATTTTATTTTATAAAATAGTAAATTATTGAATGGTAAGAAATTTTTGAAAGAATGTTCTTGGCTAATTTTTATATTATTAATGCATTGTTAAGAAAAAAGTTATTAGAAGTAAAGATTAGAGTAAAATATTGAGGTGGTTCCATTTATCAACTAATTTAATATTTTGGTTTTTTAATGCATATAATCTAATTTCCCAGTATTATTGTGTGAGTGAATATTATTCAAATTGTTTTCGTGTAAATTGCACAATATTAATTATTAGCTATAACACAGCCATTCATTAGACAGCCATTTTTTATACCCTACACCTAAAATAGGTATATGGAGATATTAACTTTGGGACGGTATTTATATAACCATTGAAAAGATATTGAAAAGGCTATTGAAAGGATATTGAAAAGTTTATATATAATTTTAATGAGCGTCATCTCCTGGATTGATTTAGTGATGTCTGTCCGGCCGTTCATCTGCATACCGTATACCGCATAAAAAAATAAAAAAAACATATTTGAATTAATAATGTAGGTTATTAAGAAAAAAGAAAAGCGGGGAATGTAAAAGGACAAAGTCGAAACATTGGTTCGTATCCTGGAAGCTTTTGATCGAGCCAAGACCAAACGAACATATATCTGAAACCAAGAATGATAGAACATTCAAAATTGGTACAAGGAACTTCCTTCCTATTTCACTTGTGTATTTAAGAGCAATTGGACGCAATTAAAGCAGTCTCTCACACACCCCTCGACTTAAAACCATATCTTCGAAATTATTAAAGATAGTAACTTGAAATTTGAACATATAAGCTGTTTGTATTTGCCTCTTTATATATAATTCATTCATTCAAAGAAAAACTTGTTTCATTTTATTCTATTAAAAATATCTTACAGATTTAAATTTAAATTGAAGTTTTCAGGTTTAGGATATTAAAAATTGGTTGCATCGGCGTACTGTTTCATTAATTGTTTTATTATTAATAAGTTCAACAATAAATTAATAATTGAATTAAATTTGTTTATTCTTTTATTTGGAATTTCTTGAATAAGTCTTTATTCAAAATAATGGGTAATTCTACTAAAATTTTTAATCTTTGTGAAGTGTTTTTTACATTGAATATTGTATAAAGCCTTGCGTTAAATTCTAAACTAATTTAATGAAAATAGGATTTAGTTATTGAATAATTTTAAAGTTCAGATTAGTTTTTACCACATTCCGTATAACAATCGTTAGAGTAAATAGCTCGTGTCCTAAATTAAATATAATTTTAATTTAAAATAAATAGAATGGAAATACCTACATCAAGTAAAGCTACAAGTAATACCACCATTGTATCTTTTCTGTTTTGAATAATTTTAGAAAATTTTACAAATAGATTTTTGTTGTAAACAGATTATTGGTTTTTATTGTAAAGGAATAATCAGAATCTTATATTATTGATAATTGATAAAATTAATAGAAAATCGTTAACAATGAAATATCTTATTTAAAATTTCCTCGAATACATTGATCAATTTCATAGAAAATGTAAGTCGATTTTTAATAATAATATCTAAAGTTATGAATTTTAGAAGTTATGGAAGTATTTTTAAGAAATTTTATAAAGTTATTTTAAACTTGAAAATATTTTATGAAATCTCATTTCACTGTAGTTAATTTATTTTTTGAATTAATTTAATAATTATTAATCAATATTTGGTATTAAGTAAATTTCTATTAAAACATAAATTGGTTTAAAATTCAAAATTTTTAATTACTTAGTGACTTTTTCTATATGAGTTCTATCTTCATTTAAAGTAGTTTTTGTTTTATGTAAGATTTTATTGTATTCAAGTCATTATAATCTGACCGATAGTTCAGTGTTAAAGTGGCGGCCATTCTATATTAATATCAAAAATGATCTACTTTACGAGAAGTAATAGTTAAGACGTATATTTCAGAAATATGGACTTGTCACATGTGACTTAATATGATTTAATTTGAGTTTTAATAATCATAAATTGTTTATGAAATCTGAAAATAACTGAAAAATTAATTACTAAAATATAAATGGCAAAAAATCGTCCTTCAAGGATTGCAATTCCAAATTTTCTTCATATAAGAAAATGTTATTAAATTTTTTCATTAGAAATAATTTTCTTTTCGATTTTCCCCAAGTTTAAAAAATTCAATTACACACTTTGTCGTTTCAAATTCCATTATAAATTCCTTTTTAATATATCCTATATCCTTGAATTTGTTGTTTTAATTTTTCTGTTGTTCTTTTGTTTTTTTTTCATTTTTAAATTTTATTTCGAATTTTTTTACGGAAGATTCACAAAAAAGATTCTTTTATTTGCAATGTTTTATCAAAAATACCTTTAAATTCGCAATAATGTTTGTATGAACACTAAAAAACATTTAACAAGTAGTGAAATAACCAAGGGTTCTCACCAAGCACATTTTCAAAATTATCTATTTACTCCATCTAATTTCTTAGGATGTAATTTTGGGTATTTAAGGTACAGGTGCTTATAAATAACCAAATTTCAATTTTTAAAACTTTCCAGCTCCTAAAAAGGGGGTGTTACAAAAAAAATTTTTTGTAAAGGACTCCTACTAATTTCTGAGAATGTAACTTTGCCCCAAAATTTCAAGTCTCTAACTTAAGCCGTTTAGAAGATATGTGAGGCCAAACATTTTGCAAAAATTGAGCTCTTCATAACGGTATATTTTAGTACCGTATGGAAACTCTTTACAATTAGGTGTAATTGTTTTGTAAAGCTTGCAAAAGCAGCTATTTTATACCGTTTTTAGACCTAATAGAACACTAGGTGTAGAAATTTTAATATAGAGGCTTTTCAACATTGCGGGGCTGTAGTTCAGTAACGGATGGGGCTACAGAAAAATTTTTTTCCAAGTAATACAGTTCTTTCAAACAATGTCAAAGTATTAGTAAACATACCATCGGACGGACGAACGGACAGAGTGAAACTAATAATCACTTTTTTTTCAAAATTTTTAAAAATGTACAAAAAACTACAAAATAAAAATCAAAGGTGGACATTTAACACACATCATTACATATTGTATATGATATTGGACTGGTCAGAGTACATAAAGGTTCCATTAGATGCGTTGTAAGTAATAAAATAACAAATAGTAAATGTTAGAGCAATATAACGACAACATGATGATGATGTTCGATAACATCCTGAAACCACAAACACTATCAAATCTTTTTTATGTTGGTTTTTTTTTTATTTTTTTTTTTTAGATTAAAAAAGGAAATAAAAAAAATAAAAAAAAACAATACAAACACAGAAATATTATATAATTCACGGATTCAACAAAGGAAAGAGACAATTTCCTTGTGTTGATTTTTAAGGGAAATATCTGTGTCTCTTTAAAATACGTAATGGTGTGTTTGGATAGCTCGTTTTAGTAGCTTGGTATTATAAATGTTGTAGATGAACACAAAAAAAAATCAAAATTAAACAACAAATACAAAATTGCATTTGGTATAGTGTTGTATTGGAATTTGTTCTGTTTTTTAATAAAATCCTGAATTCGTTGTTTGTTGGTGCATTTTTTCTTTTTTTTTTTTAATGAATTCAAAAAAAAACAATAGACTAACTGTAGTATTTGATATGTAGTATATGTTGTATACGTAGTATTTGAAATAGGATTGTTTAAAATATATGTTAGAAGTTTTTTTTAGATATCTAATGGTATGATGTTATCTGAAATATTGCTATGACTCAGAAACCTCATGAAAATTTTCATATTTTTATTAAAGATCATTTTACAGTATTTTAATTCAAAATTACGAAGATTGGGTTTATCAAACACTTTATTAATTTAAAATTCCGAAGTTTAGGACCGAATATTGATATTTATCCCGAAGTTTAAGACCGAATATTGCTATTTAACTATGGTCATTTTTTTTTATACTTGATATTATAAATCAAATTTATACTTTTTCTAATCCAATTTCCGCATCCTCCATAATCCTAAAAATCCTTTCACATCCCTACTCTCGAAGTCAACCTGTACATTAGTGCCACAGATCCGATTCTAAAGTTTTGTTAAAAAAGGGTTTTGGAGTTTAAAGTCACACACTATCTACTGGAACTACTTACAACTACAATTGGTGGCTTTCAAAGCTTTTCAAGCCCCTTGTTAAAAAAAAATATTACCAACATTCTTAGTCTTCTGGGTCATTATCAGCTCAATTCTATTATTATAATATTTCTTATTTTCATTACTATATATAACTTACTTTTACATTATGTGGGCAAAAAACTGATTTTCAAAAAAAAATTATTGTGTTCCCAAAACTTCCTCTGTTAATTAACTCTTAGTTAACCGAGGCCTCTTAGTATTTTAAAATATTTTTAGGGAAAGTTATAATCTATATCATTATATGCTCCAATCTTCCAGAATTTTTTCTTAAATTAAAATGGTATTTGAACGAAGTAGTTTTAAATTAACACTTCATTTGACACTCCGTGATTTTAGTTGAAACTCAATGAATTTGATTTCCATTCCAGTAACCGGGCTATAGATTATAGTGATTATTCCATAAATCGAAAGAGTATCGGGTATATAAATGGTATATTAATGTTTAAAAATTTTTAAAATTGCTTAAAGTCTAAAAATTTTGTTGAGCCCCTAAAAGTATGCTATTTTTCTAATAATAATCTAGTAATTTTAAAATGTTATTAAAATATATAATTTTCCACTCTAATCATAAATAAGGTACTGAGACTGTAGCTTTTAATGTCTTATTTAAATAAATTGCAATTTTAAGTCAAATAATTACTAAAAAACCAATTTAAAGTCGCAGTTATTGCATATTTCAAATATTAAAGGGTCTTATTAAAAATTGACGAAATCTGTATAGTACATTTTAATTATTTGTTAAAAATAGTTTTAAAATTTCTCATATTTTTATTCAGGATCTGTTCAATTGTTAAAACTTTAAAACAATATACAAAATGCATTAAAATACTGCAAATTAAAAAAAAAAATGAAATTTGTTTAGAAAAGAAAATAGAAAATAAAATGAACATAAAAAAGGTTTGCTTGGTTTTATTAATTCGTTTTTAAACAAAGATGTGAACCGAAATAACAACCATAGTATATATATACATTTATATATACATTTAAAAGCTTATTTATTTTTAATCTTTAAAAATCTTTAATTACATTAAAAATATAAATTGAGTACATCCGACCGATGATGTAGCGCTAAGGACATCGGCTTTTCAATCGAAGGATCTTGAGTTCAAACCCTGATAAGATCATATCCCTCATAAGATCAACAAAAAAATATGGGGTAGAAGATTGTATATACACAAATAAATTGAGAACTATTTACACAGAATTGGCAGAGAAATTTTAAATACGATCTTATGGAATCACACATGTCAATTAATCCAAACTGATCGCAAAGGCGGAACACACATACAATAACAAAAGTTCCAAAAAAAATTTTTAGAGTGGAAGGGGTTAGTGGAACATTTTAATTTTAGAGTTGAACTTGAATCGCTAAAATCACAATACAATATGAACTTAGTTATATATTGTCAATGATTGTAACATGATATTAATAACTTTATTTGAAGTTTAAAAATTTTGGAGATGTTCTACTAAGTATTGTGGCCATGATAATAGGTCAGTTGTTCCCTTAATTAAAAAATCACTATAATTCTTTAAAAATGTATAAGATTTTTTATACCCGTGCATACATATATGGATCGGGTATATTAAAATTGCTCGTCCGTTTATATCGCATTGATCTAGACGAGCTAGATTTAGTGTCAAGAGTACGTATCGGATCAGCATAGAAAAGTAAATCGATCTAGCTATGTGTGTCTGTCTGTCCGTCCATCCGTGTGTCAGCACGATAACTCAAAAACTAAAAAGGGCTAGAGTTTTGAAATTCACTTAAATTCACTCAAATACTCTTCATTTAGACTATTTCTAGGTTTTCTATTATTTTTGGTTAAAATCAGACCAAGGATTCGGAGAGCTGCCGACTGCCGTACAACTTTTTTGCACCAATATGAATTTCTTCAAAACTAATTATACTAGACGATGAAAATTACACAAATATAGTTTTATAATGAATAAAGAACTTATATTAAGTTTCAAAACGTTACGGGCCCATTTTCGGGGAGCTGCCATACAATGTTGTGAATTTGATAACTGTGAATCTAATGAAACGACGCGGTTAAAATTAAAACTGGGCAGGTAAAGTGATAGGGCCAGTCACTTGGCAAAGTTGGACATCACTCGGACCAAATTTTAGGCATTTTTTTTTTTTTTTGTTGGACATCACTCGGACCAATTTTTTTTTTTTAAGCAAAAATTATGGGGTAGCATGAGTCAAATTTTTTTTATACTATTTTACTTTTTTATATTTTTTTTGTAATGCATGTAATATGCATAAGGGAAATAAATAACGGTTAATTTTATTTTATACATAATAGCGTGTATGCACGGGTATCTAAAAGTTGACAAGGACAACTATAATCTTCCTCGTTTTCTATAATCTTCCATTTTAATATAAAAAAGCAAAATTCAATAAAAATGGCAAAAACATATAAAATAATACTTATAGAAACCACAATTTACAAATAGAAACAATACTAAAATTTTAAACTAAAATCTAATTTAAAAATTTTTGCGTACAATATTAAACTTCAAAAACTTTTTTCATTCAATTTATTTTTATCATTTTGTGCAAGTTTTCATGAACTTGTTTGTGATTTTAAGGATTAAAGGAAAAATCACAAAAACAAAAATTGTGGTATTAATGCGAAATTTTGATTGTGAATTTTTAGATTTTAATTTTCTTTTATCATTTTTTGAAAGTATGTGAAAATTTGAATTTTCCACCTTTTATTGAATTTTAAAAAATTTTTTAATTATGATTTTTTATTATAGGTGATGTGATGGTGGTAATAATAAAAAGTTTAAACCTGAAAATGAATTTTAAACAATCACTGCATTTACTTATTAAAAACAAAGTAATGCGTGAAATTTTTTTAGTAACATCATAAAATTTAATAAGGCTATTAAAAATATTAAAGAATTGCTCCATAAACTTATTGAATTTAAAAACGATGATATCTGAATTTTCATTATACTGGGTAAATGTATAAAAAATTTTCAAAATTTAGATTTCCAATAAATGTGTGGTTCTGTGTCACAAATGTATATTTTCATTAAAATGAATTCATTTATATGTAGGTACCAATTAAATGGTTGGAAAATTATTTTTTGATGTTGCAATTTAATTAACTTAGTTATTTAAAATTTTTTATTAAAATAATATTAGTAAATAATATTTGGAAAATTTTAAAAATAAAAAGTTAGAAAATAGAAAATTTGTATTTGCTAATGTTTAAACTAATCGTAAAAACTTTTTCAATTCTGATTATTGTGAGTCTGTTAATTTTCATTTAATTAAATTTTATGATTATCTGTTATTTAAAAATACCTATGCTTTTAATGATTGTGATTTTTTTAATAATACGACTATGATATGCGTTGTATTCATTAGTTGCAAGCAATGACTATTAAAAATTAAGAATTAAAATTGAAAAATTTATATTTAAAAGAGAAAAATACTTTTTAAAATTAAAATAATGGTTTGATAACAACATATTCTAAAAATTTTATTAATTTAAAATTATTTAACCAATGTGGGTGAGATAATTTCGAAGCCACATAAAATGCTATGATTATTATTAGGTGTTTAATTGATTAACTCATAAACTTCCCAATTAAATTTGTAATTATATTTTATTTTTAAATATTAATATAAAAGGCATTCAGATAATTATTTCATAGTTACAATTAGGTTTGGTACGTAATTAGAAATCATGAAATCCTAATAAATTGATATAATCCCGAATTTGTAATCAACTTTAAAATCCTTCCTTCCTTTTGATTTTTGGTTTTTTTTTAAAAACTACTTGTATTAGCTTTTAACTTTAAAAACAATTTTTTTAATAGAATCTGAGATTCTTTCCAGGAAGGTCTATATATTTTGTGCACTTCGCATAATTGTGTTTAATAAGTATACATATATTTGTAGTGCAAAAATTCTAGGTAAGCACTTAGCATTTTTGTATTCTTCGTCCTTGTACTTAACATTTTAGTAGCACAAGGATCTCAGAAACTAATTAACGCACACTTATAGAGATTTTATTAACTGAAAGAGGATCTTACGATATTAGTATTGGTGCAAAAAAAACGTATTTTGGAAAAAATGTTACTTTGCATGTTTGCGTTCTAAAACATTGATATGTATGTATATATATGCATAAATATTTTGTAAAAGGCATATTATAACTCTTATTTTAAATCATACTCTAAAACCCCTTCTAATTCAAAATCTGGTATAAACAATATTCTAGAAAAGGTGACATTCCTTAAATCCAACTCTAAAATCAATACTAATAGTACGAGTATGTCAATGCTTTCACGCTTTCTTACAAAAGTATTTACTTTTCTAATTCGGACTTTTGAAATTTTAGGATTTTGTAATTTGGGTTTTTGATACGTTCCCGCTATAATTATCTCAAAGGTTAAAATCCAAACCAGTTTTAAAATTAGTATTCCATTTTAAAGTTTAAAATATCTGAATGAGTTAAGTTCCTTATGATTTAGTTTAAATTTTCACTGACCAAATACAAGTTGATAAATTATTAAACCAAAGGTATATTTGTTGCAAAATATCGATAACTTGATACCTAATAACTTGAACCATACCTATGCAATTTAAAAAAAAATTTCAATAACTCTACCTGATAGAATCAATTATAGTCCTTGAATATAATTTTAAAATATAATTTATAAAATATTTCTTCATCATTCCTATAAGAATCTCTACAAATTTATTTCAATTATTAGCTTTCTAAAATACTTAAAACATAAAAGAAAACAAAATCTCTTAAATTTAAATAGAAGTGAATTAATTTCACTTTAATTTATTTTTCAATAAAAAAATCATCATTTTTATTCAAATGACATTCAAATCATTACAACTTTTTAAACCATAATCCTTAAGATAATTTAATTTTACCTTTTTTAACAAATTTATTTAAATGACATTTTCCCACTGATATTATTAAAATTATTATATACTTACCTTGTTTCTTGTTTTTCCAATAATCGACACAAAAACAAGAAACCGATGAGAAAAATAATAAAAAAAAAAATCAAAATTACTTTAAATTAATCTATTTTGGGATAATATTTTCATCAAAAGAAGAAACAGTGTTTCATCCGATTAAAGTAATCCTTTATACCTTTAGCTTTCAATTATGTCTTTTAAATCTAACTTTCAACTTAAAAATCAAACATTTCGAATAATGTCTGTTAGTCTCTTTATGTATTTTATTTCGTTAAACCTCTTTTGTATTACGAAGAACAAGCTGGACAAGCGCGATTTTATGTTAAGTATTAGATTGAGGTATCCATGGAAACGATTTTCAAATAAAACCAAAATAATAGTTGTAGATTTATTCCTAACATGGCTAGATGGCACAGTGATTAGAGTTGTGAGTTCTCACTCGAAGAGTCTGTGTTCAAGTCCCGTTAAAGGTGAAAAAAAAACTTATCTGATATTCGGCGCGACTGGCTATTAATTGAATAGATGGACCTGAAAGGGAAGGGCGGGTTCACTCTCATATCACATTGTATATGAGATGATACTGTTTAATAAAATAAAATAAAAAAAAATGTAGAAATAAATCCAATAGATTATCCAATGGATTGTTTTCTTCCATAATGTGGTTTGCATTGTAAAGACAGTAAAGTCAGGTTATTTTATTCGGGACCAACAATTATCATGTGAAAAAAGTAGAAAAATAAAAATTTATTTAATTTCCAAATTTAATAAATCAAATTCCCTAAAGTTTTAAGAAAACCTTTCATTACGGTATCCATGGAAACAAACTAAGTTTAAAATGGAAGTTACATTTTTCAAAATGTTTATGGCGCTTGCGACAAATTTATTTGACTAACAGTTGAACAATTAGCACATGTAGCCAAGAAGAATATCAAATTTAATATATATATACACATCCCTAAATTTAAAATGAAACCTTTATTTCGATTATTGAACACCATTGGTAAAATGTACACTTAATTATTAAGTGTCACTAGCACTAACTTATTTTTAAAAAAAAATCTTTCTTTAAGTAATTTTCTCAACAAAAATTTAAGGAAACACAAAAAAAGGATCTAGGACAATATTAAAATAATTTATCTTAAAATAACTGCATGTCAAAAAAAATTTTAAGATATATATATTTACAACAACATTATTGTTAAGATTAAGTTTTATTCCTGATTGTATAAAATAGAAATAGATCTGATGTGGGAGGGGGGAACGGAAATGGAAAATAAAATTAAGTTAAATAAATCGAAAAAAATTATATCGCTTGCCTTACCCTAACTTGCCCCCACTTGCTTGCCTACCTGTAACATAAAACTTAGTATATTTGAGAATTGAGTGATTGAAAGAAAATAAAGTTTACAAAAAAATAATAATAACAATAACAATACTTTCGATTAATGTATATATATATATATATATATATACATATACAAGAGAACCAGAACGAAATATCAAATAAAAAAAGCTTCAAAAAATTTTTATGTCCAATTTAATTTCATGTCACGTTATAAACATTTTTTTTTGTTGTTTTGTTTTTCTTATGTCCTTTTTTTTTTTGTTGCCTTTTTAAGAAAATCGTTAATAACAAATTCAATAGATTGGTACTAATGATATATATACATATCACAAATACCTTTCACAATGGTATTTAGAAATAAAGTTAAAACTGTTGAAAAAATTTTTCTTTTTGTTTTAGACTTCGACGACAAAAGAAATCATCACCAAATCAAAGAGGGAGTAATGGGAGTGGGGATTATTTAAAAAATTTTCTCAATTTTTCAATTTGTTTAATTTAATTCAAGATCCAGAATATCTTTCACAAATTGTAGTTAAGTCCCAAGCCCCAAATCCAAAAAAAAATAATCCAAAATTTCAAAATCCCAAGTTATAAAATCCCAAATTTCAAAATTCTAATCGTTAGTTAGTTATTTTTTTTTTTTTGGATTTTGTCTTATTGGGGATTTTGTATCATTGGGATTTTTTTTTTTTGACATTTAGGTGGATTCCCATAAACTCTTGTTTCCAAGATATTTAAGTAACTTTTAGATAGACCTTGCATGTCACAACCGATTTCAGGGATCACATTTTTAAAGTATAACTTCCAAACACAACCATATTATGAAAGAATCCTTCCCAATTAAAACGGTTTACTCTAATAAAATTAAATTATGTTCAGGAAAGAAGAAAAAACTACCACAATAAAATTTAAAAGGAAAAAATTAAAAAAAAAAAAAAAGCAAAGCAAATAACACAAAAAAAAAGGAAAAAAAACTGTAAACAAAAAAAATCCATGAGAGAGTTTTGAATAAGAAAAGAAAATCCCTAATAGGTATGCCAATAATACTTTGAACAAAACAAAAAAAAAAAAAAATGGGGGCTTAATATTTCCAATTTGAATTAAGTGGATTCTTTTTATGTTTCTTTTAAATCTAAATTTAAAATTTTTTTGAAAGTAGATTAAAAATTGATATTTCGTTTTGAAGACTTTTTCAATTTTCCGATGAAATAAATTACTCAAATTCTTTTTTTAATACAAACTTTCATTATATCTAAATTTAAGAGGAATTACTCCTATTCATATTAAAGAGCTTAGTTCTTTTAAACTTCAAAAAAAATTTTAATCATTCAATAATTTTAAAAGTTTGCAGTTGCATTATAAGCATCCACATTCTAAAAGCGATTCTTTTAATAATTTAAAAAAAAATGCACCCCTAAAAGTATGCAAAATATTTGAATTTGTTAATCCTTTAAAAAAAGTCCTATTGTCGTAGGACACAATATTTTGTTTTTTTTTTTTTAATTTTAAATTTTTTTTTTTTTTACCTTTAATTTAATTTGCATTTATAGAAAATTGAGAAAATTACTTGATATTATCATAATGTAAAACATAAGATAAAACGAAACAAAAGAAAAATAAAAAGGAAAATTTTTAAAAAAAAAACAAGTAGAAATTTTGAATTAAAAAAAAAAAAAAAAGTTTTTATTTTCTTTTTGAATAATTTAGAATTGTTTACAATTTCATAAGGACCTTATTTAATTTTCTATCAAATTGGAAAATAAAGATTTTTTTTGTTTTTCTTTATAAGTATACAATAATTTTACAACAACAATTTTTTCCTAGTTTTAGTATTAATTTAGTTAAATATAGTATTAATCTAACACTTACTTTCATTTCAAGGACCCATTAATACATACAGACAAATGTGTAAAAATTGTATCTGTAATAGTTAACAAGGGATGTTTTTGTTTTGGATTAGATTATGAATATTTTCAAGAGCAAATTACTAGGAAATTACATATGCTTGTTAAAAATTTTAAATTGATTTTAATATAAGTGTCCTTTAAAGTGTCCTTTGTTTTTATTGCTTCATTTTAAACTTTAAATATTTATTTTACTATGTATACAACTTAGTATTTTAATGAATACTTCAGTTTTAGATATTTTTTGGATATAAATTTTCTTAAATTAATTGTCCTTAGAAATCCGCAAATTTCAGTCAGTGAAAGCTTTTTTTTGAAGATCGAATAGAAATAGGTGATTGAAAAATATGATTATTATCTTGGACTTTTATTATAAAATACTTATGAATTCTAATTACCACAACAGATTAAGTCCTTGCAATTTCTATTATGAATATATTTATAAATTATATTAGGGGTTATTAATTTTAAAGTTTAATGAAATGAAAAATATCTTTTTTTTTGGAAAATATTAGTTTAATCTTAAATTAAAAATTAAAATTAGTAAATTTTTCCAGTTTTATGGGATTAAAGTTTTATTTTATTTTTTTGCATTCCTAATTTAATTTTTTTTTAACATGTGCTTAACTAATTTTTAATAACTAATATAATAAACCAATTTTTGGATATCGAATTTAATTTTGTTATAAATATGTCATGACCCTTAAATTAATTAAATCTATTGTATAATATTAAATAAAATATTAATATTTAATATAATTTATAATCTACAAAAGTAAAATATTCCAAAAAAAACATTTTATTTAGCTGTCTGACAAAAATATTCCCTTCTTTTTTTTTAAGATTCTTTTTTTATTCCTTTTCCTTTTTTAAGGATTAAAGGACATTCACTAAGTCTATTAGTCTATTTAGATTAGACTACAGTTTCTTTAATCGTTGTATTCACTATGCCTTTGATTACTCGCCTGTAGCTATTGTATAAGATTATAAATATACAAATGATAATTTTATGCGCCATCTATTATCTTACACATGAGTTATTTATAAATTTATGTTAAATCTTATCTTATAAATAATTATACAATTTTACGATATTTTTTTTTTAAGATCTGACCTGGTTTTGAACCCGAGACTTTCCACATCGAAGGCGGCGTTTTTACAACTACGCCATTGGTCAGATAAGATTTGTTAAGCTTTAAAATTTGAATCTAGTACAAATATTTATACGAAAGATATTTTTAAGGATAATTTTTAATAAGGAAAATTTTTCAGTGGTAGGAAAGTTTGTTTTTGGGTTTTTTAAGTACTTGATAATTACTTATTTTAAAATCCGAGTTTGGATTGCAACAGTTTCTGAAATTCGAAATTTTATAATTGTTGTACTTGTGAAATATTTAAAAAGAAACCTGTGAAATATTTTAAAGTTTTGTTTTTATTCTAAAACCACAAACTGAGCATATGATCCTTTGGACTTAGCGTAGTTGTGATTGAATAGGATAGAAAAGGGAAGGAAAAAATGAGAACAACGGGGAGTTAGATGATAAATTCGTGAAGAATCCGTTAAGATTCTTCCTAAATTTAAGCAAATTGTAATAATAAAAATTGCCAACTTTAGGAAATACAGAAGATGGTAATAAATTCCACATTTTTGCAGTTCTGACAACAAATGAATTACTATAACCAGTAGAGCACCACTTCGGGAGCTCCACATAGTAGCGCATTTGCTGCCCCTCTGGTGGTACGTTGGAAATTGTTTGAGAGGAGACATCAGTGATTTTATTTCAACTGAACAAGTGTCATTATCTACAAAATATCTATAGAAAAGAGAAAGAACTCTTCATATTGGAGTTATTGGATATCAAGCTAAGGTATAGTATTACTCACGTTGGGGTCATTAATTAGACGAATGGCGCGGTTCTGAACTCGATTGAGAAAGTTTAAGGAAGTAGATGAGGCGCCAGCCCAAATATGAGATGAGTTATATTCTATCTTAGGTCGTATATAAACTTTATAGATTTCGAACAGGTCCCCTGAAGACAAATACGAATTCCAAAATTTAATCTAACAATTCAACTTATACTATATTATTAACTAAAAACACATAAGTATATAAGTTTAATAAATTTTTAAATTTAGAATTTATTTAAAAATAATTATTTTCATAAAAATTAATTCTAAAAAAAAAACTGCAATTTTATTAACATATAATGACAATTTAATTACTGTTATGAAAACGTGCGACTTACGAAAAAAACGCATGGTTAAACATCCCATATTTTTATGAATATAATAAAAAAAAATGTTTTTTAATTATTATTATTTGTAAATTATTGTAAAAAAAATAAGTTATTTAACAATAGAAAAAAATAGAGGAGAAAAAAAAATTCAAAAATAATACCTAACATACATTTAATACAGCTTTGAATACTAATTGAAAATTAATATTATAATAATAACTTTAATTTCCTTTAAATAAAATTGATTTGTTTTTTTTTTTAAAAATATAATTTATAAATCAATTTATTTATTTATATTAAATATACAGTTGCAGACATTTGGTTTTAAAAGTTTTTTTTAATTTATGTGTTATATAGGTTATGATTTTTTAAAAATTAGGTTATGTAGGTTACGATTAATTAGTGATGAAACGTTTATTGTACATTTAGTTGAAATCGAAGACCTATTGAGACTTACAGGAAAGGAACCCATACTAAAGTAATTAAGAAAGAAAAAATGGAGGTGGATAGGCCACACGCTAAGAAAAAATCAGAACAACATAAGCCGTATGGCCTTGGAGTGGAACACCAAGGAAGCAGAAGACGCGAGCGTCCTAATAACACCTGGAGGCGCATCATAATAAGTGAGCTCAATCAGTGCAACTTCACTTGGGAAAACAGCAGCAGAAAACCGGGTTAGATGAAGATGTCAAATGAAAGTCTTATGCTCCCTCGCGGAGGGAAAGAACGAAAAGAAAAAACAATTAATCAATCATTGGATCAATTAATAAAAATATAAAATTATATATAAATCACGTACAATTCATTTATTGATGTGTTAATTGTTATTGAATATAATTAATTATCAAAAAACGCCTTAAAAGTTTCACAACAACCCTTCATTTATTTGCGAATGCATTCAGACATTACACGCCAACAACAGCATTCTAGTTTTTAGAATTAGAAAAACTTTCTAAAAAGCCAATCAAATTGCAGTGTTTTGTCAAACACTATTCGACTTTTCAGTGGGTAATGTAATACATACTAGTGTTGGAAAACCTAGACAACTCCAAATTAATTTTGATCTAACAAACGCCTTTATATAACAAATTTTTTAAATCATCCGTGAGTTGTAACAATAGATGAAAAATTTACATATGAATTAGTTTGGATTACCACGTATTACAAACAAATAATAAAAACAAAAACAAAGTCGTAAAACTCACTAATTAATAAGTTAATAGGTTCATTTAACTTATAAATAAGTGAGTTAATAAGTTCACTTAACTTATAAATAAATAAATTTTACGATTTTTCAAAACATGAAAACAAAAACAATTTACTTTATTTTTGTTTTTCTGATTTTATTTGTTTACATACTTATGTCCATGACTGTTCAAATAATGTGTACATAATAAATTATATTAAAAAGAGTTATTTATGTGTACACAATAAGCATTTTTTTTCTGTATATATATACAATCATTTAAAATATGATCTATGTGAACACAATAATAAAAATAATGATATTGTCTATCTCTTTCTTTCTAATGTCTGTTTAAAGGATGACACAATAATAGACAAAAAAATGGAAAGAGTAAAAGAATCCTTTGTATAATTTGTTTTTTTTTCTTTTACAGTAGATTGAAATTATCATTTTATGTTAAAAGGATTAGGTACTGGCTGACACTGATTACTGTAGTACTCAACTTTCAGTACAAATAAAAAAAAAAAAACAACAATAAAAAAAAACAAAAAATGAGAAAAAGAAGGTAGATAGATAAATGATGAATACATAATCCATATTATTTCAAGGATTCATAAAACGATTTTCTTTTTAAATGAATAAGAAAATATTATTATTATTATTTTGTTTTTGTTTTTTTTTTTTTTTTGTATTTTGTATTTTGAAGTAATAAAAATTCCATGTAAAACATGTCCTTTTAAACATAATACATATGTTATTATTATTATATTTATTTGTTATTATATTATTACTTTATTTTGGTTTGAGGCGGTTCTTTTTAACGATTAGAATAAGAAATGTTTTTTTTTTTTGGGAGGGGGGGAGGAAGGGGGCATATTCTTATCATTTTGTGCACGAAATTTTACGCACGATATAATATTTTAGTGCGTGAATTGAACAGATTCACAAATGACTCAAAAAAAAAATTAAAACCAAAAATATATATTATTTGTACTTTAATTTTGTTTTAGAGAAGTTTTCTATACCCAAATGGAAGAAGGAAAATTAAAGAAGTTTTTTTTTTTGTGATTTATAATAAATAACCTTGAAGCGTTTTTAAATTTAATCAGTCTTTAATTTGGAAAAACGTATGTACATATATGTAGAAAATAACAATTACTGATAATATATTATACAATTGAAGAATACAAAATATTGTGTTTTATTTGTATTTATTAAAGTTATTCTTGCTCCCTAATATGTGATAATTTTAAGAATATTGGTGGGTATAAATTAGACAATGAATTGGAATGGTTGCATAAGTTGTATACAGTACTGTGATTTTATAAAATGTCGCCAATGAACTAATTTAAAATTTTCTTTAGAATACAAAATTTTGAATGTTGTTACTTTAAATTAATTTAATATATTTAATCATAATTACTTATATAGTATGTAGTTAAAGATTCTGTGGCAAATATAAAGCGTGTTTTTGATGGAAACGCTACGAATTCTCGTTTTTTAAAATTTCATATCAAAATCTAAGTGATTTAATCTCATTTCATAAAATATAGAGAAAATTACTGGCTCCTGGGGCGTAAGTCTAAATTAACAATATATAATAAAGTGTTCATTTACAACCAAGTAATTAAACCTATATGGTGACATTCATTATAAGGCATTCAACTTTGGGGCTCCAAGCAAACGCATATTAACAAAATACAAACCTTTCAGAATAAAGTCCTACGTAACATAGTAAGTGCTCCTTGGTATGTACGTAATAGTGACATTCATAGAGATTTACAAATTCCCAAAGTATAATAGTTGAAATAAGTAGATATTCCATAAAGCATAAAACTTGTCTCGACTAGTTTTAATAAGGGAAGGCTATGGTTTAGTCGGTAAGAATCCGACATACACTTCTGCTATGGAGCAGTTTGTATCTTTCGAAGATTCCCACCAATCCACGTAAAATAAAAAAATAAAAAATTCATAAAATGTGGTTTTATCAAAATCTCTTTTTTTTTAAATCATGGCTCATCATTTTTTTTTTTGAAAACATCTTACAATGAGTTTGTGAGTACTAAGGGATATTGGACTTGATTTCAAAACAGGGTATTCTCTTTTCCAGAATATTTAAATAAACGTATGTGTTATATCATTAATTGGGAAACATTTATGAGTTGGTATCTAAATCCCTTTTTCGAGAATATTTATATATAATATGTACCAATGTATGACATTTTTCATTAGAAGGGATCTGAAAGTTGGTTTGGAAATCAGAGCTTATTTATTTAGTTAATTTTCTTTACTTTTTGAAAATCAACATTTTGAAAACGAAATTTTGGGAATCGATTTTTGGAAATCGAAATAAAATCCTAAAAAATTTTAAATATTCGGCTTTGCTCATAAAAATTTAATCCCTGATTAAATCTTTATTAAAATTATACGCTTTTAAATAATTTTGAATTAATAAAGAATTTCTAAGATTTAGCAGTAAAGTCTTAAACAATATTCAACTATTTTTCTCAGAATATTTTTACTAATTTGTAGGATTCTTCAATAAATTCTGTTATTACTCTGTTAACTAAGGTAATTGAAAGAGTGAAATCAAATAATTTCTTTTGTTACAAATAGGATCTTAAGGATTATCTGAAAAATGTCATTAAGACAAGCTTTTATAAAATTGGTTTTTATCAAGGAGTTCATTTCTATTTCATACTTAATATCCGATCTAACTATTACATAATTTAAGAGTTTCTTAATGACTGTAACGATTTCTTATTATAAAAATTTTAACGAAATCAATGTAAAAGTAACAAATTTCTTAAAAGTTTCTGTTATGGCAGGGGGACCCATGTTATTGTTACAGTACTGTATATGTATTAAAAATACTTTTATTTGAATTGTTAATTTTTTATGAGATAATTTTTCTTGTATTTTAAATGAAAACATTTTTATGATAACGTGTTGATATTACATAAATATTATTTCAGTTAAAATATTTTTAATATGAGTGTATATTTATGTACATATATGTAAATGTTTTGTATAAAATATTAAAATAGATATAAGATTAAGTTAAGTACTTGTCAATGAATGTCAACATTTTTCTTTTATTTTATTGTGTACTTTCTTATTTTTATTATTTGTTTTATTTTTGATTAGTATAAAAAGAAATATCTAAGTGATTTTTATTTTAAATATATTAAAGTTGTAATACAATTGTGATTAGTGTTTATTTTTTTCTTGAAAAAGGTTAAGAATTACGAGTTTTTTGAATTGTAACTATATTTTAGAACCTTTGAATGGTTCTTGATTTGGTTTTCAAAAATGGATTTTGAAAACCAACTTTGCAGTGCGATAGTGACCTAAAGCTCAAGACTGTTAATCAAAACGTTCGATTATCCGCTGAAAAATTTCAATAGGAATATTAAAATCGTTATGATGAAAATGATGTTATTTTTAATTTTAAAAATTGTAACTGTTTATAAGGAATCACATGAATGCAAAATACTAATTCATATCTTCTATAGCTTAGAGAAATCCAATAAATTCAAAAACTTATGTATTAAAAAAAAATCTTGTTATAAACTATCAACGGCTGGGTGGCACAGTGGTTAAATGCCGACCTTTCATGTGAAATGCCCAGACTCGAAAGTGAAAAAACTTTTCTGGTTTTCGACTCCACTCAGCTACCATTCACCATTGGGATCAAATTAATGGTTTCATTAATAATTATATATCTTTAATAAAAAAATTCATTAATATAACAATATAAACAAATGCAAAATATAAACAAATAATTTAATTGAATAATATAACTCACAGACATAAAATACAATATAACTCAAATACAAAATATGATAATATAAACAAAAAATAGAATTGTATATATATAGAAAATCTAAGACGTTTCTACATATTATATAAGGTCTAGTACTATCTCATGTTTAAATTGTATGTGGGATTCATTAAGATCAATTCTCATAACACGAATATAATATGACCCACTGTTCCAACATGTACCTATGGTATAGATAGGCTTATTAGCCCAAAAAAAAAACTTAATATCGTTAACTCATACTTAAAACTTACTTCAATGTAAAAATTGAAACTTGCACTCGCTTATGCTTCTTTAGAAATAGCTTATAATAATAAAATACAGTTTTTTTTGAAATTCAACTATTCTTTCATGGCTTCTTCAAAATTTTGAGTTATGTTTTTGCATAGTTATAATATCAACACATAAATATATTAATTTGCATTCATAAATAAATCGAAAATTTGGCAGTAATGTAATGTTAATACCATGTATATTTAATAAAAAACTATTATTTATTATACTTATATATATTTCAAGGTTTTTCTTATATAACAAGCAATAAAATATTTGTTTTATTTAAGGTGTTGTAAAAATTATTTAAAAACTGCTTCAATTCCAAAAAAAAGACTCTGCAAAAAATTGAGAATAAAATTATATAAGTTCATATCATTCAAAAATTTGTCAATTAATCGTCCTGAATTAAGTGAAATAATTTCTTTAAAACTTCAAAAATAAGTTAATTAAAAAACCAAACTGGTCTTTTACTTAAAGTGGCACTTGAAAATTTGAGATAATAATAATCCTTTGCCTATTTGTCATTTGGTTTTGAGATATGATCCGACCAGGATTTGAAACCGAGAATTTTCGATTGAAAATCCGCCACGTTACCACTGAGCTAGCGGTCATATTACCAATTGAAACTGAAACTCTTATATAAAATGTAACATCTAACCTGTGTTGCTAAACTTGAAGATCCTTTGTCTGATTGCAATACTCTTGTAATAATTATCTTTTTTTGAAAATTAAAATCATTATCTATTTCATTTGAAATTCAAATTAACTCTCAATATTCCCTAAAATATCCTATATCTTAATTCAAAATATGTTCTCAAATTGTAGGAACTTATTTCCAAACTCAGTCAATGTTTTCACACTAAGTAAAGTAGTATCATTTTTAAATAAACTTTGAATCTTTACAAATAATATTGAACTTTAAATAGTGAAAGTGAACTACTTGATCTTTTCAATTAAAATGTTAATTTTGTGTCAAATAATATTTCCAAGAATAAACTATTAATTTTGTGTAAAATTTAATACAAGTGGAAGTATTTCATCAACTCATTTTTTTTTCAATATTATTTCTGTTTACCCCTGTGCTTCCCGATCTTCCTTTTTTTTATCACATTTAAACTTGAAAAAAAAAACATTTTCTTTTCATTTAATTTTTTTCATTTTTTTTTTTTGTATGACAAAACGACTTCACTATGACGGTTTTTATCTTTCAATTCCTGCCAATTTGTCAAAAAGTTTCAATTTCTGTCATCATTTCAATTCACAATGATTTTTTTATATTTTTTTTTTAATATCAAAAGAATTCAATTTTTAATTGTTGTTTTTGTTTTTTTTTTATATGATTTTTTACATGAACTAGTTTTTCCCCAACTTTTCCTTATCCATATCGTATTAATATTTTTAAGTTTGGTGGGAAGACAAATCGTTACCGAATCCTTCACTTTCTTTAAAGGATCATGCAAATAATCCTCACAATATGTTATATTTAATAAATTATAAGGGTTCTTGATATCTAGTAGGTTAAGGTATATTTTTTTCGAAATTTTTCTAAAAAATTATAAAAGTTTACGTCCTCTTTCATTTGACGTGGATGTCATGGAAGCTTCTTTAATGGATCTTCTTTTATATTTTAAGCAAGAGTTAAGAATTTGGTTTCACTTCTGTTGACCTATATAGTTTCTTGTTAGTCATAAACTCCGCTCATTTTCTTTCAATCTTATTTTTACAATACACGTTTGTGTGAATTAGAAATTAAAGAAGGTTCTGTTCTTCCTTTTCAATAAGACTAGTTTACAAGAATTAAAGAAAATAGAAATTTTTCCACAGTGGTGAATAAAAAGGGGAAACTTTTTTATAGAAATAAATGAATTTTTAAATAATCTTTAAAAAACTTATAATTACACATGTATTTTGGTAAATCTAAGAAACCATTAGTGGAATTAATCCGCAGCAGTTCAAAATTCTATGGTAAAAAGTAATCTGGGGAATCCGTGGGATTTAAAAAAGTTTAATTCTTCAAAGGAATTTTTTTAGAGGATTAAGTAAAACGTTCACTTAAATGATATAGATAAATGATTAAAAGCAGCAACTCTTTGAAGTACATTTTGTAATTTATTAACATTTTGTAATTTTGGAAACAGGTAATTATTACTTTTTATGGAACCTAATATTAGAAAATTAGTTTGCTTAAATGAGTTTAGTAACGCAAGTGTTTATTAATTAAAACTTGGGATATTAAATAAGGTTATCTGAATTAAGGCCCTGCGAAATAAAGGCCCCGGGGGTATTATTTCCCGTTTAATAAGAAATAACGCCCTGGGGTCTTTTTTCTCATAGTAATTGAGTAATAGAGCCCCGGGGTTTTATTTCTCATTTCAGTTGAACTACGACTTCTGTAAGAAATAAAGCCTCGGGATGTTGTTTCACTTCAATTGATGATTCTATATTACGATTCATGATTCTATATTAAAAAGCATATTTAAGTAGGTTAAAAAATCTAAGTTGACCCTTTTACTAGAGTATTAATGGATTAATATATATGCAATACTTCGGTTAGAACATCTGGTTTATATGTGTAGTTTGAAATATAAATGTAGATTATATGTAAAATTATTATTCGTTTTTTAATTTCGTTCAAAGGGAATACCCCTGATTTCGATTTCAGCTCGAAAATGTGTGCTAATTATTTTTGATATTATAGTTCAAGAAAATCTGTATATATTCGTACCCATTCACTGATGTTATATATTTAAAGCCATTTCAATTGAAATGGGAAATAATACTCCGGGGCTTTATTTCTCAAAGAAGTCGTAGTTCCACTTAAAGGAGAAATAAAACCCTGGGCTTTATTTCCCATTTTTTGGAGGCTTTATTTCTCAATTACTATGAGAAATAAAACCCCAGGCGTTATTTCTCATTAAATGGTAATCTGGGATTAGTTAACGAAAGCCTAAAAATAAAAAGCTTAAGAACATAAAATTTAGCTCTAAAGTCATATTCGAGATCCATTCACACACATTGAGTAAATGGCTCTTGAGAATAGTGACACAATAATATGTCAAAATCTGAAAATTACATTCTTATTACATGGCACAAATTTCGGAAGTGTTGACATCGATACCAATATTAAAAAATTTCTAAATTTTAATGAAAATGTCCTGTAAAAAAAAAAACTACATAAAATAAAATCAGTCAGACCATCAGTCAACTTAACCAGTACTATAACATTTTCTTACTCAAATGTTATTTATTTTTTTCAAAAATCAATGTTTCAAATAAAAAAAAAAAAATTTGAAATGATTTTACAATCAGTTGACAGCAATTCAAAAAAATTGTTGAGCAAAAGAAGGAGGCAAAAACTCAAAAAAAAAAAAAAAAAAATAAATGTGAAAGTAAAAATGCATGTATATTCTATTTCATTTTTTCCTTTCTCTTTCTTTATTTTTTTTTAACTTTTGAGTAAATTATTCAATTCCATATATTAACTGAAAAAATTCTATGCGATGCAATGACAATTATAAAATGAATACAAAAAGTCATTGATTGAATCTGAATAACTGTTTTTGTATTTTTTTTCCGTTACAAAAGAACAGTACTTCTGTAGAATTAAAATAGCTTCCTAGAATTGAGATGCAACACATCGAATTTAATTCTGTATATTTTTGTTTTTAAATTAATCTTAAAGGGAAAGTAATGGTAGCGTTGTCTTTAAGGTTTGTATTTGAATCCACGAGAAAATAATTGCAAGAGAGGATATATAGATATGTATACTAAAGCTATAGGAAGAATAAAGGATAACTAAAGGATATAAAATATCAATTCATTTTAATGTTAGGTTATTAGATTGTTAAACTAGTATTGTTTTCATTTTTTGGTTTTATTTTTGCATATAAAACGTTTCAATTTTAATATTGATCCTATATTGATACATTGGGTATGACGAGTCCTTTTTTTGTTTTTTTTTTTTTTTTTTCCAACATCATATATGGAGAGTGATTGTTAAAATGTTTTTGAATATGTGTAAGTGGGATTTTATATGCAATTTATGTACATATATACATATAAATATATATATATACAAAGTTTGTTGTAACATTTTGTTGCGTTTTCAATTAATGTTGATATGTTGATATCATATACGTATATATATATATATATATATATATATATATATATATTTATGTATAATATGTTTAATAGAATAATGTGTCATAGTTAGTCCACAAAAATTCTGTACTTTTACAACTTTGTTTCTATTTCTGGTTTTAAAAATCAAATACATGTAGTTTGACATATACATATATATATATTTTTACTTATATGTTGTTTTTATTTGTAAAATGTTGTAAGTTGTTGAATGACTGATTTTTTATTTCCAATTTTTTTTTTTTTGCTTGTATTAAATTAGAATTTTCCAGTTAGTGGTATAATTAATTTCTAGAAAAACTGAAAATGGTATAAAATCCGAAAGAAAAATTACAAAAAAAAAGATATACATATTAATGTATATATATGTATATATATATTTTTCATACTTTAATACACACTGACATTTTTCTCTTTTTTATTTTTTTTTTTAATTTGTTATTTTGGTTTGTATATCTGGGAATTTTATTTTTAAAATTTTTTGTTTCATTCGATTGTTTTAGATTTAATTCATTGATTGGCAACTCTTAAATTAATTTCAATTGGTTATTTTTTATTTTAAAGATACAATGATATGCATTTTGTAATATTGAGACTTTTGTAACAATTTTTTTAATTATAAAAATTTTTAAAAAGGGATACAGTACAATTTTATAGTATTTGTATAGATAAAAAAAAATATATTTTATAAGTGCCAATATGCACTAATATGCACTAATAAAATGCACTTTAATAATGTCAATGTGCACTAATGTATTATCAGTATTCAAATTGTTTAAAAATTTAATTAATTGTTTTAGTTTTACGATTTTCTATTAAATTGTAGTATTTATGTATTAAAGCTTGTATAGTATTTGAACAATAGTTTTGGTATTTACTATATAAGCAATACAACAACAATTTTTACGGTGTCTGCAAAAGTGGACAGTTAACTTCTCAGTATTTAGGTTCTCCCTGAAATGTAGTTTTTCAAAACAATATATTTTTCTAAACATGGGTTGTCGATTACATTCATTCACACAAAGAATTTAATAGTTCATTAACAGCGGCCTCTAGTTATATTAGCAATCAAATAGCAAAATCATACTATGATGGAACGTTTCATAAGGTACATAATCCTTAGTTAGGAAATATGACTTAAGTTTTTATATAATATAAACGATATTATACCAGATGTAGTCGAAGTTATATATATATACACTTTCAGCATAATTTCAATCTACTTAAACTAAGATAACAAGAAAAAATTATAAGCTTACCAGTGATACCGATTCTAGTGAAAATCCATAAAATTAGTGGAATTTTATGGTTCTTGTGGAATTTTTTGTGGACTTGGATTTGTGTGGAATTTTAGTGGAATTTCATATAAAGTCAAAATTTAATAATTTTACTCAATGAAATAAACTATATTAGACAAAGTGGTAATTAGTAAGATTTTAATACTCAATTTTACTAGAAATGGTATTTGTAATACTACAAGGTACTATGAACTACTTATATTTAAACTTCTTTTCATATCAATTTATGTATGTTTTGGAAAAAAGTGTTTGAATTTAAAAAAACCGTGAATGTGTCAATTTTTCCTAATTTATTCGTGTATTGAAAGGATCTTTAGTCAACTCCTAAAACCAATCATAAAAATAAAACTGGTACAAATACTTTTGCTGTAATATTTTCCACTACATACGGTTTAAGAAACGAAAGAAGTTTACATTTTCAACGACGGAAGTTTAATTAAGTCAAAAATTTGGAATATTAGAATTAACCTGCCTAAATATATTTTTTATTAATTAATTAAATTAATTATTTTTTGTGGAATTTTTAATGAATTTGTGGATTTTCTTTAAGTTTTTAGTGGATTTTTTTCAGAACCAATTGAAAACACTGAAGCTTACATAATTTAAAGCCTTAACGAAAAAATTTGAACTTTAATACATGATAGCTAGAAAGATAAGTATCTGAAAATATGAGAACTTGATTTTAAAATCATTTATTATTTTGTAAGGGAAATAATTTTCCTTTGATAACTTTAAAAGAGTTAAGATTTGTGTTTTGTAGTACAAAATTATTTTCTTAAATTATTTATATTAATATATAATGTACATATATATATATTAAGTTTAATTTTTAACAAATCCCCTGCGACTGAAGCGTCTTAAGTTACTTAAATATTTATACCAAAGTTAAAAATATTTCTAAAAAAAATAATAACTATCTAACACTTTTATAAATCACTGTTTTTGCTGTATTATGTATTTACATAATATTAATTCTTCAATATCCGTTGTTGAATTATTTATATATTAATATATATATTAAATTCAAAATCAAACCATATCAACAGATAATCAACAATTTCCACTATGACAATATCAACATTTTTATATTTAAAGTGAGATAAATGTTAGTGATAACATAGCGCCAATATACACATTTGTACTTATATTATATATTATATATATATATATTTTCATAGGCTTATATTTATAAAGGAAATGGAGTTTATTAACATGATAGTATTGAAAATGCCGACAATAATAATAACAATAAAAAAAAAATTATTCAACGTCAGAATTGTCATTTATTCATTTAACAACCAAACCAATGTTTCTTTTTTTCAATTTCAAAAATACTAAAATTGAAATTAATGAACTTAGTTTGATCCAGTTTTCTATAAGGTATTTATATTTTTGAAACTTAATACTTATTAAATAATTAAATTCAATAATTTTAGTATCATATAATAAGAAAATGAAGGATATTTTAAAAAAGTGACTATTTTTCTGATTTAAATCTTTAAAAACGTTTAACTCCTTGGACCCAAAGAGTTAATAAATTGCTTTTAATTTATTAAATCAGTAGTAATTTTTACAACTTTATCTAGTTCCTCGAATAGTAAATCAATTCAAGCCTCTTTGATGAAATTACATTGAAATTGTATAAATTTAAATATTGTTCACAAAACTCATATTGTCCTCAAATTTTTAGTCCTTTCATTTAGCTTTGAGTGAAATATTAACATTCTAAATATTCATCCCTATTGAAATGATATCCTTGTTAAACAATGACTTATTATTTTCCATATCTTCTAAATATCAAATGGAAAATTCATTTTTTATTTTGATTACTCGAAGATTGATGGTGAATATTTAAGTGCTCCTCCAGTTCATTCAATATAGTTCGTTCTTGATTCCAATTAATACATTACCATATTGAGTTAGAACTATTTGTTTATTTATTAAGTATTTGCAAGTGCTTACCAATTCCTTTGCAAATTAATTAGCCTTTGTCCCTAGGATATTATTTATTTTGTTTGTATCATATACTTTATATTTTACTATATATATTTGGTCACCATGGTGATTTGTTTGATTTTCAATAATATTTTTTAATTAAATATTGAATGACCTGACCGGGCATCGAATCCAGACCCCCTCGATTAATAAGTCAAATGATTACCCACTATATCACCGAGGCCCCAAAGTTAGAAATAATTTTTTTTTGGTTAATGTCCTTAGTAGTTCTATAGAAAATTTCAACTTCAATATATTAGGAAATGTCACTTCATAACTGTAAATAATATAGGAGAAGTAAAATATAGAGATTAAGTAGTGGCTCTATTTTTTAATCCTAGTTTTAATCCTACTTAACCGAAAATTTTTAACATTTTAAATGGAAAGAGAATTTCCTAAGTAAATTAAAATAAATTTTAATTTAAATTGAAAAATATCTGAATGCTTTATTTGAATGTATATACATATATAATTATTTTTTTTTTTTTGAATGATTGGATAAATGAATGAAAGAGTAACTAACTGTATAAATGACTAAATGAATTAACGAAATGTACGGATTTCAATGTTTATAAAATTTTTATTTTATTTGAGCGTTTATATATTTTTTTTTTTTTTAACAATCCTTAGAATTAATGAAAATTGGCAATTATGTAATTTGTAATTTAAAATATTTTTTTTTTCATTAAAATTTTTCAATTTAAATTTCAATTCAATTTTTTTGAATTAAATTCTTCTTTCAAAAAAATAAAATTGATATTAAATGGAAAAAAAAATAAAAACGTTAATTAGCGGAAATTATGTTTATTGGCAAAAATGATTTCAAAATAAAAATAAAATTCAATAAAATAAAAATGAAAGCAAATGAAAAGTAGAAATTAATTGAAACTAAGATATGTCAATTTAAAAAAAAAAAATTCAAAAAATAAAAGATTTATGTATTAATGAAGTTGTAAATCTATCTGTCATTCAAATAGCGGAACATTTTGTCACATTTAAAATTTTGATAGATAAATTTATCAAAATGTGCATATATAGAATTATATAGATATGGATAGTAGATATTTTTTTAATTAAGTGTAAACTTTAATTTAGTATGAAAGTTAAAGTCGTTTTAATGGTAATTGAAATGTTTTTTAAAGTTTTATTGAAGTTTACTTGTTAAAGAAGCTATCATCAATTGAGAGAAAATACAAACAATTCGAGCCGAATAAGAACAAATGATAAATCAATCGAAGGTATATAGATAAATTCAATGAGTTGAAGAGTAAAAGTGAGGTGCGGAACGTGGAAGAAAATAAAAAAAAATCATTTAAATTTAAAGTTTTTAAACAGTTTGTTTATAGAACAATATTCTCAATATGGGCAAAAACATGGCGATCACCCGAAATCGAAAAGAAGACCAAACTAAGAATATTCCAAATATTCATAAAATCCGTCCCGTAGTGAAACTTGGATTTGTTTAGCAAAAATGAAACATACACAGAACCGTGAGTTTTGAGAAAATACCAATTAGGAAACAATTGAAATAGAAATTAAAAAACGGAAGTAAAGACCGATAGGTCACATTCTTAGAATACCTCAAAACTCTATAATCAGACTGGACCTGGAATAAAATACATCTTAAGGGAAGAGAAATGTTGGTAGACCTAAGGGCAGCGCCACGAAATCCCAAAAAAATGACAAATTAAAAACAAATCCCAAATTCCAAAATCCTAAATCAAATTTCAAAATTCCAAATTACAAAATTCCAAAATACCAAAATCCCAAATTTTAAAATTCCAAATTGCAAAATCCCAATTTTTAGTAGTGTTATCGCTTTTTCCAGAATATTTATATATATGTTTATGGGAGATTCTGTGTTGATTAGAAAATCAGGGTTTCAATAATTTGTTTAGCGGGGATTTGGGGGTGGCAGTCCCCACTATTGGAAGTTTTTTATTATTGCAAATATATATTAATATGAAAAAATATCTAGGCGGAATTTTATAGTTCGTTACAAAACGAATTATGATAACGATAGTGATTTGGGATTTTGTAATTTTCGGATTTAGAATTTTGGAATTTTGAATCTGGGATTTTGTATTTGGGATTTTGTATTTGGGATTTATAATTTTCGGATTTTGAATTTGGGATTTTGAATTTGGAATTTTGGAATTTTGAATTTGGAATTTTGTATTTGGGATTTTGTATTTGGGATTTCTTACTCAACTCAGAAGCATTAAACATAAATAGATTTAGGCCTAGGGCTTTCAAAGTTGAACTACTCTTAATTTGTCTCACACATCATTAAAAATTTAAACTTTATTAAAAAAATATTTTGAAACTTCATTTTCTAATTTTTCCAATAATAGTTTATTTAGGAGTCCTGTCAAATTTATAAAATAAACCACTAAAAAGTTGATAGAACTTTTCTTTAGTCCTTTGAGATCAAAGCAATTAAATTTTAGAAAATTGGTTTGATTAAATAAAATGAAAGAATCGATAAATTTTAACTAATTTAAAAATTAAAAATTATTCTAATTAAGTACGAAATCCTAAATAAGTAGTTACTTTAAAAAATTTTCCAAAGATTTTTTTTACATTAAATCTTTCTATTTCAGTATATAAGTCATTTTTAATTACTTGGATAATTTTCTTTAGGATTTTCCTTCAAATAAAATTTTTAAGGATTTTAGTAATTAATGTTTTCAAAAAAAAAAGAAAATTTCTTTTTCTTTCCTGTCAATAAAAATTAAGGAAACTTTAATTCGTTTTTTTGTTTTTAAATTAAGTTATCAATAATATAAAAAAAAACAAAAAATAAGAAAAAAAATTTTAAATTCATTTATAAAGTGAAAGTCCATTAATCGTACTTAAATATTCTTCTCAATTACAAATTAAAAAAAAAAAAAAAAATGGAATAGAAAATTAGTTAAAGTAATGATGAATTTAATTTTTTAAATATTCTTTTTTGTGTCCCTTAAAATTGGCATACAAAAAAAAATTATTTTCGAATTCAGATTTAAATTCTTTCATTTTACGTTTTAAGGGTTTTATTTAAGAGACATGTTTTCATTGTATTTATACCCTATCATACTCTTATTACGTGACTTTATTCCTTTTTCAAATGAATTTCGTCTTTTTTCAAACACAAATAGTCCTGAATTTCAATTTAAATTGGTCTTGGATCTGCCCCTTTTCCAGTAAACCAGTAGTCGAATAAACATATTGGAAAATAGACACCGACCTTATAGTAAAATCTAAACCCAGGAAGAAAATATGAAAATGTTCAACTTTAAAGCCCACCCTAAAAGTAAACCCAAAAAATTTGTGGGCCATTTTTTGGGACTTAGCTTAACTTTTCTCATCTTTCAATTTCCACTACAGGATTTGGGACGTTTTTCAAAAAAAAATGTCATTTCGACTTCTGGATCCCAAAATACATGGGGCGTTTTTAAAAAATAAACCAAAGTGATTTGAAAAAGAAACACGAATTTCATTTGAAAAAGAGCCAAGTTCATGTGAAAAGAGTATATTTTGTTGGGTGTCAGAGTCTAGGGAATTCATCTTTAGTATTGGTTTCAAATACTTCTTTCATTTTTTGAATAAACTGTAGTAGTTTTCTCATATGTATATGAAACAAAAAGGAGAAAAGAAAATAAAGAAAAAAAAGAGCAAAGAGTATTCAAAGAATAATGTATAAATTAAAATTTGAAATAGTCAGTAATTATAGAGATCTTGTTTGGCTCGGTTCATTTATTTATTATCAGAATTTGTTAAAGAAGAAATAATAAACTATTTAAATAAAAAGACATTTTCTAAATTGTATTTCTTTAAAATAAAAAATAAAATAAAACTATTTAGCGACTACAAAATTTCAGAAGTGGGATATTTATCCAGAAAAAAAAAATTTTTAAATATAAAATTCTGAAAATAACAAAATATTCAAAAGAAAAGAATCTTAATATTCATTTTGTTCTTAAGTATTTAAAATTTTAAAAAATGTTTTATTCGTTTGTTCATTTAAAACCAAAAAAAAAAAAAAAACAATATGTCACAAAAGACAAAACCAAGATATATATAATATAGTGAATTTCAATTTATAATCCAAAAATTCATGTACTTTTAATACCATATTTGATAATTTGGTAATAAAGCTTCTAGAACCTATTTGAAAAAAAAAACGGTTAAATTTTGAAATTTTCAATTCAAAAAAAAAAAAAGAAAAAAAAATTATTATAAAAAAAAAAAAAAACAAAACACAAAAACTATGCATAGTTTTGTCTCACTCTACTACAGTGATATTCTTATAGAGTTGAAAGCTGAGCAAGCATCGTGAAAAAAAAAAAATGTATAACAATATTATTATAGTATTACGACCGCAACAAAATTAATTTTTTTTGTGTATTCCTCTTTATGCTGTCTTCGCTATTTAAAAAAAAAAAAAAAAAGGGGAAATTGGTATATTATGTTTTTGAATATAATATTGAGAGCTAAGAAAAAAAAAAATTATAATAAAAAAAAAAAAAATAATAAGTTGAATTGACTGTTTGTTTGAATTTGGTATGAAAAGTGAGGTTGGCTGCATCGTTTGAATTGCTTAAAGATTGATTTAAAAAAAAAAAAGTAAAGTAAAAAAAAAAATGGAGAATTTACGCTCGGAGTTACGTAAACAATCAAAAAAACAATTAACTTCAAGTTGTAAGACTTATGGTTTGCCGCAAACGGGAACAAAAGAAATTATAATTAATCGAATTATCCAGTATAAAGAAAAAAATAATCCAGATGTAAATGTTAATGAAATAATAGAAGATGATGGTGAGAATTTGGACCAACTTGTATTTGAAGGTTCTGTTTGTACTAGTGCTCGAGAAGATGAAAGTCAAGTTATCGACGGCACTGGTCAAATAGATGTTTTAAAACGACAACTTAAATTAATAGAGACGCAACGTCAAAAGCTAGTACGAGATATTGAACGAATGAAAGCAAATAACAATAAAACAACACAAAATGATATTAATTTAGAGGTAAATTTAAATTATTTAGATCATTTATTGTATGATTTTAGTGACGAAGGATTTTTACCTTGGTGTCAACATGTAAAAACATGTAAAGAAACATATCAAGTTGACGATGGTACGATGAAATTATTTGTTATTAAAAAATTAAAAGGTAAAGCACTAAGATGGTTTCATTCCAAATCAGAGCATTTAACAATGAATTTAAACGAGTTATTAAATAGAATGGACAAATTATTTGGAAATAAGCTACAAAAAATTGAAATTCGACGGAAATTTGAGCATCGTATTTGGAATGTAAATGAAAATTTCGCTGATTATTTCCATGATAAAGTCATACTTGCTGGAAGTTTAGATATATCTGAAGAAGAATTATGTGAGTTTATAATAGAAGGAATGAATGATGTCGTACTTCAAAATCAAGCAAAAATGTTACAATTTACTAGCAGTGAACAAATATTAAGCGCATTTTCTTCAATTATCAAGCAAAAAAGATTTCCGACAGCAAATTTTTCAAACTATTCAAATTATTTAAAACCAGTGTATAAAAATCAATTCAAACAAAATAACAAAACTTATAATAATTTTCAAAATAAAAATGCAGATCTAACTAAAAATGTTAAAGAAGAAAAACCAGTATTTCGTTGTTTTAATTGTAACGGAATCGGCCATACAGTAGTACAGTGTAAGCAACCACGGAGAGAAAAAGGTAAATGTTTTAGGTGCGGAAAATCAGGACATTTTGCCAACAATTGTATTGAAAAATCACAATCACAGAATAAATTACTTCAAGATCATCAGAATGCAATCTCGAATATTAATCCAATTGAAGAATTCATGTATACCACAATCATCGCGGATGATAATAAAAAACTAATCAACAATTTATCAACACTAATGGATACTGGCAGCTCAATTTCACTTATTTCAGAAAGACTTGTATCATATAAAAGTATTCATCATGAAAATCAACAAAACTATTACGGTATCAATAACAGTAAGTTAATTGTATTAGGTAATATAAATGTTTCTGTTAGATTATTTGATAAATATTATAAATTAAATGTTAAAGTAGTTCCTAAGTCAACAATGACTTATGACTTAATACTTGGTAGAGATTTTATGCAAATTTCAAATTTCAAATTAGTAAATTTAAATTGTATTGATCAACCAAATATATTAAACCCGATTGAAAATGAAATTAAATTACTCTCTTCTATTAATTATTTGGATGAATCTGAAAATAAAAATGTAGTATTAAACATTAATCCAAATATTGATAAAAATATTATTAAGAATTGTTATGACATATTTTATGAAAATTATTTTAACTCTAATTTGCAAAATGATAATAAATTGGAATATGAAATGAAAATTTTACTAAATAACAACGTACCATTTTATTCGACACCTCGGCGTTTGTCATTTTACGAAAAAGAAAAATTGCAAGAAAAACTTAATCAATTATTAAAAGAAAAAATAATTCGACCTAGTCAATCTCCATTTTGTTCTCCAATTGTTTTAATAAAAAAAAAAAATAATGATATTCGGTTATGTGTAGACTATAGAACTTTAAATAAAGTTACAGTGAGGGATAATTATCCTATACCATTAATAGAGGACCAACTTACTCAATTAAAAGGGAAAAAATATTTTAGTTCACTGGATCTCAAAAATGGTTTCCATCACGTAGCCATGAATAAAGATTCTGTCCAATATACTTCGTTTATTACCCCGTTGGGTCAATTCGAGTATACTAAAATGCCGTTTGGGTTGAAAAACGCCCCGGCTGTATTTCAACGTTTTGTAAATATTATTTTTAAAGAAATGATTACTGATGGAAAAATTTTAACGTATTTTGACGATATATTGATCGCGACCGAGACTATTAAAGAACACGTTGATATATTAAAGAACGTTTTTATACTTTTAAGGCAAAATAAATTAGAACTCAATCTGGAAAAATGCAAGTTTTTGCAAACAAATATTGACTATTTGGGGTATTCAGTTGGATATGAAGGAATAAAGCCAACTGAATCTGGTATTAAAGCTGTTTTAGAATTCCCAGTTCCATCAAGTACTAAACAAGTGCACAGTTTTATAGGTTTGAGTTCATACTTTCGTAAATTCATACCACATTTTTCATTAATAGCGAAACCACTTTATGACTTAATTCGTAAAGATGTAAAATTTAACTTTCAGGAAAAAGAGTTCAAAGCTTTTGAAACATTGAAGAATCATTTAGTAAGTTCTCCCATTTTAGCCATTTATAACCCTAAGTCCGAAACTGAGTTGCATACGGATGCCAGTTCGATTGGCTTTGGTGCTATATTATTACAACGCCAACCGGATAATAAATTTCACCCTGTTTTTTATTTTTCCAAACGAACGACTGAAACTGAGAGCAAGTATCATAGTTTCGAATTGGAAACATTAGCTATTATTTATGCATTGAAAAGATTTCGTGTTTACCTACAAGGCATTAAGTTTAAGATCGTTACAGATTGTAACTCACTTACGCTTACTCTTAATAAGAAAGATATTAATGCTCGTATAGCAAGATGGGCACTTGAGCTTCAAAACTATGATTATATGGTAGAGCATCGTAAAGGAAATCGAATGTCTCATGTAGATGCACTTAGTAGATCCACAAATATATTAGTTCTCGAAGAAAACACTTTTGAGCAAACACTATCGATATCACAAAATAAAGATCTTAATATTCAGAAAATTAAAAAGAAATTAGAATCGTCCGAAGATAGTTTCTATGAGATGCGAAATGGTTTGGTGTATAGGAAATTGAAAGGAAAATTACTGTTTTATGTCCCGGAAAGTATGCAAAATAATGTTATTCGTATAAATCACGATGAAATGGGACACATAGGAGTAGATAAAACCTATGAGCTTATACTTAGAAACTACTGGTTCCCTAAATTAAAAGAAAGTATTAGTTATTACATTTCCAATTGTTTAAAATGCATAACTTTTTCTTCATCAAAAGGCAAAACTGAGGGTTTCTTGCATAATATTCCCAAAAATAACGTTCCATTTGACACCATTCACATAGACCATTGTGGTCCTATAGATAACAATGCTAAGTTTTCAAAAAAACATGTGTTTTTAGTTGTAGATGCGTTTACAAAATATACAAAATTATACGCTGTCAAATCTACCAGCACTAAAGAAGTTATTGTTTGTTTGGAAAATTATTTCAATTCTTATAGTCGTCCGCGTAGAATTATCTCAGACAGAGGTAGTTGTTTTACCTCCAGAGATTTTGATGATTTTGTAAAAGAAAATAATATTGAACACATAAAGATAGCCACCGGTTCGCCACAAGCTAACGGACAAGTTGAAAGGATAAATCGTAGCCTTATTCCAATGTTAGCTAAACTAAGCGATAACTCTACTAAAAAGTACTGGTATAACGTTTTATTTAAGGCCGAGTTTAGTCTTAATAATACGGTCAATCGTTCAATTGCTACAACCCCTAGTATGATGATGTATGGAGTTAATCAAAGAGGTGTATTTGTCGACGGTGTTAAAGAAATTATTGAGCGAGAAATTAATTCGAATTCGCGAGATTTAGTACAAGTTAGAAAAAATAGTATTGAAGCAAACAAAAAGGTTCAGGATTATAATAAAAAGTATTTCGACAAGTTTAGAAAACCGGCTAAAATATATGTAGTTGGAGATTATGTGATGATTAAAAATTATGTTTGTACTCCTGGTATTAGTAAAAAATTACTACCAAAATGGAAAGGTCCATATGAGGTCCTCAAAGTGCTAGGTAACAATCGTTATATTGTTAATGACATAGAAAATTTTCAAATTAGTCAAATTCCATACAAAGGTGTCATAGAAAGTCGTAACATGGTACCATATAAAAATAATTATAATTTGAGAAAACGTAAATGACCATTTAAAAATATTCCAGTTTATTTGGGAAAAAAAAAAAATATATATATATATATTTAAATCATAGATATGTTGAAATAAAATATATAGTTATATTATCATAAGTTTATTATTTCAATTCAATAAAAAAAAAATTTATGTAAATATTTGGAGAAAATTTAAAAAAAAAAAAGGAAAAAAAAAAAGAAAAGAAAGATTAAAAATAGATATTAGTTTGTAGATATGTATTTTAATATTTTTTCATATTAATAATAATGGAAAAACTAATTGAATTTAATGAAACCTTTATTTACTTGGAATTTATGTATTGGAATACAATATGTATGAATTTTATTATTTTGTTTGGGAAACTTTATATTTTGAACCGATCTGATATTAATATATGTATGAAATATTGCAAATTGTATTGCATTCAAAACTTAGCTCTTTTTTTTTTTAAAAAAAAAAAAAAAAAAAAAAAAAAAAAAAAAAAAATTAAAAATAAAAGAAAGAAAATAATTGTATGAAAAGTTCAAATGATAGAAAGAAAAATTGTATTAGATTTAAGTATTAATAGAGAAATTCAATTATGTGTTTATTAAAATCAATTAATTTATTATCTGGAAGGGGCCCTTAAAGAAAAAAAAAAGAAAAAAAAAAAAGAAGAAAAAAAATATATATATATATATATAATAGCGAAAATAATTATTTAACTATTAATTGATTTTTTTTTGAATTTGAATTGGTTTTGGTAATCGCATTTTTGAAACTCAGATTAATCTATTCCAATGTTGGTAATGTTTTAATGTTAATAGTGCACTAATGTTTATGATGTATATGTCTAATATTGATATGTCTTAATCGAGGACGATTAAGTGGTCAGGATGGCCGAATTGTAGTAGTTTTCTCATATGTATATGAAACAAAAAGGAGAAAAGAAAATAAAGAAAAAAAAGAGCAAAGAGTATTCAAAGAATAATGTATAAATTAAAATTTGAAATAGTCAGTAATTATAGAGATCTTGTTTGGCTCGGTTCATTTATTTATTATCAGAATTTGTTAAAGAAGAAATAATAAACTATTTAAATAAAAAGACATTTTCTAAATTGTATTTCTTTAAAATAAAAAATAAAATAAAACTATTTAGCGACTACAAAACCAAAATGGAAAAGAAAATCTTATAAAAAAATTAAACAAAGTGCAATTATATATACAGTTAGACAGATCCTTGAAAAAAAAGTGAAATGGTTTTCGTTTTTTTTTTTTCCAATGTACTGCATTTTAAAATGAAACTTTGTTATAATTGAAACCAAAATTCATTTGAAAAAAACTAAGATAGAATAACAAAGAAAATAGCAGCTGAAAGAAATTTATATAAATATAAGTATATTGTATAATATACTAAATAAAATGTATATATACGTACTTATATAATATACACAGTATATATAAACAAAAAACACAATGAAAAATCTGGATCGAATCTTTAGAATAATTAATTATTTTCATTCTATAGGTATACAGATTTCCATTCGTACTGAATTAAAAAAAAATACATTTGAAGTGACATCGATTTTCACTCACCAATTTTGTAATTTCTTTATGTATAACTTTTTTTACACCTTAGTATGGGTAGTAAAAAAATTTTAAACAAAAAATAAAAAAAAATCAGAAAAAAAAAAAAAAGTTAAATGGAAATAATTGGTTGAGTGGTAAAAATTCAGGTGAAAATTAAAAGGATATGTGGTTGTAAATACATAAAGATTCAGTTATAAGTATTTACATATATATATAAGTATATATATATATACAAGTTTATATAGTTATACGTTGCTGGTGGTATAATATATAAAGATAAAAAAAAATTATTGAATTTAAATGTTTAAAATGTGTCGTACTGTGTCGTATAAAAAAATAAAAGAAGGAAAAAATTAGAAAAAAAGGCTAACAATGTTTTAAAGAATTATAAAAAAAATTTTAATGATTGATAATTGTACTCATTTTTCTGAAAATATTTTTGAAAGATCATTATACAAATATTGATAAACAAAGTTTATATAATTTTAAATTTAATTTAATTTAATTCAATTTTAAACTAGACTTTAAATTGTGAAACAAACATGTTTTAAAAATATTAAAAAATATTGGAAACTGTGGTTATTGCCTAAAATTTAAAAACTGAATACGATAACTTCATAAAGTGTCTTAAAAAAATAGTAGAACTTAATAATGTTGAAAGTTAAATCATTTTCATACAAAAATTTCAAAAAATCATTGAAGAAAAAAGGGAGGCTAAGTTATAGGATCCATTTTTAAAAGGAATACGAATTTAGGACTTATTAATCCAATCGGATTATTTTGTAAGATTTTAACTAGAAACTATCCTATGATATGACCTATTATTATGAATACTATTTCTAAAATACAATCAAAACGAGAAATAATATAGTTGCTCTTGTCAACTTTAAGATACCTGTGCATATACCCATTATGATGTTTCAAATACAATAAACCATTAATTAATTTTCTTATGCTAATTATTAAAAAAAAAACACCCTAACCCATAAATTTTCTTAAAAGAAAACCCAAAAACTTTGTGGGGCATTTTTTGGGACTTAGCTTAACCTTGTCTCATCTTTAGGTTTTTACTACAGGATTTGGGACGTTTTTCAAAATAATGTTATTTCGATTTCTGGGTCCCAAGATAGAGGCGTTTTTAAAAAATAGACCAAAGACAAATTTCATGTGAAAAAGAATCATGTTCATGTGAAAAGAGTGTATTTTGTTGGGTTTCAGAGTCATAGAATAATATCCAAATTTGCGCAGTTTCAATTTTAACTTTGTAGCTTCATTAACTCTGCAGCTCTTTTAGTTTTTGAGTTAGCTTGCTGACACACAGACGGATGGACGGATGGACGGACGGACGGACACACATAGCTAGATCGATTTACTTTTCGATGCTGATCCGATACGTACCTTCGACACAATATCTAGCTCGCCTAGATCGATGCGTTATAAACGGAGGAGTTATTTTAATATACTCGTGTCCTTATTTATATGCACGAGTATAAAAATTGAAAACCTATTTCAATAGAAAATAAATAAATTTATTTATATATTAACAATGGTAATGGATAAGTTAAAGTAACTCGTTATTAAGATTCTGTCATTGTATACATACCAATAAACATGATAATTTTAGAAATTAAATAGAATAAAAACGAAATACCAGGAAAAGCAATATGTTTAACATGATATAAAATCCTTAAATCAGAATTGAACAAGGATAAACAATAATAATAAATATTTTTATTCTTTTAAAAGCATCTAATAAATATTTTATTTGAAATAAAAAAAAAAAAAAAAAAAAACAAGTTGTAAACAAAACCTTTTTTGGTTAAGTATAATAAAATTAGTTTTATATAATACACTTACTCGTAAATTTTTTAAAAATATCTTTTATGAGTTTATTTTAATATTTAAATACAATCACAAACAAATAATTAAAATATAGACTGACTGAAACAATAGGATGGAGTTTAATGAATTTTTATGATCCGTTAATAAGCTTTTCAACGGCAATCCTGAAATATATAAGAGTCTGAAATAATAACTTTAAGAATTCAAATGTTAAGTTTTGAACTTTTTGTTAGGGCACTATTTATAATGACAACTTATTTGAATATAAATCAAATTTGAATAAATTGTTTTTAAATATTATGTTAAAAAAATAAAAGTTTATATAACAGCTTAAAAATAGTCTAGATTCGGAGAAAAGTGCTCAAGTATTGAAAACCCGCCTAAAAAACTTCAAGAAAGCAACCAAGTAAACAAAGCATTTATTACAGAATAATAGCCTATCTACAATAAACGCTCTCATTCCGCTCTCTACGCGTAGCTGTCTCTCAAACTAAGCTAAATGTAGCCATGTCGCAACCATTACGCAGTCATTAAAAAAGTCGTTTAACTTTCAACTTTTACGCTTTCTTTACGTGTGTATTCCAAGCCTTATTAGCAGAAAAACACAATTAGAAAATAAGTTTTAGTTATACCTTTGTGTGGCTTATTTTGTGCCCTTAACTGTATACTTACTTATATATATCAATATATATATATATACGGACAGTATATATATATATATATAATGAATCTATTCTATATATATTTAATCTTTTATTTCCAAATTAAATACTGTTATATTTTCTTTTATTTCCTTTAGTTTAAAAATTGATCCTGTAAAGTTGTTAGAAAAAAAAAATTGGAAAACCATTGAAAACAGATTTAAATTTTATTATCCTTTTCAAGAGATTTCTTTTTTTTTGTTTACTTTTATTCATTTTTTTTTTAATTTTTTTTTTTGTACATTTTATTACGCTAATAATGATGAGAAAATTTTTAAAGATTTAAAAAAAAAATGTTGCTTATTAACTTTAAGATTTAGAAAAGGCAATTAGAAAAATGGAAGGAAAAATGTAATTTAATAGAATATCCTTGAAATTTGAACATTTTTAATTGTTTTTAATAAAAAAAATTAATTACTTGTTTCAAAATGATTTAAAGCTGTTTTATGATCTGTTGATGTGTATTAATGTTTAACAGTACTAAAATAAGTTTTTATAAATGTGTTTGATTTTTAATTGCTTTTTTTAGCTAGAAATCGTGATTTCTTGATAAGTTAAGATTAAAAAAAACACATATCATATATAGGAATTTTATCATATGTGCACATAAAAAACTAGTGATGAAAAAAACCAAGCGCTTTTAAAAAAGCACATTTTCAAATTATATTGTGTTACAAACTGAGTTTAATTTTGGAAATATATATATATGGATACTAAGTTACTGCTTACTTATAAAAACAGTAAATTTTTAATTTTTAAGTCTTAATAGCTCTTCAATGGGGAAGGTTGCCAAATTTCTCAAGGATCTAACCTCACTGCTCTCCCCTTCTCCATTTCCTTAGGTTCTAGCAATTAAATTGTGAATTCCACCAAAATTTGAGATTTTACTATCTAAGCAAAAATATGTAAAACTGAGAGACACTTCTTCAATTTAAAGAACCGCTTTTAAATTTAAGAAAAACTTTTAACATATGACGTTAAAATATAATGCTGGAGCTTTAAATTTTGTATACTTATTAATAAAAAAAAAATAAAAATAGAAAAATTTTGGACCCCTTACAGCTCTTAAACAAAAAAATTTTCTTAAACAACTCCTACTTATTTCTAAGGATCTAACATCTCTAAAAGTTTCTAGTTTAAGCCGTTCAGAATTTATGTGGAACCAAAAATTTTACAAAAATTGAGTTTTGGATAACGGTAAATTTTAGTGCCGGATGGCAACCCAATGAATTTGGGTTTTTAAAATTTGTAAAGCTTTAAAAAAGCAACTGTCTTTCGACGTTTTCAGATACAAAATATATCTCATATAACTCTTCTTACAACGTTTTAAATATAGGGTTTCTTCCGATTTTGAGAAAATATACCTTATAGAACTCTTATTATAACTGTTTAAATATGGGGCTTTTTCCGACTTTGTGGGACTGTATCTCCGTAACCGGGGGACAGGCTACAGAAAAAAATTTTAACATTAAATTATTTTTATTGCAATGCCTACCCGTTTCTGATATTTTTTAGTCAAATGTAAGTAAAAATGGACGGACGGATAGAGTGAAATTATACAGGCAAAATTTTTACAAAATTTTTTGAAAATGTGCTAAAAATTAAATGAATTGTTAAATGCAAAAAGATATAAGATATAATAACTGAAAAACAAATTTGAAACAATATATTTTATTGCCCTTTCTTATGACATAGCAATCTCTTAAGTTAAAAATATATTGAATTGGAATTGAATAGGCTTCTTATACTCCGTTAGAAACTTGAAATAAATTACATTTCTATGGTTGTGAGCCTCGTTAACATTTCAAAACTATATTTTATTTTTTAGTCAGTATTATAAGCCAAGCAATACAAATCACATAATGCAAAACTTTAATTTGTTAAAACATTATTGTTTTATGCATTGAATGATTATATAAAATTAACAATATTTGTAGACTTTATTTATTAATACCTAAGCATCTATTCTTGTTTAACTAATTGAATAAGTGCTTGAACTAAATTAGTACAAACATTTAGTACTTAATACTATTAATTACATTAGTGCTATTAACATTAGACTATTTAGACTTTAAAACCTTTCATATTTTCTAATAAACAATGACAAAATTTTAAAACTCAAGTCATTATTTTCTTTAATATAATCATTTAATTTTTAATGAATTATTTTCAAATTAAAAAATTATTCTAATCCTAAACATCAACACTGTTTTTATGGCATGCTTTCATCCTAAGCTTAACACAAGGAAGAAATATTTCATTTTTTTTTTCTCATCTTTCTTATTTCCCCTATCATTTGACTTCTGTACAACATCATAAATCATTTTTTGTGAAACAAAATACAAAAAACCAAAAACACAACACTAAAAAAAAACATTAAAAGACAAAAAAATTTTTTCTTCTTAATCATGTTTTTGTGGTACTCAAATACACATATATGAGTATATATAAGTACAACATTGTATACTTCCTAGACAATTTAGTTGAAAATCACGCGCTCTATCTTTTATTATATTACTTATATAAAAATTTATGACGTATTAATAGCCCGCCCGCGGTTCTCAATTATTTTCATGAATAAAGGGTGTTAGAAAAATAAAAACTTTAGAAATTGTGAAATAAAAAGGAAATTAAAAATTATAACTGTTAACATAATAATATTTTATACATTATAATAGATAATATCTTTTGTTTTAAATAATTTACTACTTATTTACTACTTTTTCATTATCGCCTAAAGATATGCAATTGTTTAACTACAGTTTCCATATCAACACTGAATAAGGGATAAAATTGCGTAATATATTTAAAACGTATTTCAGAATCAATTAATTGTATTAAAACCACAAAAAAAAACAGTATTTAAATAAAAAACTCATTAATTAGTTAATTCATATTTCCATCTCTAACTACAAATTACAATAGATTGACAAATGAATTGGGACAGTGGGACGGGCTTTTTAAAATTAAATTCTCTTAAGTATTAAATATAAAAGACCGAGATCATTTCTCATTCTTAAGCTGTCATAATTCAACAGTAAAACGAAAATATATAAAACAATATAACTTAAAACAAAGTTCTAATCAAAATTTTGACATAACAAAAAGCTGAAAAAAAAAATAATACTTAATAAAAAATAAATTAATATTTTGACTTTTTATTATTTTATGTGATCCTTTTAATATCTTTTAATATGACAGAAATAATATTTTAATCGTGAATTTTTAATGGAATTAAGAATAAAGGATTTTTGCTTTAAGGATAATGAAAAAAAAAAAATATTATTTTGTTCATTATATGTAAAGTTTTATTATTGTTTTTGTTGGTTTTTTTTTTTTTTTTTAATATAAAAATGTTGATAAAAAGGGTAAATCATGATTAATTTAAATGTTAAGTTGCAAAAGATACTATTTTAGTCCTTTTTTTTTAAAGGCGCAAAAAAAAAACCAGTGATGTTATAAAAAATAATGAAAAGAATTTAAAAAAAAAAAAAAACAGTTTTTTTTTTTCCAGAATTCCGTTTTTGTGTAATTACGATATCCTTAGGGAATAAAATTGAATATTCCTTAATTGTTCTTTAAATGTTTTATAATGAATTTCAACTGCTCATATTTTAAGCGTTATTTCGCGCATGTAAATATATCCGAAAGATAAAAGATACAGTTTTTAAATAAAAAAAAAAAAAATAGTCAAAATATGAAATATATCGAATGTGGATTATCTATAACGGAAAAATTATATATAATTTGAATACACATACATATGGATGTGAGGGTGTGATATCGTTTCTACTTAATTTCTTCATAATTTTTTATTGGGTAAGTTTTTAAAACAATTTAATAATAAAAATTAATCAGTTAATAATTTTCAGGAATTCATTGAAGCAATTAATAATTGCTTTTCTACTTGTCTTATTACATTAATCGGAAAAAAATTTATACCTTGTAATTAAAATATTGCAGTTTAACTACAGAAGTCAATAGTCAAACCTATTTCACTAAGTCTCACAAAATTGCGAAAAATTTAACAATAGATCTACTTTAAATTAAGTTTTTTAATCCGCTTACTGGGAGTTCTTCCGCAAAGGGGACCCAAAATATCAAGATGACATAATCACATAACGGTATTTTATATCTCCAAGTTTTCGAATATATATGTCATTAGTCAGCGCCATCTAGTGGTCAAAAATGCACTACAAAATTTACTTAATTTTTTTGTAGTATTTTACGTAAATATACAATATCATATTTCTGACATAACACAATATACAGGGATCAAATTATTACATTTATGTAGGGCATAAGTAGGGCATATTCAGTTTTGTATTTATAATCTCTGGTGGAACAATGTTTGTCAGCATATACCAGACTTATTGTATACCCTATAATAATAAATGCAGGGTGTTTTTGAAAATTGCATACTTATAGCGGGTTTTTTGAAAGTTTGAACTTTTTTTTTATATTAAATTTCCACTTGAAATTGCAATATCTCAAAAACGGTAGCACCGATTCAGATGAAACAATGTGTGTATTAAAGCAAATATTGAGCCCTGAATAACTGTAATATTTTGGTTGCGGTATATTGTCTTAGGTCAAAAATATGAAAATACTACAAAAGAAAATTTTGTAATGCATTTTTCGACCAATAAATGGCGCCATTGGTACTGATGCCATATATATTCGAAAACTTGGAGATATAAAGTACTGTTATGTGATGACGTCATCTCAATTTTTTGGGTCTCCTCTGCGGAAGAATATCCCAGTTACTTTATTTATATATTTTAAAAATTTTATCATAACTCCAGGTTTCTTCAAAAAGAAAAATGGGAACTTTTTATACCATTCAATTAGAGATAAGAGTTATTAAATGAAAAACTATGTACCAATCATAAGGGAAGAAATTCATACAAAAACTTTTAATTTAATTATACCTCAAAGGCTTGTTGATTAGTAATATTAATGAAAGAATTGTTCTTTTGAATAAAATAATAATTTGTTTATAAATAAATTAGTATTTTCTAATATCATTTAATGAATTCAATTTAAATTTGAATAAAATTTAATTTTAAATTAATCTTTATAATATTGTTTTATTAATTTTATATTTTGTTTAATAATTTAAGAAAAAAAAAAAAACACTTTTCAATCTTAAAATGATTTTAATTTACGTTATTAAAATCTCTTATAATAAATATATTGTCTATGAAATATTATTCAAATAATTATTTATTATAAAATATTTAATCAAAATTTAAATATATCTAAATATATGTATTTATTTATTTAATTAATATTTTATAAATCGATTAAGTAAAATTTAATTTTATTATAAATTAATATTAATTTAAATTATTGTAAAGAATTATTGAAGTTATTACAGGGTGACTAAAAAGAAATTTTTTTTAATAGCTTCAATTTTGAATAAAATGAAATTGTAATAACGGAGTATGGTGTGAATAAAGAATATTTTGAAGAAGCAAAGTAAAATTAAGACGTCTTATAATATATAATTGGCAATGTATTTTAAATAAATAATCTAGACCCATCAGACACTTTACTTGTGAAAACTGGAAATGCTCAATTTTAAATTTCAGGTGATCAAAGAGTAATAGAATAATTAATTAAGTTCTCTGTTTTATAGATATCTTGTAGGTAATAACACTTGCACTATTGAATTAAAGTCAATTATGCCTCGTCTTAAACAGTATCTTGTAGATAATGACACTTAGTCTGTTGAAATAAAGTCAATTATGCCTTCTCTTAAACAATTCCAATGTAATATCAGGGGAGCAGCAAGTGATCATTGCTATACTATGGAAATTCCAAGATGGATTTTCACTCCATTAGAAGTTATGAGGCCTTAACTGTTTTTTAACCATAATTTAGTTTTATTTTAAAAAAAATTGGAACCAAATAAGATAGAAAAAAACCAGGTATGCCAATTTAAAGCTTATTAAAGTAGCTTTCTAAATTATTATCATCTGTAGAGTATCCCAGTCTGAAGTTACAAGGGCCAAATATTTTTAACAAAATATCAATTAAACGCCTTTTATCAAGAAAATAATAGTATTAACATAATGTCAGAAATCATGCAAAAGGTTTTGCCTTATAACTTGCAAAGTTTTTGAGGTCGGTTAAGGCCTCATAACTTCTAAAGGAGTGAAAATATACCCCCGTTCGTTTTGTTCGACATGCCCGATCACCCATTTCAAGGAAGACCATCGAATCGGAAACACCCTTTATATAAATTTATATTTATAGTACAAATATTTTATGTTTTATCTAAAATAATTATTAATATCAAATTTTTTATATTAATAATATTAACTTTATTTAATAAAATTTTTTAATAAAATTAATATTTTTCCATAAATCTCTAAACAATTTGCAGTCTTAAAATCATTATTGTATGTTATAAGATAAAAAAAAACTTAGTATTTTACTTTTATATTATAATTAATATTTTTATTGTGTGAAATATTCAAGATATAATATTTTAATAATTAAATTTTAATATTATAAGAATTACTTATAAAAAAAAAAAGAAAAAAAATATATAATATTTTGTAAATATTTATTGAATTTTATTAAAACACATTTTTAATATATTAAAATCATATTTATACTTAATACCTTTAACTAAACCTAGTTATAATATAAGTATATATGATTTTAATATATGATTAGGTAATATATACTTAATAGTATTTCCCATTATTAAAAATCTTATTGATTAAAAGATAAGTTTTATAAAAAATAAGAATTAATTTATTTATGTTCATATTTATTTATTTAATTAAAATTTAAATATATTCAATAAAAATTTTTTTAGTACTTATATTAAATTCGATTTTTTCCATTTTTTCCAGAATTCAACAACAATTTATTACTTTTATTATACCTACAAATTAATTTTTTTTAACTTGTTTTCTAACTTAATTTTATTTCCACCTTATCATAAGCCTAATCATTTTCTAACTTAATTTTGTATAATTAATAAAAAATAACACTTTATTTATTTTTGCAGTTATTTTATTTTGAAATTCCACTAAACACTTAAATTATTATGTTAGGACTTCGATACCCAGACTGGAACTTACCCTTACAATGATTCTTAACTTATATTTATACAAAGATTTTATCAACTAATTTAGCATAAGTCAGCCTTAATTATTATGATTCTTAATAATTAACATGAATTCTTAATAAATAAGTATAATTAGTCCTAATAATTTATTACATAATATTATTGGTTTTAATATAGGCTTGTTAGATCATGTTTTACCTTGAAAATGTCACTGACTTAATATGTATTATTAATATACTTAATAATATGTTAATGACGTTTTGAATGTAAGGTAACTTTAATTTATAGCAGAAATCATTTAGTCATAAATACTTAAATGTTATTTCCGAGAATTGTTTTTTGGGTCATTGCCAACGAAAATGTCTTTCGGTCTTAAAATTTGAAATAATAAAATTAATTTTTTTTAAAGTCTTAAATATTGGAAACTATACTACAATTATTATTTTACTTAGATATAAAAATTGGAACCTTTTATAAAAGTAGTTAGCGAAATATATAACATTTTAGAGATTTTTTACATGAGTGTTATCTTTAAATCCATACATATACTGATGTAACACTCATGTTTTTTTTTACGATATATTCTAATTACGGATATTGTAATATCAAAATACAAAAATTGATAATGCAAAAAGTTTTGTTTCGCACTTATTGTATTTAATTTGCATTCAATTTAATTTATATATTTAAACATATTTAAAAAAAAATACGTAACACTCATGTTTTATTTTTTGTACTTACCATACTCAAAAGTTTTAATTATCGAAATCTTTACTTTTACAAAACAAATTTTTATATCACAATTTATATTAAGATCTAAATAGTTTAAATTTATCTATGCACTATTCTTAAATATTTATATTTAATATTTTATTAGATTTTTGTAATATTCTCTAAAAACGTAACACTCATGTTATGCAGTTGAGACAAAATTAAAATGCAAAAAAAATGACTAATAGGAAAAGACAATAAGATAATTATAAATATGCATAAAATGTAGATAACATAATTATTACGATGTAGTTATTAATTTTTATACCTTAGAACAACAATAAGTTTTTTTTTTATAAAATATATTGAAAATTTTGATGGAGACAAATTATTTTACATGAGAGTAATGTGGGAAGTGTAAAAAGATAAGAGTAAACTGGAATTTAAAATTTTGAAATTTTGTCGTTACATTGTTTTTTTTTATTGAATGCATCAAACTTTACAATTTAACTATAGTTTGTGTGTATAGTTATATATTTTTAGTAATTTATAAAACGATAAACTTGAGAGACACGAAAAAGACGTTTTAATTGGCAATGACCCTTTTAAATAGCATTCTTGGAAAGTATGCCAAAAGTGCAATAAAAGGGTTATTTAAGTTCAAGGATTTTATATTAAAGATATACTTATAACACCTAACCTGATTTTAATAAATAAAATAGAATTTAAAATTTTGCCGTAAAATATTTTTAAGGGTACAGAAACCAATTTACTGATTTTTATTTTTCTAATTTTAATTAGTAGCCAACAAACAGGGTTGCCATTCTTCTATATTCCAGTGAACCAATACTCGATATGAAAACCAATTTGTTTGAAGTTGCTTTTAAAAAATCGTTCAAAATCTTTTGCCGGTTACTGTTTGCGAGTCCTAAGCCTCCGAATCATAACTCAAAAATATTTAAAATATATATATAGATATGTTATGTATAATATATATATATATTTATATGAAATATGTTGATGAATTATCTTAAGGCTTCAAGTATAATCTTAAAGCAGGTTTATTAATAAACTAAAGCTGTTTATAAATAAACTGTACGTAATCCGCTTTGTTTAATATGTAAATAAATCGATCAAACAACCACATCCAAATCTCTATATTTTTTAAAGATTGACTAAACAGGCGCTTTTGAATTTAAATTCCATTGAACTTCAAGTCAAAAACTCTTATGTCAAATTAAGTCAAAAACTCTTACGAATTCTTACTTCCAAACTGAGTATAAATTTTTTTACAATTAATTTTTACAAGAATATATTTACTTACTATAAATTCGTTTATTCAAACTCTAATATATACATAAGTATACAGTGGAATCTGGATAACGTGAACTAATTATTGCAATGACTGTTCACCCTTTCCAGATTGTTCACGTTACCCAATCAATTTTTATGTACCTAAATAAGTGATTTTAAAATTATCTAACTATGATTTTAAGTTATTTCTGTGCCATAAAAAGAAAAAAAAACTTTTATAATGTTTTATAATGTGTTTTATTTTAAATTTACTTATAATGAAAAATAGTCCTTAATATGAGTTTGTTTTTTTTTATTATTCAAAGACATCAATACTGCTTTTTCGCGAATTTTTTTTAAAACTAGGATATCCGTAAATTCATCAATATTAGATTCTGCCCAATTTATCGCTTTATCAAAAATTTTGATTGCTTCGGCTGCAGATATTGAAGATGCTTCACCTTCACATTCTTCAATTTCTTCATCATCACTTATTACTTTTAATTTTTAAATCACCTTTTATATAGCGTTAAGTACTTACTAAACCGGTTTTCAATAAATACTAATTGACAAAATATGTACTTAAACAAGAAACGACATGTACAAAAACTAAAAAACAACATAAAAACATCAACATGAAAACAAAAACAATTCTAAATTAAATTACGGTAATTTCTCTTTGTTTATTTTACTTTTGTTCAAGTTACACAGTCATAATTTATCATTTGTTCACGCTGTAGAGTACTCAATACTAAAAATTTGATTGTTCATGTTAGCCAGCTATTCATGCTAAAGGGTATTCACGTTACCCAGATTATACTGTACATATATATACATATAACTTATGTATTATACTTTAAATTAAAATTATTTTTTTTTTCTGATTTTTTTCGTTTCATTTTAGAAAAGATAAACAAAAAAAATTTAATTATGCAAATAATACTAAATACCTGAAGATAAACATAATCCCTAAGAAAATTTATTTTATATTGTTTGCTGGTGCAGAGTCATAACTCCCAGGGTTATAAGTCCTTTATGGATTTATGATTCATTTTAGGGGATATGAGTAACTAAGGAACCTTTGACTCAATTCTGAACATTAAAGTGGGACATAAGTACTATGAAATTACTTAATTTTAGAAGTTATGACCCATTAAGTGAGTTTTAACTCTCTTTAATAATTTTTAATGGCAGTTATAACATCATGAAGTCATTTCCAATCTTTTGATTTAAGTATGATAATATAAATATATGTAAGTAAAATATTAGATATAACTCTATTAGTTATTTATATATTTGTCTATGCGAAATTCTGTATTAGGAAGCATATTCAAGTCAGTAAAAAAATCAGAGTATTTAAGTCCTTTTTTCAAGACTATTTATGAATTCATGTATGCGAGACTTTGGTTATAAGATCAGGATTGCCCTTTTTTCCAAAATATAATTATTGCTGTTTTCTTAATTTTGGAAACAGGGAATACTCTGATTTGGAATCCAACTTCAAAATGTGTGCTAATTATTTCTTATGTTACAGTTCAAGAACTGTATATATCCGTACGCGACCATGGTATTATATTATTAAAAGTAATATTTGTTTTAATATTAATAAGAACACTTCAGCTAAGGATCATAAGTCCCCTGGGGAGTTATATCTCATTGATATAAGTCTTAAGTCCCCTAGGGACTTATGTCCCACTAAATAGGTCATAAGTCTCTAAGGGGATTATGACTCTAGGAGTTACGACCCTGCACCTTGTTTGCTACCTTATTTAATGTATATATATGTCCTAATATGTGCATGTATACAAATTTAAAGATTTAAATATATATAAATAAAGCATACATAATTATATTATTTAATACGAGTATATGTGCTTTTATTTACTTTGTGTATTTTTATTACATTTTGATTTAATTCTAATTTTAGGAGTGGATTCCATTTTTTAAATCTTGAGAATTTATATTACTTAGTATTTAATTGAACAATTTTTCTTTACCAAATTTCTGATTTGGGGTTTTTGTTTTTGTTTAAAATTGTAAATATTTAAAGGTTACATATTTTTAATTTGGAGGTCGTAAATTTTGGGAAATCAAACAAGTGTAAATGGTTTTGCATATTAAATTATTTTTAATTAAGTAGATATATGATAAGCAAATTAATGTTCTCCATTTGATTTTCACGTATTACTAAAACAATGAAATATTATAATAAACAGTGATAAGGTAAAGAAGTATTTTGGTTCGTGCGAGGAAATAATTCCGAAAATTTTTAAGGCAAAGATTCTATCTATAAAATGGTCACTATCAAATTTAGGCAAAATGATTCTTTACATATTCGTCAGAGTTTAACTTATATAGTTCATTAGTCAAAATAATAAATTATGAAAAATATAAATGGATATTTCATTCACATATTTATCTCACTCCTAGTATAAAATACTATGCAAACGGATTGGGTCGAAATATCGATTTAGTAAATCCCCTTTACAAAAAATCTCATTTCAAAAAATCTCTTTTAGAAAATATCGTTTTTAGAAAATTTCGTTTTCCAAAAATCTCGTTTTAGAAAATCGCTTTTTTTTTAATCACATTTTAGAAAATCCTTTTTTTTATATTCTGATAATTCTGATTTTGTATCAAACTCTGAAATCCTTATAATAAATTTTCTAAAAACGAGATTTTCTAAAAACAAGATTTTCTAAAAACGAGATTTTCTAATACGAGATTTTTAAGAAAACGCTAGAAAAACAGGATTTACTAAACCGAGTTTATGTCACTCTCCCATATAAATTTAACAGATGTCCTCCAACTTTTATGAAGAACTGTTGTAATATTGCTAAACTGTTGTTGTACTTGTCAAAATATAATATTCTCGATTTCTAAGTTCCTTGCATCATTGTCTTTAAAGATTTTACTAAAAAGATTGAAGCTTTGTGCAGTGGCGAGAACATGAAAAAATTACGCAAAAGGCAAGTAAGATTAATAAAATTGTTGATGGAGCCAATTTTTGAGAATCGTTACATTTAAGCATAATCAAAAAAATATGGTACCAATATGAACATCTAAAGTTTACTCAGGGTAAAATGAGCTAAATGATATTTTAGGATTCAAGGAAGATATAAAATTTTATATGATTATAATACTTTCCCTATGTTTTGCATTATTAACACGAATATAAAAATTAATTTATTTGGATATCTTTTTTTTTAATTTTTTTCTTCCTTTACCTGATGTCCTTTAAATCTATTTAAAAATATAAATACATAATTAAATTTTAATTAGAAATAATTTAAAATGAATTATATTTAAACAAAAAAATAGATAAGGTTAATTATTTTTAAATTTAATTAAATTTTAAAAGAGTTTTGTATATTTATACATTTGTGAAGTATTTAATTTTAAAGTAATTAAAGGTTTTTGGTACAACATTTTTTCCTATTAAAACATAGAAAACGAATGGAAAATAAATTAAAGGAAAATGTCTTCTTTAAGGACATATTCTTAATAACAAAGAAAAACTCTTAAAAAGTAATTAAAAGCTCATATATAAGATTTTTCTCATAAATCTTGTGTAGGAAAATTGTAGAAGCTAAAGAGCTAGCAAACTCCTTTAAAAGGAGAATAAGATTATAGAGGAATAACATTATGCCTACATTCAATTCGAAGTTTTGAACTTAGTTAGTTACTGATATTTAAGTATATTGAAACAAGATATTTCAGTCAAGCCGGTAAGAGTATTGGTTAAATATACAATTTAATTTATAGAAACAAATATTCCTATATGGATCACCTTTTAAATCAACTAGGTATGTAGAGTATTTGAAGCAATTTACTCTAATAAATAAGTTTTATACGGTTTTCTTCCTTTTATCCAAAAAAAAACTTCATAGTTTATGAGTCTCCAAATCGGTTTTTTTTTTTTATTTAATTTGAGTTTAAAACTATTTAAAAGCTAAACTTTTCTCCTAAATTTTTAATCGCAAAAAAAAAAAAAACAGTTTGAATTTTTAGATATTTTAACATGTCGTTAACCCCTAATATTAAATTTGAATCAAACTAAAAAAATCAAATAATATAAAAATGAAACTATTATAAGAAGAGACCATTTTTTTAAAGTTTAATACAGTTTCAGAAGTAAACAAATACTGAAAATAACCAAGGTTTAGTAAAAAAGCACATTTTGAAAAATAAATGATGTTCTATAGTTGTCGTTTATTACTATAAAAAAAATTTGAACAGATATTTAAGTTAGTGAAGTGGTGTTTCAAAATAACGAATTTTAGTTTTAGTACTTAAATGGACGGCTATTCTAAAAAGGATTCTTTAAAGACTCATACTTATTTTTAAAGATCATGATTCCTCTTAAAATTTTCATTTTCTAACTAAAACCGTTTGAAACTGAGTTCACAGTTTGAACCATTAAGAATTTGCTAAAATTGAGTTTCACATAACCGTAAATTAAAGTACGGTAAATTATGGTAACCATGGTAACATATATTTATATAAAGCCAGTTATAGAATCAGCTATCGCTTGGAGTTTCCTTTATTGCAAATATACCTCTATTTTACGATATTCCTTTTCCGCACTTTGGAGTGCTGTAGCTCTGTAACGGGTGGGGTTAAGGAAAAGTTTTTGAATGAAATTTATTTTTTTTGCAAAACCTACTCTCAGCTAAAATTTTTTCTTTATTTCAAAGGGTGTAAAAATATTATAAACAGTAAACTCAGACGGACATACTGACAGTTGGATAGAGTAAAACTATATAGGCACATTTCTTTTAAAATTATTTCAAAATAAGCTAAAAATGTTTTAAGCTGTTTTTTTTTTCTTAAAAACTATTTCCGTTTCTTTTTTACTTTTTTACAGTTTCTTTTCTAACTTTAGAAAATTTTTTTTTATATTTAAATGTCTATTAAGAAATTTATGTTGTAGTATTAAACTATATGGCTTATAATGTCCTTTTAAATAAGTTTAATTTATAATACGTGTATGTAAATGTAATATAAAAAAAAAAAACGTAAAGGAAAAACTAAAATTTAACCACGTTTTCAGAAAAAATTTCAAATCCTTGGATACCTACAATAATTTTCTTTTTTTTTTATAATCTGCTAAAAAGTGGAAAAGTTCTAAACATGGATTGAAAAAGAAAAATCTTTTTGTGAATTTCTTTTGTTAAGTTATGACGAAATTTATGATTCATGAAGAAACTTTGTCCTTGTTGTGATATCCATAAGAATCGGGATAACTATACAGAATAGTTAAATAAAAAAAAGTTTAGTTAAACTTTTAACGAATTATTAGTAGTAAAAATAGAGAAAAACATGTATTATCAAATATGGATTATATTTACAAGTATGAAAAAAACTATATAGTTTTAAGTCTTAAGATTTAACTTTAAATTGTCCTAGTTAACCTGAAATAAAAAAAAAAAACAAATATTTAAGTTAACTACTTATAAGTGGAAAATAAAAATTGGAAACCTATGTTTTAAAGAATGTTTTAAAGATATTTTGTAAATTTTAAGAAAGAAATTTTAGTTAACTCAGCTTTAGTTTAGGTTTTAATTCCCTTTAGCTCAAGTTTAGGCCTAAGTTACTTTTGCTGCAGTTAGGATTTTAGTTACTCTTTTTCTTTTTTTTTATGAGAGTAACACATTTAACGGGATTTGGAGAGCACATTTGCGGGATATGTATCCATTTGCGTGATGAGTGACAAAGGAATTTCCATGACCTGTAATGCGCCACTAGGTAGGGATGAAAATCTTATTAGAAAATCTTGAATTCGACGGTTGCAGAGTGAAGACGTTGAAGTGATGTTGGGATAATTTATAAGCCGAATAGCTCTATTTTGCATTTTATCAAGATATTCCAACGCCGTAATAGCCGGTCCAAATTTGTACATCATATTTCATTTAATTTAAAGCTTAATTTTGTTCAGTGTCTTAATTCTAGAAATTTTATTTATTTATTAAAGCTTTTAAGAATTCTAGTACAATAATTTTATTATTTCTTCAGTTTTTGCTTTAAAATTGTGAGTCTCAGGCAAATCAGTTTATACTTAGTTGTTTTGTATTTCAACTTAGTGTTAAAGTTTGTACAATAACTCTGACAATCTTCTTACTACAATTTTGGTTTCTAATATCTTAAGTGTATTATTAAAAAATAGCAAATCAAGGAATTATTCCTTATTTTAATAATTTTTGTTTAACAATATAAACAAATGCAAAAATATAAACAAATAATTTAATTGGAAAATACAACTCACAGATATAAAATACCTATAACTCAAATACAAAATATTACAATATAAACAAACATAGAATTGTATCTATTGAAAATCTAAGATGTTTCTACATATTGTAAGGCCTAGAACTATCTCATGTTTACATTGTATGTGGAATTCATTAAGTTAAATTCCAATAACACGAATATTATATTACCCCTGTTCCAACATGTACATACTATAGGTACATACTATGCAGGCTTATTAGTCTTACAGTTGAACAGTTAGCGCTTTAAAAAAAATAAAAAAAAAATAAAAAAATATTCTTTACATTACCTACCTATACTTACAATATAATAAAATCTTAAATATCACTTTTTATTTAAATATTTCCTGATTTCCTGAGTTATAAATTTCAAATTTATCAAAAAATTTCCATAAATCTTACACTAAACCTTCTTTTTAATTATGTGAAAAGGGATTTAAAAGAACAACTTTGCAATATTTAATATAATTTATGGGATCGAGTTCAAAATTAGTGAATCATAAGTATAATTAATTAAAAATGTTCAATTTGATAGTTAAAGTTTTTCTGTTTTTGCTTTTTGTATAAAAATAAAACTTTAAAACTTGCACAGGCAATCAAAACTCACTAAAGTGAAATTTTGTAAAAATTCAGGAAAATAAAATTTTAGAAAAAAATAATTTTAAAAATCAAATAAAAAAGTTGTTAAACTTAACTCAACCGTTGAAAATTGATCTTTAAACAATCGTTTAAAAGTCCAAAATGAAAAAAAAAACTATATATATAATATATATTTTGCATACTCTTTACTTCTTAAGTTTTTGAGAATTTTTTTTTAATTTATTTTATTTTGAAAAGTCTACAATATTGCTAAGGAAATAAACTGGTAATGAAAAGTTTAATTTTAAAAGAAAATATTTGTAAATATATATATAATCTAAGTATATGTATATATTAAAAAATATTCTAATTTAAAATTGGAGGTTTTATTTTACTTTACTTCAAACTTTATTTCAAAAAAGTTTTTTAGTTCCACTGACGGTTGTGAGTTTTTTTCTCGTTTTTACAGTTTGAAAAACCGCATGTTATCTAGTACTTGTTTTTTTTTTTTTTTTTTGGAGAAATTTATGAAAAAGTTTCAAATTTTCAAAATATTTTGAAAGAAAATAGAAGGATAAAGTTAAATTTGGATAAAATAGTATGCGATTTTTCTGTTAACTTTTAAATATAAATTTTGGATTTGGAAAAATGAATTTAACTATTATACTATAGATACTATTTTTGTAACTAGGATTCTTAGACAGTGATTTTCAAAATTTTTAATAAAATGTTATCATAGGTACATGCAAAAATTAAGTACTTTAAACGGACTTTTAATATTTGGAAAAATATAACTATTTAATTGTGTCAGTTACATTTTTTAATTAAGATGTTATCAAAATTTTTTTATTAATAAATGCGACTGTGTGAAAGCTTTTAAAAAAGTCCCCAAAACTTGTATGAAACTTTGTTTTATTTTTTTTAAATGTAAAAAGTACCCTAATTTGGTGAAGTTTGCGGACTTCTTTCTTTTATTGTGGGGATTTGACTAAATATTGTATTTAGAAGACTTTTTGCATATATGAAAATGATGCAAGACCTTTATAATTTTTGTTTCGGGGGCCTTTTTTGTACAGCCAATAGGTATTTATAGATTTTAATAAAAAACAAAAAAAAAATAAACTCTGTGAATCAATGTTTGAAATGATTATTATGTACATATGTTAACTTCATTCGTCAATATTAATAGTGAAGTCCAAAAGGAAACCTCTTCTTATCAATTTAAAATTTTTCCTAAACCTTTAAAAATTCAAGGTTTAGTTATAAATCGAAATATGTAAAGTAAAAAGGACTCAATTCCCCCTATAATGACTTCAAAATATCTATAACTCTCAATTATTATTTGTTCTGTTTAAATGAATAATTTTTTACTAAAAAGTTTAAAAATCTTTGGTATATGGAAAACTTAAAACAAAATTAAAAAAATTTTTAAGCTTTATGTTTGCCAGTTGAACAAAGACTTAGATTTACATTGAACACCATATTCTTTAAAAATTCAAAAAAAAAGTCAATAAACTACTTGATAGAATCAAACGGCTGGATGGCACAATGGTTACAGTGCCTACCTTTCATGCAAAAGGCCCCGGTTAGAATTCCAGTGAAAGTAAACTACCATTTGACTCAGCTACCATTCGTCATTGGGTTCAAATTAAGCTTAATTAATAATTAATAACTACATATCTTTAATAAAAAATAAATTCATATAACAATATAACCAAATACAAAATGTAAACAAATAATTTAATTGAATAATATAACTCACAGATATAGAATACTGTGTAATACAAAATATTACAACATAACAAAAAATGGAATTGTATCTATTAAATATCTAAGACGTTTCTACATGTTATAAGGCCAAGTATTATCTCATGTTTAAATTCCATATAAAACTCTTTAAGATCAATTCCAATAACACGAATATACTATGACCCCCTGCTCCAACATGGTCCTATGGTATAGACAGACCTATTCGCCTAACAGTTAAACAGTTAGTTTTTAAAACAAAAAAATATTCTTATACTTACTAATTAAAATGAAACCTAATTTTTTACACGTTTTGAAAATATTTAACTGATTAAAAAATCTGGCAACTCTAATATGTTCTTGTATGTACTTTTATGTATCTATACGTTACAATATAAGTACATATGAATCATTTTGATTGCTTATATAGTATTAAATAAATTTAGTTTTAAAGTGGTTTTCTTTTACATTCAATGATTTTATAGGCGATTAATTTAATGTTACTTACGTTTTTCATATAAAAATAACAATAAAAAAAATTGAAATTTTATAAACTGTATATAAAACTTGAAAAATTTGAAAATATCTTAGTGGAGAGCTGGATCAAGAAGAATAATAAAAAAAAAAAGAAAACATTACTTTAAATGATGATTTAGAGGAAAACAAAATTCTCAAATTGAAAATTGTAAGCTTGGGGATTTAAACTTAAACTTGAGAAAATATTGTAGAATTAGTTTTATTGAAAAATAAATGTTTTAAGACCTTATTAATATTCTTCGTTTTCTGTAGATAATTTTAAAAATGTTTTTAAAAATTAAAAATTTATTTAAGTATTACATAAAAATGTTTTAACACATTTTTTGAAATTATTGTCAGTATATTTGTCTATCCATTAGTTAGTCCCCGTTGGCTTAGTGATTAAAAACTTGGCTTATCAACCAGGTAATACGTATACTTTATTCCCGCATAGATCAAAGAATGTCAATATCAACTATACATAAATATATAAAACTTTTGAAGCCTTGGACAAAAGGCGGCATGCTTAGTAAGTACGCTTGTCGTTTACCAAGTGATAAAGATGACTTATTTAGAAAATAATAAATATATTCTACAAAGTTTGAGAAAAATCCATTAATTTTAAAACATAAATTTATCTAAAGAAAAAGATTAAGTAAAGTTGACACGTGAAATTGGCCAAACAGGATTTTTCAAAATTTTCTGCCTAAAAACTTTACTATAAAAAAGTGTTATACAAAACGGTACCCTGAATTAAGGCCTTGTGAAATAAAGACTCCGGGGTGTTATTTCCATTTAATGAGAAATAACGCCTTGGGGTTTTATTTGTCATAGTAATTGAGAAATAAAGCTCCAAAATATGGGAAATAAAGCCCAGGGTATTATTTCCCATTTCAACTGAACCTGCAAATGAAAAAAACTCAATGGTTTCATATCATCAGTGACGGGTACGAATATATACAGACTTCCTTGAACTATAATATCAAAAACAATTAGCACACATTTTGAAGTTAAAACCGAAATCAGGGGTATTCCCTTTTTCCAAAATTAAAAACAGTTAATAATTTTACATAAAAATTACATTTATACTATACTATACTATACATTTATACTATATACAAAATACAAATATACTTAAACTTGATTTTGTAATCAATGTTTAACTCAAAATAGAAGTAAGTACCCGGGGTTTTTTTTCTCAATTACTTACTATGAGAAAAAATACCCCAGGGCGTTATGTTTCATTAAATGGGAAATATTACCCTCGAGGTCTTATTTCGCAAGGCCTTAATTCAGAGCAATGATTTTACACACTGCTTTATGTCAGTTTTGACGTCATCAAAAAAAAAAATCTTTTTTTATTTTCTAATTAATTTATCAAGTAATGATTGTATATTTTTTTATTATTATTTGATTCATTCATTGATTGATATTCATTTTATTACACCATCACTCAATTTGGTTAATTTTATTATTATTGATTCGTCCTTTTTAAAAAAAAATACTAATAAACAAAAACAAAAAATATTAAAAAAAGAATAGGGAACCTCAAAAATGTCAATTACTAAATAACCTGGTATATTAATTGTACAATCATTAATTTCGATAAACAAAAATATAAAATTTTTATTTTTACTTGATTCACTTAAGTAAAAATTCCAATTTGAATTTAAAAGAAATGTCGTTTTTTTCTGTTATCATGCGATCATTGTCGTCACTTCACCATTTTAAATGATTTCATTATTTTCATTATTTTATATATACATATACAAGTATATAAAATTTATTTTTAAATCAATAATATTTTACTACTGTAGACAAATGAAATAATATTCAATGAATTTATATACTATAACTTAAATAAAAATCTAAAATTAATTAACTATTAAAACAGTATTGAACAGACTGTATTGTTGTTGTTGGTGTTGTTGTATATATAACTGATAATAAATGTTGTATTACATCAATTTGACAACTGAATATTCACTATTTTATATAACATAACCAAAAATTGATTAATTTATTATTTTTTTTTTTATTTTTTACTTACTATTCTTTATAAATTTTGATTAATTAAAACTCTCATGAAAATTGACCGACGGATATTGGCTATCAATATTAATAACATAATCGTTCTTGTCATCATGACTATCATATTGTCTGGGTCTTCAATTAAGAATTAATAAAAAAAACATTATATATATATATAGAAATTATATATATATATAAATTATATATATAAATTATATATATAGAAATAAAAATAAGTACTATAAATTTTACAAAAATTGTATATAAATTGAGACCGATGTTAAGTTAAGCGTAAGGTAATATTTAAGTAACAAAGTTTAATTACAACAAATCAATTATATTTAAAAGAAAAAATTAAATTATAATTTTTTGAAAGAAAGGTTCAGTACTAATATTCTTTAGTAAAATATTCGAAATTTTTGTTATTATTTTAATAATAATTTAAAATGTATTTTACTATAATTTTATTTCTTTTTGGTTGTGGGCAGGGAAAGCATTGAAAGATTCTGCAAGGTGTTGGGCGATGCAGATATGTGGAACTTCTATCCCTAACCAAAACCCAAGTCTTTTACGTATTCCATCCGAATGAAGAAGTTGACTTGCTTTTACATTAATATGCTCTTCTAATCGAGATCCATGTGCCTCGTCTTTTGTTTCTTCCACCATAGTAAGAATGTTTAATTCTCTATGTAAGCCGCCATTTCGCAGATACCTGGGCGCCTTAACCATGTTTCCTAGAACATTATTTTAAGAGGTTTGAATTTGCTGTATACCATATAACCAAATTAGGTTAATTATTTGATTGTATAATAATTAGTATTTTTTACTGAATTGGTGACCTGGAATTTCGACCTTGAAGTTAATAAATTTCCCTATATTTAAAATCACATTCCTTTTTTTATGTGCTCATTCCACCTTAACTTGACATCTAACAGTATTTTTTTAATGTTTATCTATATCATTTTATCTAATTTTCAATTTTTGGGTCCAATCATACAATTCAACACTTGCTTATTGTAGCTTTCTTGTACTCTCGTCAATATTTGGTCTTACCACCATAATTGCAGTATCATCCGGAAAAAAAGTAGGTACAGTAATATTTTCTAATACTGGTACCTCACTTTCAATTTTTGGGTCCAATCACACAATTCAACATTTGCTTCTTGTAGCTTTCTTGTACTCTCGTCAATATTTGGTCTTACTACCATAATTGCAGTATCATCCGGAAAAGTAGGTACAGTAATATTTTCTAATACTGGTAACTCACTTGTTAAATAAAATCGGATATAAAATGAGGCCCATAATGCTACCTTAGGACACACCTACAGGGTCTCTCCAATGAAATATTAGAACTCTTACCACTACGCCCTTCAACTGTCAAAATTTTATACTTTAAGAATTATGAAATTCGCTATATTATGAATATTTATCACGTTATATATTATATATATTTGAATATAGTTAAATTAATATATAAAATTTAAAAAATAATGAAATCTTAAAAAATTTAGCATTAAGTAAGTCCTAGTGATTCATAATTAGGTTGGCAATTTAATAAAATTTATAAAAATTTGCAAAAGAGTTTTTCATTGTCATAAAAGACTTTTGAACTTTCAGATTTAATATCATTTCCTTAATTAATTTATGACTTAATTAATAATAAATTAAAACTTTTTATATTAAATTATTTTATTATTTCCTCATTTTAAATATTTTTTTTTAATATCTTATATTTATTATTACCTACTGTTTCATGATGCAAGTTATGCTTTTTAATTACTATTTGAAAGAAATAAATATTTTTTTATTACTTCAATGTTAATTAAATTAATTAAATTATTCAATAAAAAAAATTTTATATTATTTTAAATATTATTAATATAAAAAAGATCAGGAAGAAATAAAAATCAATTATAAAAGTATAAAAATATTTTAAAAGAAAATGGAATGTTTCTAAAAATAAATTTTATGTATCTCAGGGTTCTTGAAGGAGTGTTAACTGTTATTGTCCTTTTAAATGGAGTAATAGTTTTAGTACTTAAGTAATATTAAAATTATATAGCATCATTAAGCTTTAATTGATTTTAAAAATAATTTTAAAAGGTGTTAATACCACTGTAAGAAAATAAAAACTTAAACTTGCTGCCATGCATTGATTTTCATTCTTAAATCTTTCCAGAAATTTATAGGGTATTTCCCATTTTCATCCTTACCTTATTAGAACTAGTCGAACTGACTAACCTTTAATTTTTTGCTATCTTTGGTTTAAGTATAGGTTTTCTGACCTTTCCCTAAGGAAATCTGTACTTTATACTATATTATCTAAAGGTCTTTTTCTTTTAAGCCTTACTGTAATAATCTGATTATTTATTAACCAAGCTGCTTCAATATTTATATGTAAATTAAACGGTGAAGATAAACTAATAAGCAACCTTCTCCTATATCTAATCACTAATCAAATAAGTACAGAGACGTGGAAATTGAAAATATAACAAATATATTAAAAGCTAATAAATTCCTTGTTATACCCCTATGACTATAAGTCCTTAAAGGGTACACTAAATTTGCCATTACGTTTATGACTGAGACTTATTAATGCTGAGTGTCTGAAATTTTGCCAAAAGCAGTTTAGTTTTATGGCCAAAGTTTCTGCAAAATTTGGTTGGTCCACTGCAGAGGGTTCCAGTAGCTACCAAACAAATTCTTCTCTTATATGAGCATCACAAGCTATATGTTTGAAATTTTGCCAAAAGTAATTAACTGCATGATATAATGTTTATATTACGGTCATACAGGTATCCCAAAGTTGACAAAGTCTACTCTACTACACTCTCTTTTGTTTTTCCTTGTTATTATTTTATCCAGAAATAGGTCAAAGAACCCTTTTTTATAATTAAGACTTAGCTTAAGAAACAATAAATGATTCCTGCATATGTCTCTCTACCCCCACATTTTTTTTTCATTTTTAAAAGTACTTTCTTATTAATTAATTTGATTTGTCCTTTAAAATACCCATTTTCTTAATGGATAAACGTGTGCAGAACGACCTTTTTTTGTAAAATCATTATACGTGTCCACGTTTTACTATTAAAGTTGTTTCTAAAAATAACTAAACAAATTTGCAATCTCATTTTATCACTTTAAAAACAATACTGTAACAGAGATATTGAAAATAAATTATTTAATAAAAATAAAAAAAAAAACTTAATGACTTCTTTTAGTTTTTACACATTTTATTTTAGTATTGAAACAATAAAATTTGTTAACATGTACTAAAATTAGTACAAACTAGTATATATACATATTTAAAGATTAATTTAATGCTAATTACAATGTTTTATTTAAAAAAAAAAGTTTAACAATTCTTTGTTTTTTTCCTTTTTTTTTCTATGTATCATATAAATTACATCAAATAGGTTTAGTGTTATGCATACATATATATATATATATATATATATAGATTAACACAAAAATATGTTGTAAATTAAAACAGAAGCTACATATTTTATAACATAAATTTTTTGGTTAAAACAAAAACTATAATAAAAAACAAATAGTTTTTTGAATTTTATGGCCTTAATTGATTATTTAAGTTTAAAATTGGTGGTAAATTACATGTTCTGCCATTTGTTACCGCCAATAATTATACATAGTTTTAGTTTACAATTTGTACCAAATATTTGTTTGTTTGTGTTTTTAATGATTGTTTTTATTACAAATTAATTAAAAAATATGTGCATTTTAAACATATTTTTTGTTTACTTTTTATTTATACAATCTTTGTTTATGGTTTTTGTGATTTTTTTTCATTTAAAGGCACGATACAGTGTTTATGGAAACTTTAAGAAAAAATTAATATTACATTTATTGTACCTATAAGTTTGAACTAAATACTCATATATTAATTAAATACATACTTATTTATATTAAATTACTAGTAATCTTATTAATATAATCTTATTTATATTTAATTAATAGTACAATACGAATGATTAATGTAATGATATTTAAGCTAATAAATTTGAGAGCACTTGGAACTTGAAAGAGATACTATAGGAAATATTAAACTTCTTTTATTAGGAAACGTTGAAGTACAAATGTCTTGTACAAATGTATTGAAGTACAACGTATATGTAAAAAATTACTTTCTTTAATAAAAAATTTATTAAAACCTATAACAGTAGAAACAACTACAAAATATAAACAAATAATTAAATTTAATAATATACCTCACAGATATATAAATTTATTATGTAGTATTAAATTATTACAGTATTATTACGTATAACAAATAGAATTGTATTGAAATTCTAAGACGTTTCTAAATGTTATAAGGCCTAGTCATAAATTGTGTGTGGAGTCCATTAAGATCAATTCTAATAACAATATGTAATATAATATGTCCCTCCCTGTACTAATATACTTATGCTAAGAAAGGCTTTTTAGCCTAACAGTTTGCACTTAAAAAGAAGAAATAAAATATTTTCAATAGTGTACAGAGTTATGGTAAAAATATATATGTATGTAACATTAGCTTTTGAATGTTTGTAACACTTCTTACACATTTTAGCCCTATATTATTTATTTGTTAAGTACTTTTATAATTGTATATGATATGATAACCTGCATGCTTAGGATGATTATCTTTCGATCTTATTGTATAAGCTAACTAAGAATGCAATGTTTCGATCTTAAATATTTAAAGAGTCTATTTTTGGCATTGAAAACATGTAAGACAAGTTCTCAAATCTCCATGTAAGACAAATTCTCTTGGTTCTTGAGATAATTGCGTCTAGTTTCTTTTTAAAATTCTTACTTAATAAAATTTCAAAAACAACCTTACTAATTTAGACATAGACCTTACCTATTTTAACCTTACTAATTTTTAAAAGTACTCTTAAATAGATAAAAGTACTCTTGGAAAGATGTGTTATTTGCCTTTACATACATACATTAATTTTTTGACAAGAATACTGTACTTTTCGAAGAAAATAAAGTATATTAATTATAACCTTAGGTAATGTAAAGTTAATTTAAGAAAAGTTTTAATTCATTTTAAATTAAATTCAATATAATTCATTGTTACACGATTATGTCGTATAAATTAATTTAAGGTTTATCAAATTTTATTTTTAACTTTTATATATACACGAAAGAAACCGAACCCATTTATGGTGATATTATAACTTTAATTTAGCTTTTTTAATCAAACTTTTTCAATTTGAATATATAAAATTGCTTTATTAGCATTTTTATACCCGTATGACTATATAGTCAAAGGGTATAATAAATTTGCCATTACGTTTGTGACGCAGAGAAGGAGGGGGGTTAGATATAGACTCAAGTGTATGGATCGGATCAGAATCGAAAAATAAATCGATTTAGCTATGTATGTCCGTCCGTCCGTCCGTCTGTCCGTCCGCACGATAACTCAAAAACTAAAGGAGCTAGGATCTTGAAATTTTCGCAAATTCGTTTTTTTGCAATAGCCGTCATCGCTATTTAAATCCAGCCATTTTGCTTCATGGGTTCGGGTAGCTGCCATACAACTTCTTTTTTTATATGAGCATTACTCTGTACCTATTACAGCTGCGTATCTGAAATTTTGCCAAAAGTAGTTTAGTATTATGGCCAAAGTTTCTGTAAAATTTGGTTGGTCTAGTGGAGTGGGTTCGAGTAGCTGCCATACAACTTCTTATTTTATATGAGCATTACTCTCCACCTAATGAAGCTGGGTGTCTGAATTTTTGCCAACAATTGTTTAGTGTAATGCCCAAAGTTTCTGCAAAATTTGGTTGGTCTGCTGAAGAGGGTTCGAGTAGCTGCCATACAACTCCTTATTTTATATGAGCATTTCTCTCCACCTAATGAAGCTGGGTGTCTGAATTTTTGCCAAAAATTGTTTAGTGTAATGGCCAAAGTTTCCGCAAAATTTGGTTGGTCTACGACAGAGGGTTCGAGTAGCAGCCATACAACTCTTTATTTTATATGAGTATTCCACTACACTTAATAAAGCCAAAAGTAATTAACCGGATGATATAATGTATATGTTACGGTCATACGGGTATCCCAGAGTTGACACAGTCTACTCTACTACACTCTTCCTCGTTTTCTTTAAAATACTCTTAAAAGCTATCATAAAAATATATTAATAAATTTTCATATTTTTATTTTATTTAATTAACGACAATTTGTTTGAAATAATTTTACTTTGATCTCAATTCTTTTAAATATTCATTGTATACTTTAGTTTTTTATTATAAAAAAGGTTTTTCAAGAGAAATTTTTTAGGCACTTACAAGTACGACTCTGAACGAAAAGAGTAATATATAATAACAAAAATGATAATAAATTTAAAAGGAAAACAGGAAAAAAAGAATTTTCATGACAATGTAAATATGTTTTTGTAAAGGTATTTAAACAGGTATTAACAGGTATGTGTATGAGTGTAACTGACCCTTAAAGTGGTAAAATAGAAACTTTATTAGAACAATTTTTAAATCTTTAATTTCATTCTCTTTAGACATTATTTTGAAGCTACATTTCGTGTTTTAGTCCTCTGTTTTGCGCACTTATTTTTTAAAATGTTAAATTTTTAAAGATGGCATGGTATGGCTTGTAACCTCCTAAACATTCAATTAATCAAACATTTTATTATGAAATATATTTAAAATACTGACTAAAAGAATAGAGTCGGGTAATATTGATTTGATACATTTTCACTTAATAAAATGTAAAAGTTCAATAATTATTTGAGAACCCACCTATCTCTTAAAATCAAAATAAATGCTCAAAAAAGCATTTAAGTACTTTTAATAAAGTAAAACTAAGCCCCCAAATGTAAAAAATAAAATAAAAATTATGGTAGGTAGATCATTTACATTTAGGAGTGCTATAATAAATTGCTTAAAAGAAACATTTTTCTTCCCATTAACCTTTATCCAGCAAAATTTTTTTTCAACTCTTTTTACACCCAAATCACTTAGCTAACCCACCATACAATTCTTATACATTTATTGTCAGATTTCTAATATAAAGAACTTCCAGTTTGACAGGCAGAAAAATATACCCACACACACGCAAGTTAATATAAAAATATGTATATAATAAAGACAGCATTAATAACTTTAAGACGCCGCAGAGAACGAAGTTCAAAAACTAAAAGTAGTAATAATATGATCCTAGGAATAAAACACATCTAATTAAATAATCTTTAAAAAGAATTGGAGAATCAAATCAGAATGAAGTGATTACAGTAATCGAATGATTCTAAAGAAAACGAGATCCCTGTAGATTCCGCTTTCATTTGTGATATCAGTAAATTTTTATTTAAAGTAAGTACACTGCACTTATAAGTACATATAAATTCTAAGACATATACATACCTACTTACGAGTGTATAGTTATTACTTTGAAAAAAGTACACTCTACACCCTAACGGTACAGCTACGAAATATTCAAAAGGATATAAAACCAATTACATATTTAAACGATAAACTAAAATTAAAAAAATAACAACAAAATAAATTTTTTTTTTATATTTTCGTGTTTTGTTTTGCATGTTTTTATTTAGCATAAATTTGAAATGACAAATTTTACCATTCTCTTTTTTGTTTCTGTAAAGAATTTTATGGTTTTTTTTTAAAGTGTACAATTTTTAAGATAAACTTAATAAGATAAAAATTTTATTAAGATTTATAATTTAAAAAACAAAAAAAATTGAATTAGAAATTTAAAAAATCCAGTATACCTATATTAAAAGTATAGGTACGTTTCAAATATATGTATAACGAAAATAAAATACTTAAATAGAATTTGTATTTCTGGTGGTAAAATTCTTTCAATTTGAACGGGTTCCAGTCAGTGAAATTTATAATAATTTAACTCTTAAGTTAAACCTGGAACATTGGAAATCAAAGAACTAAGTCTTGGGGATTTAAAGAATTTTTCAAAGTTTAATTTAGATAATATTAGGATAAAATTGGATCAATCGATCGATTGAAATCGGACCATGGTTTGGAATTCTAGAAACTTCAGAACGAGCCAAGATGTCTCCAAAATTATTTAATTAGAAATTTAAAGTACTGTGATATCTTTCCTGTTTCCTCTATGTTCAGAAAAATTAAAAATAAATCAGAGTTCAGATAGAATATCTTTGAAATTAATAAGTATAAACTTCGATTTGTTACGGAGATATTGTTTAACCCAAGCTTTATTGTACTATAACTATGTATACCTAAAATTATTTTTTAAAAAATATTTCATATTTAGTTTATATGTTAATTTGGTTACCTAGTAAAATTTAGTTATATAATATATATTGCAGGTATAATATATAGGTAGTCAAAATTAATGAAAAAATGCGCACGTACCTTGAAATTATCCATAATAATTTTGTTGTTCTTAATAATCCACAAGTTTTGTATTGATTGCCATTTATCTAAAATGGTAACAGTAATCCAAACATAATCCGAATAGGTAGGTACCTAAATTTATTTTATTCAATTAAATTTTATTTTCCATTGCACAAAACTGATTTTTTTTTTTAATTTAACCATAATTATAATTTTAATATAATTGAAAACACATACGTACTTATCAAAATATATTTATTAAAACATATAAAATTAAATTATATTTTAAATTTTAGAAAAACACAGAATATAAAAACACCTACACATGCAGATATTTTCTACAAGTTACAACATGTTCAATAGCAAAGTTTTTTTTTGGATTTAAAAACAGCTTAAGATCTGAAAAAAAGGAAAAAAGCGTAAGTACATATTTCAATTTTATAACTAATTAATATTAATTTGGATGTTTTAGAAATTTACATTTAATTAAATAAAAATCTCTTCAAAAATTTAATTAGCTTGAATTTAATTTTTTCTAAATTCACTGTAGCAATTTAATGGCGGCTTACACATACACATGCATATAATATGTATGCATATTTTTAATTTTTTTAAATTTTTAAAATAATATTCTGCATACATTCCTACTTTTATCCTAAATATTATCATATTCAATAAGAAAATTTATTGCATCATCCATGTTACTACAAGACATGTTTTTGCTTTTTAAAAATTTCGATTAAAGAAATCTAATGCATATTCGAATTTAATTTTACCAATTTACTTTAACCTTCCCGCGAATTTAAACAAATACTACTTAGCAACAGTGCTGCCGTTTTACATATAATGAAAGCAGTACGAAACTGTCATATATTGCAGTACTTTGCAGTACCTGTTTAACGACTATAAAAAATTTTTTTTAAAAGAAAAATAAAAAAAAACAAAATTTCATTTTCAACAAATTCATATAATATTTAATTCATTTTAATGTAAAATAAAACAATAGGTATTTCAATATGAAACTAAAAAAATACTAAAGTAAAATAAAAAAAAATAGTTTAAATTTAAAAATAAACATCACATTTCAAATAATTATATAATATTTAATTTTTATCCAAATTTGTGGTATTTTAAAATTAGATTTTTAGATGGTTTCCATTCGGCAGATGTTACTTTTTCTAAAATTGACTTGCACGACATTATTGCACTAACTGTTTCTGTTTTTAATGAATTTCTTTTATCATTTTTTATTAATTTTAATAATGAAAAGCTTCTCTCAGCCGCAGCACTACTGTGAGGCAAACTTAAAAGATTTCCAATAAATTGTTTCAATTTTGGGAACATTGATTCATTTAAAGAATTTTTTGTGCAAAAAACTTGATGCCAATATTCTTCGAAATCTAAATCCTTCGATATAGAAGATAAAAATGATAAAGTTCTCCATTCTTGGTTTAATTCTTCTATATCATTATCATCATCAATTAAATTTGGAAATGCAGATATTACCTTCAAAAAATCTCCCATATTTTTCGGATCTAACATTGTAATGCTAAAAGTTTTTCATCCTTGAAATCTATTCTTTGCCAAATTTGTTTGCAAAATTCTTTATAAAACTCTAAACAGTCTTGCTTAATATTTACAATTTCTTCATGAGTTACGTGAGAAGAATTTTTTTTTATCTTTAGATTTTTTTTTTGAGTTTTTTTATTTTTAAAATTAAAATGTTTAATGAAAATGATTTGATAAAGCAATTGCAGTACGTTCTTAGACATTTTTTATAGGTGGCAGTACGGCAGTACACCTATTAAATTGCCATACAAATACTGCAATTGCAGTACTTCGGCAGCACTGCTTAGCAAACTATTTTGATTTGTAAAGGCAAAAAAATAAACGCTTTCCAAACACATATAAAATGTACCGTAAATCATAATCTATTTGACGATTTCTATATTCTGTAGAAAAATAAAGTAAAGTGGGATAACTTTGAACAAAAATAAGAATTGTATTGCTTAAAGAAAATATTTTTTATGGATGGACTTTTAATTTTATTTTGCATAAACTAAATACGAATGTATGTATATATTAACGATGACTCTATTTTTAGATTTTCTTTTATAATTGTACATATTTCGTTAAATTAATTAGATTTGTTTAAAAATATTATAACCGTCAACTTGATGCGAAAATTTGATAATTACTACATATTAACTACCTTAGAAAAAAAACGTGTCTGCAATATACATATGATATGTTTAATAATATTATATTATTTTCAAAATCTTAGAGTTAAAATTATAGGTAGATAGATAGCTATAAGATTTTTTAATTAGGTATGCAATTCTATTAATACTTACTTACTAGTGTGTGGTGGGTTCATTAGTTTTCGCTTTAAAAGCATAACTTTTTACCAAATAAAGCAGGGTGTCTGAAATTTTGACAAAAGTAGGTTAGTGTTATGGCTCAAGTTTCTGCAAACTTTGTTTGGACTAGTGTGGTGGGTTCAAGTGTTTTCGTTTTAAAAGCATAATTTTGTACCACACAAAACTGGATGTCTGAAATTTTGTCAAAAGAAGGTTAGTTTTATGGCTCAAGTTTCTGCAAACTTTGGTTCGGCTAGTGTGGTGGGTTAAAGCGTATCCATTTTAAAAACATAACTTTGTACCAAATAAAACTGGGTGCCTGAAATTTTGTTAAAAGTAGGTTAGTTTTATGGCTCAAGTTTCTGCAAATTTTGGTTGGGCTAGTGTGGTGAGTTTATGATTTTTCGTTTTAAAAACATATATTTTTACCAAGTAAAGGTGGGTATATGAAATTTTGCAGAAAAGTGAGTCATAAAACTAACCTGCTTTTGACAAAATTTCAGACACCTAGCTTTATTTGGTACAAAGTTATGCTTTTAAAATGAATGAACCCACCACACTAACCCAAACAAAGCTTGAAGAAACTTGAGCCATAATACTTATATATTTTTGACAAAATTCAGACAACCAGCTTTATTTGGTACAAAGTTATAATTTTAAACGAAAACTCATGAACCCACCACATTAGCCCAACCAAAGTTTGCAGAATCTTGAGCCATAATACAAATATATTTTTGACAAAATTTCAGACACCCAGCTTGGTTTGGTACAAGGTTATGCTTTTAAAACGAAATCTCAAAAAATTAATAATATATAATTGCATACGAACCGCAATCAATATTTTTTTAATTTAAAATTACCCCACTTGACGGTGTTTTTTTATAGAAATTAATATGTGCTGAAATTTTTTTACCGCCATTTTAAATAAAATTAAAAAAAAGTTTAGGTTACAATTATGCTTTATGCATCCCAAAGACGGTGTACCAGGTTTTCAAATTGATTCGTGGAATGTGGATTATTTATATTCCACACCAGACATATATCCAACCTATCTTTGAACCATCATTAAATTTTGTTGTATTTTTGTTTTGAAAATTATTTTGAATGTGAAAAGTATTTAACAATTTTGAATTTGAATTTTTAACAGATTTTATTTAACCATAAAATTCAGTCTATTTAATTTTATTCTGCTAAAATCATGATATTTAATATGGTTTTATATGTTAAAAGATTTTTTTAACGTATTTTTATAATTATTTCTAATTATTACCTTAATTCTTTGTTAATTTTTAAATTGTAGTTTTAATATTGTTTGAAATCGGAATTTTATAAAGTAATTTCTTGTCAAAAAATTAAAAATACAAAAAAAAAAAGTGACATTTCAGTTGTTCAACTTGCTTTTAAAACGTATAGCTCAAAATGCAAACCAAAGACTCCGTCCAGAAAAATTTTTTGATTTTGACTACCAATCTTCACAATGGTTTTTGAACTTGTACAAATACGATTCTACTTCGCAAATACGCGTACCAAGTTTTTCAACTGGTCCATCGTGTATGGGGTGCATAATGCGTGTATTTCTTTCCATTTGGTTTCAGTTTTTTAAATTTTAATTTATTATAAAACAATTTTAAAGAGCGGTCTCAAATAATATGTATTTTAATTTTTTGTATATTTAATATTTGTACAATACATACATAATTTTTAATCGTACTGCGTATAAAACTAAATAAAAGAAACTACATACATTGCGGTGCACAGTAAAAAGTGCGCTTAAATTATGTTTGTAGGTACAACTTAAAAAAAAAAATCATGTCAGGTTTTTTAATGGACGCAGAATAAACTGTTATTTTTTTTTCTTGAAAAGAAAAGTTTTGTTCCCAGTAATTAAAAATTGTTCCCAGTAAGAAAAAATTAATTAAAAAAAGCGAATTGATTGATAAATCAAATAAATTAGAGAAGCACATATCTAATCTAAGTACATTTTAAATTTAACTAGGTATGTATGTATCTTTATTAATAAATCATTTATTTAATCTATGTACCAATATTTTTTTAGATTTTTAATATCAATTTTCAAAATTATAAAAATAATATGAAATGATACATATTTATGTATATTAGTATAATACAAAATGGATAGTTACATACCTACGTTATTATTTGCAATTTTAAAATCAATCATAATTGTATGTATTTGCCTACAATCTACCTACATATTTATATACATTTCTTGAAAAGAAAAAAATCAACTCGGTACAAACGAAAATCTATATGTACATTTTATACTGTACTTCCATACTATATACATACTACAAATACCTAAATTAAAAATTTCAAACTTACTACTTTTGATTTTTGCAAAAAAAATTGTTAAATTTAAGAATAAAATATGTTTATGGAGAAGTGTTTGATCAGAGACTTGGGGGGGATCAGATAAGTGGTAAGTTTAATATAACATTGAGTTTTTTTTTTTTTTTTTAATGGTTCTTCTACTATATGTACGTAAATTGTTTTGTTTTATAAATTGTAAAATTTTATTTTTAGGTACTCAAATAATGGGATATGTATAATTCAAGAAAATAAGAATTTCCCTACCTAAATTCTTTTTTTTAACGCCAAATAAAAATATTTTAGGGTATTCAATTTAAATGAAGGTACCTATACCTATCTACACATAATAATTATTTTTAGATAAATATGTTGTATATATGTATATACATTTATAAACATGAAAATATAAATTATGTACATCTAGGACTAGTCACATATTTAGTACATATTTGCTATTTTGTAAACAACGGAATTAGAGTTTCTATGTTTAAAGAAATTTGGAAAAATGTTGGTAGTTAAATTACCAAAAGTAAAAAAAGAAAAGCTAGAATAAGAATATTTATCTATAAAAGTCATCAAATATTTGGGAAGTTTACAGGTATTTAATAATATTAAAATATATTAGCCTTTAATATTTATTTCTGGCATATATGTGTATAAGTAGATCATTAATTTTAATTACGTTCAAGTAGGAATAATGGATAAAGGTACCCAAAGTACATATTTGCAGCAAGTTAAGAAATTGTGTTATTATTTTCAAGATGCAGGTAAATATATCTGTATAACTTCTATTATTGTTTCTAAATTATTGTTTTCTTTTTTAGGTTTGAGTTACTTATATTTTGTAGCATATTTGGTTTTAAAACGAAGTTTTACAAAACTAAGAATATTACTTTAACTCAACCTTCAGCAACTTAATAAATTAATGTTTATGGAAGAAAATCTAATTTTTAAGGTAGGCGGAAGAAATTTTAATAACGCAAATATTAATATATTTGTAAAACGACAATTTAACGAAAACTTCATCTATAAATTCCTACTTTTCTTATCAGTTACGAAAAGCCGGTTATATAAAAATTCACCGAAGTAAAAAGAATAACCGATTAATCCTCGAAAATGGGTTTTTTTTTATTAACTTCGTTAGATCGGAATTCGGTGAAGTGATTTTTTGTTATTTATTAGTAGGAATCTATGTTTCTTTGCAAATGGATAACTATTTATAAAGTTGTTTTCAAAATTTGTATTGAATATTTGTATAATGTAAAGTAACTATAAGTATAGTATTCACTCAGAAGAAAATTTGTTATGATAATATGAATAAAAAATATAAATTACACATTTTCTAAATTTTATGAAAGAAGAAAAATTTTATGTCTTTCTATTACTGTATGTTAAAATTTTTTTCTATAAATTGTATGTCTCTAAATTTTTTTAATTTTTCTTACCAATATAGATAATAACATTTTTTGTACGTAGGCACTGATGTTTGTTGAATAAGCTAAAGTTATTCAACAAACATCAGTATTAAATCTTTACTTTGTATTAAAGTTCAAACTAGATTGTTAGTTACTAGCTTAATTTTCTCTGATTGTAATGTAATAATAATATACAATGTACCTATATGTAGGAATGAACGTCCTGATTCGACCATTGTACTCCGCTGATAGGAACGTGCATGTTTAGAATTATTGGTACTTTTGATTTAGCTTAATTTTATTGTGTTTAATTTTTTTTTAATCAGCTTTAATTGCGGATTAGTGAGTTTAATAATTTTGTTCTATGTATATTACAATTACATATTTTATTGAGTGTTACAGAGAATAGTTTTAATTAAATTCCATTAATCCGTTGCTATCAGAATCCGTTAACATAATAATTAATTTTCCAGGCTTATTTTCCTATATTTTTCTAGGTCTAATACTAAATTTACTGGTAAATTTTTTCTAAAAAAAAAAGTCGAATAACGTATTTGTTAAATGTAATTTACCACATAGAGTAGATTTCATTTAATACTGTACTATGGCTTTACTGTTATTTTATTTCCATAAAATTTTTTGTTTGCTAAGGTGAAGTGTCACAAATTTTCTGAAATTGTTATCCTAAAAAAATAAAGCAACATAAGAAAGAGAAGACAAAAAATAATAAAATAATGAAAAATAAACATGAATTTAATTTTTGCATAATCCTTGAATTGTATTAGATTTCATTATATTAGAATAATTTTTGCATATTTGCGTATTCTGTTTATCTTTATGTTTTACTCTTTTGTTTTTTGGTTTGTTTTTTTTTGTTAAAAAGAATAAACTGTGATGCAAACAACAAAAAAAAATTTGTTAAAATTTCATCGCTTTCTATTTTATTCATATTTATCAGAAAATAAACAGAATATATTTTTTGTTTATTATTTATGAGATGGAAAAACTACAAATTGTTTTTTGTTTTAATATTTTTTGACAGACAACTTAGAATATTTTCTTGCATTCGTATGAATGCTAGTTACTTGAATAAAGATGAATAAAATAGCATTTCCATTTCTTTTCAATTATATACATACATATTTTATTTCACTCTTTTGTATTTTATTTTAGTGAATATATGGTGGTTAAATTTAAATTTTTAAAATGGTTTAAGGTTTAGAATGTAATAATTTCACAAAAGAAAACAGATATTTTTATGTTGGTTAACAAAAAAAATTGATCTCAGATTTGTTAGTTCTTTAAAATCATTTCAAATTTGAGTTGGAATTGTTTGAAAAACATTCCATCTTACTCCAGGATTAATTAAAAATTATAAATGTAGAAAGTATAGAATTTTAAGAGAGATACTAGTATGCCTTTAGTATAAGTTATCTACATGTATAGTTAGTTACTAACCTTATTTTCTTGTTCTCTAATCTTTATACAAAATCAAAGCCTTAATGACATTGTCCAAAGATCACAAACCTTACGAATTTTTAAATTACAATTAAAGTTTGATAAAGTAATTTTTCTTTTCTGAACTATTGTCTTTGTCGACAAATTTTAAGAAAATTAAAATAACTAACTTGTAAATTTTTGGACTAAATAAAATAATTTTATGTGAAAAGAAATGTATAAATTATTGTTAGTTATCTTATAATTTGTTTGCTTCACTTAACTCTTTCTTAAGTTGTAGAGTAAATTGTATTTATATTTAATTTCATGTAAAATATTTTTTTTTCAATTTAATTTAATATTCACTTGTTTTTAAATTTTTGCTTTTAAAAAAAAAGAAAAAAGTTTTGAATGTTAAGTGCCATGTTTTCATAAATAATAATAATAATAATCTTAATAATAAATTCTTTTGTTTTATTAAATAAGTTGTCTGTCATTTAATTGTGTATGTATGTGGTTATTGTTATTTTTACTTATTGTTTTGTGTTATCATATTTTATTTTTAATTTTTTAGAATTTTACATGCTGTTTAGATAGAATAAAGTTTTATGAATTTTAATTTCTCTACAAAATAATTCATACTCTGTTAGATGAGGTTTTGTAAATGACATTTTGAGGTTATATTTTGTTTATTTTTTTTTACTTTATATTTATTTAAGTAAAAATTTGTTAAAAAATCTGAAATTTGGATATTTTTCTCTTGAGTTTCCGGTTCAAATTCAAAGTTTTATTTTTAATTTTGTTAATTAGATTATTTTATTATGTAAAAAGTTTGTTAGTTAAAACACTGTTTGTCATTCAGTATTTTCACACTACATCCACAAATTACAATTTTAAAAGGTTTTTTAATAGCAGGATAAGAAGACAGTACCTATTTAGGTCCTAGAGCTAGATTTGCCTTATTTTTTGTACATTTTCAAAAGATTTTCCTATAAAATGTTCCTATATAGTTACACTATGTCCGTCTGTCCGTATTTTTATAAAAACTTTTACACCGTTTGAAATAGAGAGAAGAAATTTTAACTAGATTTAGGCATTACAAAAAAAAAATTTTATTATAAAAGTAAATTCCTTATATAAGAAACAGTTCCTAATTCTTAAAAAATTTTAAGCTTAAAATATTGAAATTGATTTTAGATCTTTTGCATTCAAAATTGTTTTAATATAGAAGTTAATTGTTGGAATTAGAAAAATTCTTCTTTCTATTAACCTTAATTCAATTTTCATTTTTTAATTTTTAATTAATTACACATTCCAAATTTTATATTTATAATTCATAATAAATGTTATTCGGTTTAATTTTACTATGTTTTTAAAATTTGATCTCCATATTAAAATCAGTTCATTTAATTAAAATAATAATTAAAATAAATTTAAAAATTGTCAAAATTTTTAAAAACTTTTTAACACAATTAAAAACCTTATGACATCATTAACACTCCATAATTTTTACAATTATTACAGCATTTATTCTTTGTTATCACTTTTTAATGACTTTTTTAGGAAATCGCCTTGGTTTTTATCAAAGAATTTTAAAAATATTTTTTTTTAATAAAATAAAAAAAAAATAAAAACAAATAAACAATACAAATAAAATAAAGAAAAGGACATGCCATTTAACTTTTTGAATTAATTTTGAGAAAAAACCAAAACAAAACTTTAAAAACCACGGGGAGAAAATTAAACAAAAAGAATATCTATTTTTTGAAAGGTTAAAAGTTTACAAAATTGTATAATGAAAAAAAAATTTACACAATCAAACTAACAAATATTTTAAAAAGGCAAAAAAGTTAAAAATAATTTCTAAAACTTTGTAAATTTTTAAAATTTTATACATCATTGTTTTCTTGTTTTAACAAAAAAAAAATTTTTTTTCGAAAAATTAAACTGATTTGTCATTATAATATTTTATTGGGTGACAAACTTGCTTTTATAAAAAATTAATTTAAACTTTCTTTGGTTAATTTCAATTTATAAAAACCAATGTATTTTTCCTTTAAAAACTAGAAATTTTATTTTATTTGTAAGTTTTATCAAAAGCCGTGTTATACATATAGGCCTGTATATATAAAGTACCATTAGATACTAGATAACGCTGATACTTAAAAATTACATAGCATTTACTTATTTATTTACGAACTTTGTTGATTTCATTAAGTATTGTTCAGTATTTATGAGTATTAAGTGTCATAATAGTCTAGTTTATACTCAATTTCAGAAACATAAGTTAATACCAAAAAATAGTTAAAACTAAGTATTGAGTATATAAAACTTTATTTTAAGTACAAGCTTAAGTAATTAACAATATCGAGTATCTAATTGTACTTTATAAATACGAATGTTAAAAATTTATTAAAATGTTACTTAACAAAATCGTTCTAATTAAAATTAAATTTTTAATAGAGTTTTCTTAAAAACGATTTTTTAAAGCCTTTTTAACTTGGTAGAAATTATTTTATGGACGTTTATGTAATAGTTAGTTTGGCTTAACTGAATAATGGAATTTGCAGAAAGAAATTTCTTTGGAATTTTTCAAATTGAATCGTGATCTCAGCCAGTTAGACAGTGTACTAAACCCTGTTAATTTTATAAAAATTTCATGTTTTTAAAATTTTAGTTTCTGTCCTATTCTATAAAAACTCCAATGAATATAACTCCAACCATTTTTTTTTGTTATTTTTTTAACGCAAATTTTATTCACAGAAAAATACAATGGAAAAGGAAACTTTTCTAATGAAATTAGAGACGAAAAAAAGCCTTGTTTTTTCTATTATCTTTTCAAATTTTTTTATCTCTTTCCTTTGACTTTGGTATAACATTAAAGCCAACATTTTGGAATCGTTTTCATTCAAATGTATATTTAAAACAAAAAAGAAAAATTCAAGAACGAACTGTTGAAGTTGTAGTTGAAGTTAAAAATAGGTTGAGGGATTAATAAAATTATATTTAATTAGGATGATTATTAGTAATGAGTTGGTAGGGTTTTCCTTTTGTTTTATTCTAGTATACAAGGTTATAAAAGGATTCTATTATCTTGTCTTTTAAGTTTTCTTACATAAAAAACAAAAAAATACAAAAAAATGACTCGTTTTTAAAATAATAAAAAAAATTATTTCGTGTTTGTATTTTTTTTTTTATGTATTTCTCTAATTTGAATAGGATGAGATTTCATTTTTTATGAGTTTTTTAGCTACTTCAGTTGTAGTACTTAAATTAAAATATTGTCTTTAATTGTTTCAGGCTAGACTTTACTTTTACTTTTCATAAATTTTGTTATTAATGATAATATAAAGAGCCATAATTTTGAATTTCCTGAAGAGTGAGTACCAAATTATAAAAGAAAAAATTAGAAAAGGATTCGTTATTTCTTTTTTAAATTCTTTTGTAAAAATTGTAATAAAATTGAAGTGGTATCATATTATGATTTATATTCAGATAACTCAAGGCTAGGTTAAAAATGTTGTTTGTTAATTTTCAATTGAAATGAAAGGAGACTTATGCTAGCAATAAAATGTTTGTTGTACTTGTTTTTTGCAAAAAATTAAAAATTTCTTTGATTAGAGAATTTTTTTATAAAAAAGGGAATTGTTGCGAATTCAAATATAATGAATACATAATGATTGTTGTTTTAAAAAATTCTGTATACATTTTAATATGATTTCCTCAGAGTACTTGCTAACTATATTTCCGAGACAAAAGAATTTTGGATATATTTCCAAAAAAAAAAAGTAAAGTTATAGAACTTTGCACAGTTTTAAATAACTAATAGATAATATTTAATATTTTCTTTAAAACATCGAACTATGTTATTATACTAAATCTGATAAACTATATTTAAATTTTAGATAAGCTGCAAAAACAAGAAAACGGAAAATTTTAAAAAGGAAAGCCATAAGAAGATTAATGCCATCCAGGATTTGAAAGCGGTATGGAACTTAGAAGTAGATTAAACTGAATTATGTTTGAACGTAATATTTAAAATAATTATTTCGGTTCTTTTTGGTGAGTTCTATTTTTAATATTACAAATCGTTTTTAATTTCTAATCGTATAATTGTAATTAATTGTACTTGGACTGCACATTTCTGCATTATCCGCCAATGCTGAACTTTATTTGGTTATGGTCATTTTATTATCTTTTTATACCCTACACCTATAGAATAGGTAAAGGGGTATATTAACTTTGGTATGGTGTTTGTAACCACCTAAAGGAAGCGAGCTAGATATGGAAAAGTATATATATTTGTGATCAGCGTGACCGCCTTAGTCGATATAGCCATGTCCGTCCGTCCGTCCGTCCGTCCGTAGGCACGATAACTCAAAAAATAATGGAGCTATATTGATGAAATTTTAACTGTAGGTTACTAGGACTGAAAGTACGGCGGGGATTGCATATGGGCGAAATCGGCCCATGGGTTCGGATTCTGGACCTTTTAATCGGTTTCAGGGCTAACGAACAAATATAAAAAATCACGATAACTCAACAACTAATGACGCTATCTTCATCAAATTTGTGCTGTAGGTTACTAGTAATGAAAATACTTCGGGAATTGCGTAAGGTCGGGATTGGACCATGGGTTCGGAACCTAGAACTTTTTGATCGAATTTAGGCCAAACGAGCATAATTCCGAAACCAATGAAGATAGAACCTCCAAGTTTAGTATCAGGGTGTCCCTTCCTATTTCCTAAGTGTCTTGTGAATTTGAGTCCCATTGGAGTAGTGGGTCGGGGACCAGCCACACATTTCCGAAGACCTTAAAGCATATCTTTAAAATTAATAAAGATAACAACTTGAAAAAATGTAGAAGCTTCCAATTTGCCACAAGGGTGTTCTTTACTATCTCTTGCGTGTTCCCCTAAATTGGGATCAATTGGAGTGGTGGTTCTGTACCCCTCTCAGACCTCCCAAGTTTTAAAGGCTTATATATATCGAAATTACTAAAAATAGTTACTTAAAATTAGGATAGACCGTTCAAATTGTGTACAAGGGTTAACTAGTACTATAAGTACAGCGCGGACTATATAAGGGCGAAATCAGCCCAAAGGTTCGGATTCCGGACCTTTTAATCGATGTCAGGGCTAAGGAACATATATAAAAAATCACGATAACTCAACAACTAATGAGGCTATCTTCATGAAATTTGTGCTGTAGGTTATTGGCAGCGAAACTACGGCGGTGATTACGTACGGTGAGGATTGGACAATGGGTTCGGAACTTAGAACTTTTTGATCGAATTTAGGCCAAACGAGCATAATTCCGAAACCAATGAAGATAGAACCTCCAAATTTGGTATCAGGGTGTACCTTCCTATTTCGTAAGTGTCTTTGAAATTTGGGCCCCATTGGAGTAGTGGATCGGGGACCAGCCACTCAGTTCTTAGGCCCTTAAAGCATATTTTCGAAATTAATAAAGATAGTTACTTGAAACAAATGTAGAAGCTTCCAATTTGCCACAAGGGTGTTCTTTACTATTTCTTGCGTGCCCCCCTAATTTGGGATCAATTGGAGTGGTGGTTCAGAACCTCTCTTAGACCCCCCAATGTGTAAAAGCTTATCATCGAAATTAATAAAACTAGTAACTTAAAATTAAGATATAACGTTCCAATTATGTACAAGGGTTAACTAGTATTGAAAGTATGACGGGGACTGCAATTTGGTCGAAATCGTACCATGGTTTCGGGTCCTGGAACCCTTGAAAAGTTCAAGGGCTATCAAACATATATCTTAAAAACACTATAACTCAAAAAATAATGCCGCTATTTTGATGAAATGTAAACTCTAGGTTACTAGTAAGGAAAGTACCATGGGAATTGGTTGTGGTCGAGTTTAATTTCGAAGCCAAAGAATATATTTCCTATGTCCTATGTGTCTCCGAAATCTAGACTTAATTGTAGTGGTTCAGCTATGTTCAAAGGTACTTGCTGCATTTATGTAAAATTGATTTTTATATTTAAATGAATTATATGAAAAGGTGTAAATTTTTAATTGTATTTTAGAAATACATTTATTGCATATTTTGCGTTTATAAGTTTTTCTATTAGGTATATAAACTAACCATTTAAAATAATTGCAATTTTTAAAAATTTGGATTATTAAATATATTATGCTTTGATTATCTTTTTATCACAAAATTTAATAATTAGAATTTTTTCATTTTGTAATTGAATTGGAATAAATATATTTTCATTTATTTCAAGTTTGTTTGTTTTTTAATATTTTTAAATAGATAAATTAGTAAGAATTTGTAGTATTTTTTAATAGATAGGGTAATTAGAAAATGTTTTTAGTATTATACAGTTAATTTGGTTAGCTATGTCTTACGATCAAATTAATAACAGCTTCTATGGTGTTAAAATGACTTATGGATATGTCCTTAAATTTGAACCAAATAGGTGTAGGGTATTTCTAAGTCGGTTGCACCGACTGACTGTTTCTTTACTTGTTATTTATTGACTAAGGCATTTTATTATGTATCTTCTTGATTTTTCAAATACAAATGATACACAAATTTTTAAATATTCTACTATGTACTTACTCACTAAAAATATTTTTAACATCTTATTCACTTATTTTTAACCTCCTAGTGGCCCTAGTTTTAGTTTTTTTTTCCTAGAATTTTATTAAAATGAATTGTTGTTTAAAAATTTATTTATTTATATAGATATATAAGTTTTTTTTTAAATAGTTGAAATTAATTAAATTTTAATTAAATTTTTAAAATACATTTAATTTAAGACACAAATCCACAATCAATAACATTCTTTAAAAAAAAAAAACTGTGAAAGAGTACAATTACCACAGTATTAAATTAAAATTAAAATAGAACTTAATGTAGTAATAAAAATGAAAAGAAATAAATATATAAATAGATAAATAAATGGAAAATATTGAATATAATACAAAACAGAAGATGTGATAAAAAAAAAAATTCAAAACATCCACAAAATTTAAGTTAAACTTTAGAGTGAAAAAAAAAAAATTGAAATGAAAATTTTCACAGAATCTTCCTGTGGTATTAAACTTTTAATTGACTTTGGTTTGAAAGGAAAAGTTTTTTTTTTTTTTCCTGTAAAGTAATAGAAAAGCAAATAAAAGTTGAATGAAAATTTTATATTATATATAAAACTTTTTTTTTGTTCCTATAATAAGACCACTTTTCATTTACAGTTACAAACTTGGAGAAGTAACTATTTTTAAAATAAAAAGTGATTTTGGTTTATTTTTTCTTTTCAAAAAAATTTTTTCATTTTGTTGATTATATTTTTATGCTTATTATTAGGTTATTGCTTTCAAATTGTCTTTTCGACACCCTTTGATGTAACAGTCGAATTTTAAATTTTATTAAACCGTAATTAATTCAAGCGCCCATGAACCGACCATCCGAAATAGTTCTTAAATTAAAAAAAAGTACATGGGAACCACAGCCATTTAAAAAATTCATAATATATGAAATCATTAGCACAATGTAAAATTCCATGAACATTTTGTCTAGGTGATTAATTAAAAATCAGCTGCTAAAATAATAATTTTGAAATTCTTAAAAACTTTATGGAGTTATATTAAATATTCTTTAATAAGTGGATAATTTGAATAGTAAGATCAGCGTGTATTTAAATCTTTTAAGGAATTGTCTGGTTATCGAGAATTTTGCTTTTAAATACAGAAGCATTTTGAAGTACTGAAAAAGACTTTCAAGACTTTAGGAACTAAAATGCTATGGTTAAAATTTTTATTTGCAAACTGATTACTTTATATATATATTTTAGGTTGCTTCGGTTAGCTAAGGCTTTAAATAAAAAATTTAAAAATTGGTCATTTTCCGATTTATAGATATTTCAATTTTAAATGGTAAAAAAATGGCAATGGAAAATAGTGATTTAAATTTTACCATAAATTTCCTTTCTAAAAAAGTTTTTCATATTATAATGATAAATTTTTTTTATTGTTTTGTGGCGATACATTTTGCAAATTTTTTTACAGAAGTTTTATTTCCTTACAATTTTCTTTAAAAATGAATCTATAAAAAAAAGTTTTCCATATAAGAAAAGAAAAAGAAAACGTTTTTTCCCCTGTTTTTTTATTTTGTGAAAACTTTACGAGTGACAATTTATAGTAACTAATACAATGATTGTAATAATGGAAGAATATAAAAGGATTGATTGTATAAATGCAATAAGGATAACTTTTATTGTATTGTACAATGGTTTTTTTTTCACATTATTATAGTTTGTAATGAGAGATGAAAAGTATGTATAAGAACTGGCACATAAGATTGATTATTTCTTAAAGAATTCTCTTATATTTAAAGTGTAAAAAACATGTTATTGTAGAAATGTGGAAATTAAAAATAAATTTTTTTTTTTGGTTTGTAAAGCAAATTTAAACTTTTTAAAGTGAAATTGATGAAAATAATTTTTTTTTAGTTTTTATATATGACTCTTCTTTTTAAATTAACGTGAAAATGAAGACTAATTTCGATAGTTTAAAAAGTTTTTAAAGTAAGTACTTTATAAATTTTTGGTTGATTTAAAGTATATATGTATATACTGGGGATCGATTTGTATTTTTTAGTTTGAAAGTAAAATAAATTGGAAGCTTCTTAAAGTTATACAGTACTAAAAACTATAAATGTTTTTTTTTACCTAATCTGATATAGGGTAAAAATTTTTTAAAATTTAATCAATGGATTTGATTTCGTTTTATTGAAGGTTACTAAATCTGAATGGTTTTTTTGTGGCACTTCATTTGATATTTTTCAATTTGTCAAAAATTAAATTTTTAATAATGTTATTGGAAAGTTAAAGATCCCATTAGTTAAGTTTAAATTTAAAAATCTTAAATGCAAATAGAGTTAGTTAGCCTTTTTCTAAATGTATATAGGAATGCATGGATTAGCAATTTATGGAAAAGTTTAATGTTGTAATTTTATCTGAGAAACGAAGAATTCTTTTGTAAAATAAAATTGTTATGCATTCGTTATCAAAACTGGTGAATAGAAATAGGCATGTTTCGAGGTTTTTGTACTTAGATTATATAGAGTATAGAGTATTAACAAAGTTTTTATATTTTACATTTTAAAGGTCATAAAATTTACTTTGCATATTTTGACTAAATTGTTTAGTTGTTTAAATAATCAATATTGGATCTGATTTACTTATTTAAAAAAAAATATGACTATATGATATAAATTAAAACGAATAAAAAAAAAATTTTCAAATATTTTTATTTTTCAACCTTATAATTTTCGCTAATTTAAATTATTTAAATTTAAGAGGCATTTTGAGCTTACATGCCCATATTTTGATAATAATAAATATTTGAAACATTTTTTTAGATTATTTAATTTTTTTAAATATTAAAAATAGTTTCGTACATTCGGCAATATATGGTTCTATATAACTAGATATTTATTATTATTTATAGTTATTAGAGCCTAAAAACTACAAAATTTAATTATTCTTAAATTTTGCGGTAGGTTTATTAGTATAATTTAGAATAAATTTTTCAATAATTTTGTGAGGGTTCTAAATGCAATATAATATTTTTAACTACTAAAGAACTGAGTACTCTAGATCGGATTCACCCATTTCTATATTGATATTTACGTTCTAATTTCCTCTTTTTATTTATTTATTTTTTTTTTATCAAAATGAAATTTACAAAAGAATTAATTAAGTATATAATGGTTATAATAAAATTTTAAAAACCTAAGCATGAGCTATGTGGTCGTATAAGATTAAACAATATTTAAATTTATTATTATGAGATTCTTATTGGTCCTTATTTAATATTAATTTTGTTAAAAGCTTGAAATATAGTTTTGTTTGAAATTTAATTTTTTTTAATTTTAATTTTTATTTGAAATTTATTCTAGTTGTAATTTTGATTGCGATATTGATTACATTATAATTTTTAAATTAATAAAATTAATTAATATTCAGGATTAGAACTAATTAAAAGTAATTAACATTAGAGATTAGGTTACTAATATTTAGACTACAAATCTTAGATTTTAAGTTTTACTATAATACTATTCTGTCCTACTCAAAGTGTATTTGACTAAATAAAATTTAAAATATGAAGTCATAAAATATGTTTTTAGGAGAAATTACAATTAATGTTAAAACTTAAATTGCGAATACTAATTATATTTAGAAGAAATAATCAACTGGTGATTGTTGTACATAAATATAAAATTATGTTATCCATTATTATGTTTTTTTTTATGTACTGATTAGATTATAGAAATTTTGATTTTACTAATCCATACATATACTTTGCACATGTAGTACTAAAATTAATTTTATATATTATCAAAATAATAATAATTATCCAAAATAATGATTTTCTATTAAAAATATTTTTCATTACATATTCAAAATTTTAATATATATAAAAAATATTATTTCATTATTATGGCGATTTAAATTAGTTGGACTGTATAGTAATTTTTTTTTTTAAATAAGATGAAATTAAATAATACCAAAAATTTATTTTATTTGTTATTTCAATATTTATGGAAAATAATATTTTATATTATCATCTATGAATCTATTTTTTTTTTTAAATTTAATTTTGTTTTAATAAAATGTAATTTAGAAAAATAAAATATATTCTCGTATGTATATAAATGAGGTAGAACATAATAAAGGACTTCATATTTTTGATCAAATTGTAAAATATCATAATAAAATTAATATTATATAATATTTTATATATGCTTACATATATATATATATAAGAAAACTGAAAAATAATATAACATGTGCCGGTTTCAATTTATTATAAAGAATTCATATATGTATATATATATGTTGCACATATGAAGCTATACATTTATAATACGTTATAACGAATTTGTTCGGACAAAAGCTGTCATAATAAATAGACAAAATACGTGATCATCGCGCCCTCTATTTTTTTTTGTATTTTTTGGTATTTTAAATGCAAAACACGAAATTGGTTTTTGACTTATGTTGTGTGTAATTTTTGGTTTTTTTATTTTTCAAATTATTTAGAGCATTTTTAGTATTTCTGTGAAATTAAATAGTGTTACCAATGTGAAAATGAGGTTTTATTTAAGGTGCAATAAGCGCAAATAAATTTCTAATTAAAATAATTCTTTAACAATTTGTTTACTGATGGTGTTTTTATTATCAACTAGGTAATTAAAAATTTAAGAAACCATATTTTAAAAATTAAGTAATTAATATAGGTTACTCTAAAAACTGCTCTAAAAGTCTGTTATACTTAAATGCCACAATGATTATAGAGACCCATAAGAGTCATAAATAATTTTACAAAGTCGATATTGTATAATTGGATAATAAAATACTTGTTCTTTGAAAGCCAAGTCAAGTGGAAGATTTGATTAATTATACAAATAATTTTAAGAAATAAAAGCTTACAAGTTAGACAAGTTAAACTTTAATAAAGCTTCAAATAACCACAACTTATCAAAGGTGAAAGTAGAATTTATAAAGTTTGGAATACTGATAAATCAGAACAAAAAATAAGTGATGAAAGAAAACCAAGGGTTTTTAAAAAAGCACATTTTCAAAATTATATTGTATTACATACTGAGTTTAACTTTGGAAATATTTACTTGGAAATAGTTGCTGCTTACTTATAAAATTTACTGCTAACAGTAAATTTTTTATTTAAAAGTTGTTATAGCCCTTCAATGGGGAAGGTTGCCAAATTTCTCAAGTCTCTAACTTCAACTTCCATCCCTAGGAATTAAATTAAGTTCTAGGAATTAAATTGTGAATTACACAAAAATTTGGAATTTTACTTAGAATTTTATTATCTAAGCAAAAATGGGTAAAACTAAGAGACACTTTCTTCAATTTAAGGAACCTCTTTTAAATTTAAGAAAAACCTTTAACATATGTTAAAATATAATGTTGGACCTTTAAATTTTGTATATTAATAAAAAAAAAATTGGCAGGTATTCAAGTTACAGGTGCTTAAAAATAGCATAATTTCAATTTTCGGGCCCTTATAGCTCCTAAACAGGGAGCTTGACAAAAAAATTTTGTTAACTGACTCCTACTATTTTTTTCGGATCTAACTTTTCCCAAAATTTCAAGATCCTAGCTTGAACCGTTTAGAAGATATGTGGGGCCAAAAATTTTGCAAAAATTGAGTTTTATATAATGGTAAATTTTAGTACCGTATGGCAACCCTATACATTTAAGCGACATACTTTTGTAAAGCCTATAAAAACAGCTCTCTATTAGCGTTTTTCGATTGAAAATAAACCTAACAGAACTTTTGTTATATCAATTTAAATATAGGTCTTTTTTGGAATTTTCAGGGGCTGTAACTTCGCCACCCTTCAAAATTAAGAAAAACCTTTGACACATGTTGAAATATAATTATAGAGCTTTGAATTTTGTCTATCACAAAAAAAAAATTTGGACAGGTATTCAAGTTACAGGTGTTTAAAAATAGCAAAATTTCAATTTTCTTGCCCTTATAGCTCCTAAATAGGGGGCTTGATAAAAAAATTTTGTTAACCGACTCCTACTAATTTCTGAGTATCTAACTTCTCCCAAAATTTCAAGACCCTAGCTTGAACCGTTCAGAAGATATGTGTGACCAAATATTTTGCGAAAATTGAGTTTTGCGTAATGTTAAATTTTAGTACCGTATGGCAATCCTAAACATTTGCCTTGTAAAAATTTATAAAGTTTATGAAACCAGCTATCATTTGCCGTTTTCAGATTGAAAATATATGTAACAGAACTCTTGTTATAACAATTTAAATATAGGGCTTTTTCCAACTTTGGGGGGCTGTAGTCCCGTAACAAGTGGGGCTACAGAAAAAAATTCTTCTACGAAGTTATTTTTTTTGCAAAAACTACCCATGGTTAAAATTTCTTTTCTCTATTTCAAACGGTGTAAAAGTTTTTGTAAACATACGGACGGACGGACGGACGGACGGACGGACGGACAGAGTGAAGCTATATAGGCACATTTTTACAAAATTTTTTGAAAATGTGCTAAAAAACACGGATTACAAAGTTACAAAGGTGTTTCGTGTAGATGATAAACCAAAAAGTTAGTTAAAGATTTACTGAGTCTTCGAAAGGATTTGAAATTAGATATCTAATTATAACTGCTTGGACAATTTTGTTTTACTTTATCCATAAACTAGCAAGGATATCTTGCAATACATTTTCCTTCTTTACTATTTTTGTATAACTTTTGGCAACACTGTTCTTTCAAAAAAACAAAATTTGTTTTATATAACCAATTTTATTTTGATATATTTTGTCTTTTTCATTCTGATTATCTTTATCTCTTTGCTTAATTTTCCCTGCGGTTCAAATATTTGTAATAATACAATAATAAATTTTTTTTTTCGCTGTTATTATAATAATTGAGGCCTTAATATGACTTTTCGCATTAATATGTGTAATAAAACAAAAATAAAAAATACAAGTAATGAAAAAAAACAAGGGTTTTAAAAAACAAAACATTTTCAAAATTATTTAGTAATTTCATACTGAGTTGAGTTAAAAGTAAAAAATATATATAAAAATAGATGATAATATAATATAGTTATTTCATTAATTCATTATTAATTATGCATAATAGTGAAATCAATACTTAGATTATAATCCCAATGTACACAAGAAAACCGGTTATCGAGTATCGAAATATATAATGTTGGAGCTTCAGTTTTAACGTATAATTTTAGAAATATATACACTGGTGACTAAGTTACTGCTTCATAAAAACAGTAAATTTTGAAGTCTTAAGTAGTAAATAGCCTTTCAATGGAAAAAGTTTTCAAATTTTACTGAGTAAATTTGTAATGTTTCTCGAGGATCTAGCCCAACCTTCCACCACCCAAAATTTTCAGATTCAAGAAATTTAATTGTAACTTCCACCAAAATTTTGATAGATACTTTCTTCAATTTTAAGAACCTCTTTAAAATTTAGAAAATAACTTTTTAATATTCAATATTTAAATTTTGTATAAGTCTAAAAAAATATTTAGACGGATATTTAAGTTTCAGGTTCTAAAAAATAGCAAAATTTTAATTTTTGACCCCTTGCAACTCCTTACAGTCTTACAGTACAAAAAATTTTGTTAACCGACGCCTACTAATTTCTGAGGACCTTACTTCTTCCAAAATTTTGAGTCTCCAGCTGGATTTAAAATATACCTAATAGAATTTTTATTATAACAATTTTAAAATAGGGCTTTTTCCGACTTTGGGGAGCTGTAGCTTTGTAACGAATGGGGCTACAGAGATCAGTTCTTCCATGAAATTATTTTGTTTTGCAATACCTACCGGTAGTTAACATTTTTTTTCTCTACAAAGAATGTAAAAGTTTTTGTAAACGTACAGACGAACGAACGAACAGATGGACGAACGGACAGATTGAAACTAATACGCGAATTTTTTCCAAATTTTTCGAAAATCTGCTAAAAACGGTATATATATTTTGGCCTCTTCTAACTTTTTCTCTTCATTTCTACTATCTTCTGTGTCTCTTTGCATATGAATTGTTTTGTTAGTAAAAATTCATAAATTTATTCAAGCAATTTTGTCGTACTTTTTTATTCATTTTTCATTTGATGAAAGTTGGTTTGTTACTTGGTTTTTTGTTGTATGGTTTTTTTTTTTTTTTTACTTGAATTATATTAACTTAAATTTTCAGTAATTTGTAGAAGAATACATTTATGGTAGTTTGGAATTTAGAAAATAAAAAAGGTATCATCAGCCTTAATGCCGCGGGGGAAAAAAAACCATAAAACCCACGAATGAAATAATGTCAATGAATGATAATATTCGGTGGTAGAATAGGAAGAGATACATAATAATATTCCATCACAGAATAAGAGTGAGAAACGGAGAATACGTGATAATTTTATTTTGGTTTTTTGGTGGAAAACAGAAAAACTGAATTAAAAACAAATTTTGAGTGTCACACGATTACAACAAACGACATCTCGTGGAATAAATATTTGATCAGTTTTATTTTTTGAAGGGCGTTTTAAAAAAAAACAGATATTAAAAGTTTAAAATTAAGAAATAGAAAGTATAATATGAGTTAGAGATTAAAGAAATAAAATTGAAATGGGAATGTAAAATTACACATTTTTAATTTAAACAGTATTTTTATGGGAATCGTAATGACTTTTTTGTATAATATGTTTTGATATTTTGATGTTTAACTTTATATTTCTTATTACTTATAAATTGTAATACATTTACTTTAATTTTTTTAGGTTACTAATTTAAAATTTAATAAAACTTTGTTGTATAATGTATTTTGAAGTGATAATGAAGAATTTTTCACCTTCTACAATTTCTTTGTAGTTATTATAGTAATGGATTTGTATCTTTAAACCATTCACAATTTTTTTTTTCTGTTACTCCGTTTCAACTTAAAATCTCCATTCTTCTTTGCTTCTAGCTGTTTCTTCAATTTTATTCCGCATCACGCATCTTTTTATTTCATCAAGGACTGTTCTTTTCCATATTGTTCAGCCTCTTCCTCTGTTTCTTGACTTCCCTTGAGGGATCCAGCATAGCGCCATTCTTGTAATGCGACCATCACTTTTTCTTAGTGTGTGTCCAAACCACTTCCATTTCACAAGTCTATATTCCTAATTCTGTTAGACCAAAATATTCGCCATATTATTCTTAGGTGTTTGTTGACGAAGACTAATAGTTTCTTCTTGATAGAGTTAGTAAGCAACGAAGATTCAGCATGATTATAATGCTGCTAAATAGATGCTACATAAGTATCCCATTTATTTATAGATTTTAAAACAAATGTATCAAATAAACTGCATGTTCAAATCCTATTGAAAATAAGGAGTGATTTTTAGTTTAATGAATAAGATAGAACTATTTTAGCTTTTTCAGTGATTAATATTTTTTTATTTAATACCTAACATAAACTATCAAAAAAATCGCTTCCAGCTCTACCCCAAAAATTATGGACATTATGGACAAATAATCACAAATACTTTAAATTGGATAAGAGTATATCTAAAGTAGTTCAGGGCGGGTTTAAAATAAAATGAAAAATTAATTGCTAGGTTAAGAAGTAAGATGAAAGAATTCAGTAACAGAGTATAAGGTGTTACCTTTATTTTTTTAAAATTTTTATTTGCCAAAACATTTGTTATTTAATAAAAATTTTACATTTGTGATTTAATAAAAGTTTTACATTTGTTATTTAATAAAAGTATTCTGTATTATGATTTAAACTACTGAGATATGAACAATTATCGGATTTGACCTGATGAAAAACAGAACAAAATTTTTGGTCAAAAAGCTTTTATCTTAACCTCCATGCAATCGACTAACAAAGAGGGTTAGATTAACGAGGTTCAATACAATTTTCTAAACATGTTCATCAGAATGATCTGACTGATCATCAGATATGTATGATACATCGAATTAATAAATAATTTAACTCATACTAGAATTTTCATGAAAATATTTTCATAAAACTATTTTAAATTTAAATAAAGCCTGTGATTTAAAAAAAGCTTTTCCAAATGACACAAACTTATGATGACCAGATCAACAATATAAAGTTATGAAAATTTTTAATCTTTATTTTAAGGCTATGCTTTTATACAATAATGATTGTTCATTCAAAACAATCTTTTGTAAAATTAATTGAAAATATTGTTATATTTGTCTTTTAATATTAAAATGGTTGTTTAGTTGATAAATTCCAATTGATTTGAAGTTTTATTTTTTTTTTTTAGTTTTTAGCAAAAGCTATTTATGGAAATGAACTAATTAGATTTGGGTAGGCAATCAACAAACTAACAATATGCTATAAATTTTCTTTATTCGTTGTTTTTCCAATTTTCCAGTATATCATAATCATTTTATAAAATATTTTTGAATTTTTTGAAAACAATATTCATATACAGAGTAGTTATAAGTTACTTTTATAAACATTTTTGTTTTTTTTTTGTATAATTTTCAATATACCATAAATGTCATAATTTTTTCAACAAAAATATGATTGCTTTTGACAATGACAAATTGACCAGAAATGGATGTCATTCCATCACTTTCCATGTATGTACAATTTTTTTTTTTTTTTTTTTAAGTTTTTTATTCATTCTGTTTTCTGTTATTTTAGATTACAATTGTTAGAATTGAGCTTTTTTTGCGGCATGTTTCTAATTTTTTTTAATGGACTTGTGTTATGTATGTATGAATTTCTAAAAAAAGTGAAGATATCATCTTTATCATTATATTAAACGATGGCATATACAAAAGTTCTTGCTTCTATTCTTTGGTATATGGTTCGCGATGTTTACATATTAAAAAAACTTAAAAAAAATATCCATTATTTTTGTACATGTGCATAGATATATAATTTGTACATATCATAGGTATATTGCTGTTCATTATTTGTAAGTACTAAATATAGGCAAAACTATATTTTTTAGTTTATATTCAGAATTATTTTTTAGCTGAACTTACATTATATTTTGCCTGTTTTTTAAAAATAATTTTATGTTTTGTCTTGTTTTTAGTAAAAAATATGATAAATCGCACCCATCAGTAGAAAGCTGTGTCCTGTTGAAACTAACAGCAATAGCAAGAACAACAATAATAATAAAATAACAAAAAAAAAGGAACGAAAGAATGTGATCCTGACAGACCATGAAAAGACATGGAATGACAACAACGGTGATAATAAAAAGTATAAAATAACCAACAGTAAATATCTATTCATCTCTAGTTTTTTTTTTGTATTTCTTCATTTGAAGAGCTTTATATACTTTATATATACTGGTCTACAGTATAACATTTTGTTGAAAATATTAAAAAAGGAAGGACGAAAAGAAAAACAAAAAAACGGACATAACAAAAATGAGTACAAAAAAAAAAAAACGCAAAAAACGGCTATAAAATTTTCTTTTAACAATATTAAATATAGGATATTCCTTGTTAGAACTCGTTGTTGTCATCATTATTATTATCATAATCATCATCGTCATCATTGTATATTTTATAAGAATTATCCAATATGCAATGTGTCATTTATTGTGTTTCTTAAAACATGTCTGGTTTCATGTAACTATTTTTCCACTATAAATGATTACCAGTGAGGCAATTTTATGATACTCTAATAGTTTTTTTTTTCTCCCCGTTATCTTGTATGGAAAATTCTTTATGACTTCATTTCAATATCTATTAAAATGTTAAAGAAAATATATATTTTTAGAAAAATAGTTTGTTGGAGAACGAACAAAATAGTGTTTTTTAGTTAATGGGCGCTCATTTATTTATAAATAGTGAGGATAGAGTTATTCGTTTCCACTGAAAAAGGATTAAATTGATGACCAAGATCTATGTATAATAAAATGATAGTACTCAAGTTTTATCTGAGTATTGAAATTTTATTATTTAAGTAAAGTAATTTTTGTACATAAAACTAATGACAAAATAAAAGTTGTAATTCAGGTTAATAAATTTTATAAGAACATTTTAAATATATTTTTCAAAATTAATTTTTAAGCTTTCATTTTGAATTTTTATAACAAATAGTAATAATTATCCGACTGGTGGCGACGTAGTGGTAATGAGATCGGGCTTAGGGTTTAAGCTCTCGGATTCAAACCAATGTCAGATTATATCTAATAAAATAATTAATTTTTATCATAATATTAGCTAATCACTCCCTTATGACATTGTATGTGTTGGACGATTGTACTTAAATAAAAAAATAATTAATTATTAATTAATTATAAATTTTGACATCTTGAATTCTTTTGAAACATTTTTTAAATGTCATTGGTTTAATGGTTTCCAAATTTTTGACTAACGTCATTAATTCCTATCAAGTTCATTCTTCAGTTCATTATTTAGTTTTTCTCATTTGTGGTTTTCAGGGATTTAAAAACTCAATTACTTTAAGTTTTCGTAATATATCTTTACAACTTTGAACATGACTTTGAATACAAAGTCGGAGTTCCAATAATTAGAATAGCGGGGGTTGGGGGCGGTAGCACACATTATACTAAATGTTTGGTTTTCTAATTATATATTATGAATAAAAAAGTTATTGATAGGATTTTAGGAGTTGGATACAATATTAGGATCAAAACAGTCAATAATTTCTCAAAAATTTTTTTTTGCGTTAATTTGGAAGCGGTAGCCTTCAATATATTAAATGTTTTTTTTGCTGACTTATTATATATGATGAGATATACTTATTATAAAGGCGCAAATTTAGATTCCGATTCATAATCGCAATTATACATTTTTTTCAGAATATTTATACTTATATACAATGTGTTTGTGAGATTCTGACTTTGAATGTGGATATAAAAGTTGAATTCAATATCAGAGTAACAGGCATTTACAGAATAATAATTTTTAATGTTATGTTGCATAACATGAAGAAAAATAAATATGCTTAGTAAACATTATGTAAAATCTGATATAAATATATTATGTGAAATATTTAATTCTTTAAAAATTTTTTTAAAAAATATATTTTGCTTAAATATGTTTAAATTTTTCTATTCCTTTCAAAAAAATTGTATTTTTAGCTGACTATTTAAAATTTCCGCCTAACATTACATTTTCACCGTTTAATTTTGCTTATTATAACCTTTTTTATTGTTTTGTCCTTAGAACAATTGCAAAAAAAAATATGTAGTTCAAAAAAATTTTTTTTTCCTTGCATATTCCTATCTGAGTAACATTGAATTAACAGAAAAGATATTATTATATACATTATCTACATTTAAAAGAAGAATAAAAGGACATGCTTAACAGAGCATAAAATTAAAAGGCATGGAAACGAAAATAATAACAATAAAAATAATAAAAGGACCTTAGTGTTGTAATTTTTTTTATTACATTTTTGTCAAAATTTTTTTTTTAGTTAAAGAATATCATACGATTTTTATTTAAAAAAAAAATTAGAAACACAACTATTTATTAAATTATATAAATAAATACATAATACAACATATGTATGTGTCACAATTCGCTATTTTTGCTCTTATTTATGTTTTCTATTTGTAAGTGTTTTAATTACAATTTTAATAACCATAACGGTTAAAATATAAAGACACGGTTATCCGATTTTTATCTTTTAATAAGTTGAGTTGCATATTCTTAGGCGAGAAAAAAAAATGTTAACTATGAAAGAAAAGTTTTTTTGACATATTAATTTCAGTTTAAGTTACCAACAATATTGTTTTTTGGGTGTAATAAGTAAGTAAGCAATACTTACCACCAGTTGGAGTTACTTTATTCGGTATTGATTGTATCGAATATTATTAAGGAACATTTGCTTAATAGGAATTTAAAAAGAAGTTTTTTTTTACATTTCAGCTTAGAAAGTTATATAATATGAAGCTGAAAGTAAAGCTTCGTTTAAGGTAAAATAAATATTAACTAAATTCTATTAATTAACTAAAGAGAGAAAAACCCAGATGATTTAAGAATCTAAAATGAAAATTCATAAGTAAAAAAAAGAGGTGGAATAAGAAAGAACAAAGAGTTTCAAAGAAGAGAAATAAATCCAGTTGAAGTAGGAATCATTTAATAAAAATAATTTGTGATAAAAAGGAGTAGTAGAATAAAGATATAAAATTTCAATAAGAGAAACTCAGTAAACTGAATTAGTAATCTTAAAATTAAAATTAATTAGAAAACAATAAAGGTGGAACAGAAGATGTACATTCAACTTTAATTAAGTTAAATAGATTCATTTGAAATATGATCCTTTAATATAATTGGAAATCTGCACCTCTTTGATTTGTAGAATAAGCTGTAACTGGAATTATTATCAATGGAAATAATAGAGGTAAAGTCAACTGAATTAGGAATTTAATCCTATTTAAAATTTAATTAAAAAACTCGAGGATTGGTAAAGAAGAAGTACGTTGAACTTCAATAAAGAGAAATCAATCCTTTTGATATAGGTATCTTTAATTAAAGGAGATGAAACGATGAAGATGAAAGAGAAGATGGGCATAGAACTTCAATAAAGAAAATTTAATGCAGTTGAAGTAGGCACCATGATAATTTCATTAGAAAGACATAACCCCGGCTGCGATTATTTAATTTTAATTGGAATTATTAAATTTAATTAGAAAAATAAATATTGCACAGGTGGAATAAAAACCTATATAGAATCTTAATTCTTCAATTAATCTTAATTTTCTAATTTAATTTACAAATTCAATAAAATTAAATATGAGATAATTCATTTGTTATGTGCTTTGAATCAAAAATTGAGTTGCTCTTTTTAAATATGTAAAAAACCCAAAATTAAAAAAATAAGTTTTCTTATAGTGTGCTAATCGTTTAAAGCTTTTATTGGTTGTTATATTTTTATCTATTTATCGACACATGTTCTCAATTCTGTGAAAACAAATAAAATTATTTCTTTTTGTTTTTATTTTAAATAAAAAAAAAAAGTATTTTCTTAAAAACTGTTTTGTTTTTTGTTTATTTTATTGATAAGGAAATCAAAGAAAAACAAACTCTTTTTATTAGCTTGAATATCTATTTAGATATTCCATTTTAATTTTCCTTTTATCTGTAAATACTCTTGCTATATATAATGTGATATTGTGGATTTTGATTTAGAAATCAAAATATTAAACAAATGTTTACCAAATTATTTTACGTATTTTCTATTTTCAGATTTTCTAAAAACAAGAAATTTGATTATATAAAAAAATATAAACTTAGAAATTAAGTGGAATTGGAAAATTAATTGGTATCCTTTTTTTTGCTACGATTTTTCTTGTTTTTTTATTTTATTTATTTTAATTTTTTTTTTCACATTTATTTTTTATTTGATTTTCCTTTAAATACAGTTTTCTTTATTTTTCTTTTAATTTTGTATTATACATATGTATTGTAATTTTAGTTTTATTTGAAAGTTTTTCTAGTGAAAGAAATTTTCTTATAATAAAACTTTATTGGGTACTACAAGCAAATAACGGAAAAAAAATGGGGAAAGAATAAAAAACAATAAACATAAAAACTAAAAATGAAACTGAAAAAATTTAACGAGCCTTAAAGTCCTGAAATGAATACAAAATGGTCATTAGGTGTATATCAGAGTTCAGATTCAAATTTCTTTCGTTTTTTATATGTGTTTTTATTTGTTTTTATTGTTTTGATTTTATTTTTTTTTTTGCATATAATTTTTGCATTTTAAAGAATGGTATTCAAAATTAATAATACATGTGTTAAATAAATTTTCGGGTTTTTTTGTAATATTTGTGAACAAGTGTGTTGAAAAGTTTTACTTTTTTAATAAATAAAAGTTTTATTAACCGAAAGAAGGTCGAGTTCGAGTCCTGCAAATAAAAAGTTGGTAAGAATGAGTAATCGGGTTGCGCACATATCGCAAAACATTTCTTGATTTCTTTCATTTCTGAACAACTGAAGGTTCAAGCACTTTTCTAAAAGTCTATAATAGGACGGTCATCTGTTGATGGCTTTTGTATTTGATTATCATATTGATGACTCTTGCACTATAAATAACATAATCTCGGAATTGCTTTGATTTTGGAAACAGTTTTCGAATTTCTGATTGACGAGTCAAAAAAGTTAATGAATTTGTGACTTTGATTACCGTCTTGTTTTTGACTTTATACAAAAGCACCATAATATGGAATAAGAAACTTTTATTTACTTATATATTTAGTTCAGTTTACAAAAGTAAAAATGCCATGTATACGTATGCCATGTATTTTTAGGTTTTCTAAATTATTTTAGTTACCTTTAAGTCGTTAAGAAGTTTAAGTTTTTTTTCCAAAGGGAGCAAAAAACCTTTAACAGGCACATGAAATACTAAACCCTCCGGCAATGTTAGATTTCTACTAACTAAAAAATCTCACCCGTATCTAAAATAATGGGATAAGCAACCAATCTGCTTTCGCAGTAAAATGGCTCAAAAATAGTGATGAGGCATAAATGTTTAACAAGGATTGAATGAGAAACCGAAGAGATTTAGGTTGACTTCTTTGACTTTTTGAATTAAATTACAAGTGTTGGGAAGGTTAAATGGGGGTGATGTTTACCTATGTCTTTAGGTATGCATTCACTTTATTTTAGAGGACATTCATCTAACTAGGCTACTATTGAAGGTTATTGCAGACTAGATCATATAAAAAATTTTTTAAGAGCTTTTTTTCTTGTTTTAAAACAATAGACAACGTTATCCCAAAGTTATACCTACAAATCTAAATTTCAAGAGTTCTTTACTATATAAGGAAATAGTTATTAGATTAGATTATATTATTGATGTGTCCTCTTTTATCTTATACAACAATTGTCTAATTATTTATTTTATATAAGAGTTGTCTTATAATTTATGACGATATAAACTACTTGTATTAGATATAAAATGATTAGGATTAAAACTAAAGACATTTTTGATTAAAATACAGAACTAACTATAATGCGCTGGGATAACTGTAATACCAATATTGTTAGATAATTTTGTCCTGGAAGTCCTGTTCGGTTATTGACCTTGTTTTATAGGTTCTTATAGAGACTAATACCTGTTCTAAAGGAATTAAATAACTTATGCCTCCACTCAAGATATTCCAACGGGAAACAAGGAAGGAACCAGATGCTCATCCCTACATAGTTGAGCAAACCAGATGGTGTAACACGGCTTATGGAAATTCGTTTGTCATGCGCTCATTACATCTATGGAACCATACATTTTATCATATACCACAAGAAGAACATTAACATCTTTTTTCTAAATATCTCATCCAATTTTTCCCATCCCCCATAATCCAGAAATCCAAAATAACTTCCACCATAATCCCAAATCCTTCCACGTCCCCATCCCTGTAGCCAAACTCTACATTTGTATCACAGGTTCTCTCTTAAAGCTTGCTTCAAAAAGTTTGTGGTTTTGCTGTGTTAAAATCACACACTAGTGGATTTCAAGCTTCCCTTTCCTCGTAAAATAAAAAAAGCTTTAAAAGATTTTAGCATAAGAAGTAGGTTAATAAATTATAAAAATAACTTTTTAGACTTCCGTTATCTCCTTTATCGAAATTGTTTTATTTTAAATTTAGTTGTCTTATAGTGCTCCGTCATTAAAATTTTTTACATATTTTCTATATTAAATAAAATTTTTTTTAGTTTTATTTAAATATTTTTCTTTTAGCTATTTTTTTTTTATGATTTTATTTTCAGTGTAAATTTATTTACGCAAAAAACAAATCTAAACTATGCCTTATATATATTTATATATATTTTTCTTTAATTCTTGTTTATTTTCCAGAATAAAATAAACCTAATATTAAAAAAAAGTGTAGTTTAAATAAAAACATTTTCTTCTATGATGGTACAAACTGAGAACAACCAACAATAAATAAAACAAAAACAAAAGACAGATGTTATGAACGCAACAAAACGATAGTTTTGAGAATAAAAAAAAAAAAAACAAAACAATAAAAACAAAAAAACAGGACATTACAAAAAAAAAAGTTCTTTAAACTGAATGTTTTTGTGGCTATCATCTACATTTACAGTTTCTATTTTTTTTTATTTTTTTTATTTTTAGAGCCTTGTATAAAAAGAAGCATGTGCCTTATACATATGTATGTATATAAATGTAAATTGGTTAAATGCAATCAAAGGACATCAGTTAAATGTTTTTCTTCATTCTTTTTTGTGTTCGATGTTGTTTGATTCTCACATACACATGTTTTCTATTTTGTTTTATTATGTTTATATATATTTATGTATGATGCATGGTTTCTTTTTGGTAAAATGTTATTTTTTTTTCGAAGTCCTTGAATTTTTAATTTAATTTTTATTTGAATTTGACCCTTGAGGCATCTTAAAACGAATGATGGAACATGAAAATCTTTTGTAATTCTTTATTTTGTTTTCATTTTTTATTTTTCTTATTTCTATTTAGAAAAAAAAAATTTTTCATGATTTGATTTAATTTGTTATTTTTTTTTTATTTTTATGTTTTTGTTTTTTTTTTGGATTCACGTGGGTTGAAGGTTTTCTTCCGAAAATTGATAAAAAATTAGGATTTGAATTAGAATTAAGGATTAAAGGTAAATTAATAATTTAAATTGTAGGTAATTTAATTTAAATATGGGTTTGAAATATTAAATATAAGCGTGCTTGAAATTATAATACTTAACTAATTTTTCTAAAATTCTTTGGATCTAATGAAAGATGTGATTAGTTGTAAAATCTTTTAAAATTAATTTTTAAGCTTATTAACCGAACCCACAGCGTTTAAGTTTAGTTAAAAAATTTGCTTTAAAATTGGGAATTGATTAAGGACATTATGCAGAATGTCTTGTATTGAAGAGCTGAACACCAAAGCTTACGAGTATCATCGTTAGTGGCAAGGAACTACTAGAAAATTAGAATTGTAATGACAGGTGTTGTCAAGATTTTTATATTATTAAGCTATGTGCACTTTTGGTAAAATTAATTTGTAATAATTTTAAAAGTTGAAAGTTAACAATACCGAAAACGAAACTACCTTTCAAAAAGTAAATTAAAAGAACCTTTTTTAAGGTCCTTGGAAAATTAAAAGCTTACATAAGATATTGTGCGCTTTCAGGAACAGATATAGTCCCAGATAAGTTTTGAAGTACTAACGGGCGAATAAACCATAGCCAAACAAATCAGGCGTTAGAAATGGAGGTAGATAGGCCACACTCTTAGAAAGCCTAGTGAAAGTAGAACATGTATGGCATTAGAGTGGAACCCTCAAGAGACTAGAAGACGCGGCCGTCTCAACATTACATGGCGCCGGACAATTTATCAAGAAATGCCTAAATATAACATTTCCTGGGATGACATTAAAATATCAGCGCGGAATTGCGCGAGATGGAGATGTCAAGTGGAAGTCCTATGCTCAAAAGAGGAGTTAGGAAAAAAAAAAGTTTTGAAGTGGAAAATTTCTTAGTCTACTAGATCTGATTACAGAACCATTTCTTTATTTAAATGTCCTTGTTTTTTTTTTCAATTCTATGTAAATGAATATGACTTTGTACACATGTATTTTGAGATTTTTTTTTGGCCTTTATTGTAAATACACTCAGCATAAAAACAAAAAAAATTACACCTTAAGGTGAAATTAAGAGAAACAAAACCTGGTAATTTGCAATAAAAAAAAATAAGAAAAAATAAAACAATTTTTTCTTCCATACTTTTGTTAAATTTAAAAAAAAAAAAAAGAAAAGAAAAGTAAATGTAAGGATTTTAATGGGTATGGTGATTTAGTTTAATAATTTTCTTTTTATTTCTTTGAAAATCTTCAAGTAATTTGGTTTTGTTTTTGTTTTTGTGTAAATTTTGAAATTGGGGTTAAAAAAATTTTTCTTATAAAATATTAAATAAAAAAATAAAAAAAGAAAAAACAATTTTCCTTAAGGAATTTAAATGTTTATTTAAATGTATTTAAGTATGGTTATTTTATTTTAAAAAATATATGTATATGTATTTTATTATTGTTATATGGTTGAGGAAAGGTAATTTAGTAATAATAAAAATAAAATAAAAGAAAACTAAAAAAATTAAACACGTTTTATGTATTTATGTATATGTTTTAAATTTTATTTGTAAATATATTTAGATTAAATTTTAAAATTTCAATGTCAAATAATGTCTTGTGGGAAAATTTTTGGAGCAATTTTCAATTACCTGTGAAGAGAAATATTAATGGAGCTTTAAAAGTGGTATTAAAAGGTTTACTTGAATAAATAATAGTATGTAAATATGTAGTTATAAATTGGTTGCTTTATTGATATTTGGTGCAATGTCAAAACTCCCATAGCATTGTACCAAAACTCCCTAAAGGACTTATAACCCTGAGAGTTTTGATTCAGCGTGGTAGGTCATAACTCCCTTATACAGTTCTCAGCTGAGAGGTTATTAGTAATATTAAAAAAATTTAATTATAATTATATAATATCAGTGACGGGTACACATTTTGAGGTTGGATTCGAAATCAGAATATTTTCTTTTTCCAAAATTAAGAAAACAATAATTTTACATTTAAACTACATTTTGAAAGGCTATTTTGAAAAAATTGTAAACCTGATTTTGTAGCCAAAGTCTCGCATTCATGAATTCATAAATACTCTGAAAAAGGGTAAACTTTGATTTTTTAACAAAATATGCTTTCTAATATAGTATCTCGCAAATTTAATAAAGGCTTAATGGGTCAGAACTACCTAAAGGAACTAATAATTAAAAAAAGGGAGCTATAACTCACTTAATGGGTGATAACTTCCTAAAGGAACTAATAATTTAATAAAGGGATTTATAACTTTTAAATGAACTTATGTCCCACGTAAATATTTTAAAGTGGGTCATAAGCTTCTAAGGGACTTATAACTCTGGGAGTTCTTACCCAGCACCTGATATTTCCCATATAATTTTAGGAATATTTATTTTTCTTTGCTAATATATGTTTTTCTATTTAATCCCTGTTTTCTATTTTGATTAAAATATTTCAAAGATTTTATTCGTAAATTTAACAATACAAGATGTTCTTCTACGTTTATTTATCTCAGAAGAACTTGAAGATTTCTATTAGGAGTTTTAATAAGTAAAAATATCAAGTATTTTGATTATTGAATATAGTTAAAACCACTTATCTATACCTTTAAGTTAAAATAAAGTTTAGATTAGTTTTATTTATACTCAAGATATTTTGATTTTAAATTTTCCAATGCTAAACGTGGTTATTATCTAGTAATTATTCAATTTGACTTCTATAAGATAATGTAATTAAATCATGATAACCTCAGATTCCTTAAATTTTTATATCCTTGACTTAGTTTCTTATATCTCGACAAACTTTTGAAGGTAAATTCCTTCTAACAAAACGGTCTGTTAACTCTTTTTACCATCTTTATTATATTCTTGGTTTGTGAGTCATGATTATTGGGACCTGATCGACATATGACTCGATCAGATTTTTTATTTATATTTAGTTATTAATGAATATGGTTCTTAATAATTTAATTTCTAAGTGTAGTACGATTGTCATTCATTCACTATCTTAAAATTTTAAGTACAATAACAATTGAACTATTTTCTATTTACTTAATTTTCATTTAAAATCAATCAAAGTTAAATAATCAATATCACCCAGTAACATGAAGATTTAATCCTTTTAAATATGCGTATTACGATTTATTATGATCAATATACATGTAATTTAAATACAATACTTACAGAAACCAGAGAATAGAATAGATTAATAAATAACTACATTACATTACAGTGCAATACATTACATTACACATGATATATAATTTTTGACAGATGTTTGTGATGACTTATATTTAAGAAGAACCAAAATAAGTGTATGAGAATTGAGAATTGAGAATGAGATTAATTAAGTTAAATTGACAATTTGACAATTGACTTTTGACTTTTTAGTACTTTACTGTAATTTTTTTCTGAGAGAAGAGACAAGAGAATTATTGTGACATGACACTATAGATGAATTAAATCATGTTTAAAAAAAAAGAGATTGTAATAATTATTAATTAGTCTTAATTTGGCTTTTAACCGGTGAAGTTTGTTTTTGGTGTTTAGTATTAGTATTTTTATATATGTATAATTTTAGTTGGATTTATTTAAAGTGTTTTTTGATGTTAATTGGTTTTGAATAAATATTTTTTAATAAATTATTTTTGTTAAATATATTTTAAATAGTTTTTCAAAATATTAAATTTTTCGTAAATAAATAAAATAATTTTTTTTTTAATTAAATTAGGAAATATATTTTTCGAAGTGATCAATTACAATCAAATCAAAAGCTGCAATTAATTCAAAATTAAAATTTTTGATTGGATTCGTTCAAGGTTAGTTATATTTTTTATTTAATTATATACTTTTTTAGTTAATTAAATTTTCTTTAAATTATATTTATTACAATGTACCTTCTACCTATATATATATATAATTTTAAGTGTTAAAACTATATTGTTGTAAATTAATTAATTATTTTAAAAGTTTTTATTGGATTCCTTCAAGGTAAGTTATATTTTTCTATATATAAAATTAAATTTATTTTAAATTAAGCTTATGTCATTATACTTTGTATTTAGATATTTTTCTCTAAAAAATTTTTATTGATTTTTCTAGAATTTAGTTAGAAGATTTATTTTATTATTAAATTATTGTTTTTTTTTTATTTCAACATACATACATAACTAATTTTTTTAATATTGATAAAATTCACTTTTTGCATATCTGCAGGCGTTGATGAATTAACCTGAAAATGAAGCTTTCTATTTAATAATTAATATAACTCTAATACTTTCATATATTTTCATTATATACATTATTTAATTTTAAATTTCCATGCAACAAACTATTTTTCTATCTTAGATTTTATTTCCTACTATTTCCTACTGTATTCGTTTAAATCATCATTTTATTCACTAATAATTTTGAACCAATAAAATCCATTTAGAGGTTATTATGTATAAAAAAAAAAATTATAATAAAAATTAAAAAGAATAAGCAACAAAATAGCAATGATTTATTGCATATTTTAATTTAAACAAACAAAAAAAAAAAACAAAACAAAGAAGAATGTAGAAAAATAAAGTAAGTGAAAAGGACGAAAAGAAAAACACTAAATGAAATACAAAAGACCATAAAAAAGCCACAAATCATCATTATTTCAGTTTGTATATATACATATATGTGTATTTTTTTTTTCTGTTTCACATTTTATTGGACGTTTTGATTGTTTTATATCACATAAAAAATTTAAAAAAAAAATTAAATGATCCGGAAAAAATAAAGAAAAATATTTTAAAATTCAATAAAATATAAAAAAAAGCAGAGGATAAACATAGAAAAAGTGAATAAAAAAAGAGATAGTGAATGAAAACTGAATAAAAAAAAAAAAAACAAATACATTGAATTTAATGAAGACCATCCTAAATCATTTGACTGACACCAATGTTTCTGTTGGTTGGTGAATTTAAATGGGCTATACATTTTATGTTACAATATTCAATATTTAAGAAAACTCTTTAAACAGTTGATTTTAAAATTTTTTTACATATTTTAAATATTTTCAGTTTTTGTTTTTTATGAACTTGGTTTAGTTTTATTTTTCTGCTCTATGAATGTATAATTTATATTTAAATATCTTATTCAGTTGGTTTCATTGGACCCATGTATTTCTATCTATAGATTCTTTAAGTGAAACATAGTTTGGTTTTTTAGTTTGTTTTGAGTATTTATAATATAATTTTTTTTAATGCATTTTTTTTGAAACTACTACTACTTTGAATTTATAATAAAGATAGGGTACAGTAGCCAGTTAATGTGCTAAAGTATTTTATTCTATATAAAAGTATACACATTTCGAAACATAAATTATAATAATTGCCAACATTATTTACTATAGTTGCTAACATTTGTTAATTTTTTTTACAAGAACTCTTCGGTGTAATTTGATAAAATGCATTTAATATATTCACTTATCTATAGGTACACTTATTTAATGTTCAAATATTTCCATCAAAAATTTGATTGAACACATATGTAGACTCTCTTACAAAATTCCATTAAATTTAACCATATGTCAAACTTTTGGTGGGTTAGAGTTTTGCTTCAGAAATCAGATTTCGGTCGGATTCTATTTGATCTTGTAATATATTTGTTTGGAATTAGAGAACTACTGTAAATAAGATTCGACCCTTGCGTATTAATTTTCAAGCTTTATAAGAGAACATAAATCATTGAAGGATTTCTGTATATAGATTAATGTAATGAACATAGTTGTATCACATATTTATTTGAAATATAATATTTTACATGTACCACGTAGATGATTGACCAATTTCCCCTACTTATTAAATTTTGAAATCCTTAAAATATTAAAATTTTATTTGAAAATGTAAAAACTATCATTTTTTAAATGAAAATTGATTGGGTGATAAGTAAAAAAAAAATTTTTGTATAAAAAAATTTATAATCAAATTCAAAAGGTCACAATTTTCAAGATTCTGATCTTTTCTATAAGTAAATTAGATTGAGAATTGAATTTATTGGTTTAAAACTTTTATTCAAATTTTATTCAAATATTGATAAAAAAAAAAGAAAAACGAGAGGGAAGTTAGTGAATGCCTGAAGGAAGTTTTAAAATTACTATTTTTTTCTTTTATTTTGTCAGGATCTAAAAAAAAAACCAATTAATTTAGCTTCATGGGAATTCACTTCCCAATTTTTATATTTATGTGGGTATGTAGATTTTGAAAACGGAAGTTACTCTAAAGTGGAAAAATTGAAAATTCAAATTTGCAGGACATTTAAAATGCGATCAGCGTCACATTCATAATGAAATTTAAATTTTTTTTTTTATTCAGAAAAAAAAATTTGAAAAAAAAAAAAGTGACAGTTCAATTGCAAAATCTAAATTTGTTTATCAATTTTTATGATTTGACTGGCGAAATTTTTTTTTTTTTTTTCAATGAATTTATCTGGAAATTCTGCATTGAAATGCGTTGAAAAAGAAATGAAATAATTTTAATTGTTTTTTGAATATTGAAAATGAAATTTTTTTTTTTATTTGACATAACTGTTAAAACTAAAACTAACAGTAATTATTATTTCAAATTTCATTGTGCGATGAATATTCCAAAAACAATTGAACTTCAAGTATTTTTTAGATATAGCGATAGAAAATGTTAGGGAAACAATCACCTTAAAAAAACCATGGTTTTTAAATCATAAACTATTGGTTAGAGTTTGGTAATGCATTTTAATAAAGATATATTTAGGATAAAAAGATTTTTTTTACTAAAATTGATGCGGTAAAATTCATATTCGTTTAGTATAATGTTAGTTATTAAGTTTCAAGAATAAGACATAAGGTTTGAATTTGTATCTATTTCCTGTAATATAGAAGGACTACAATATTTGATCAAATAAACATATCATTATTTAGTGTCAAAGTTTTAAGGAAATATTGCTGCATTCTGAACTAACACTTAATCTGCGGGAAGTTTTGGATTGGCTGCAGTCAACGGACTTAAACATTTTGAGCATTGAGCGTTTGACATAGTCAAATCAAATATTATGTATATCTAAAGATGTACATATTAGACCAAAATTGACCAAATAGTATAAAACACATATTTCGGATGGTACCAATTGACTTTGGTATAGGAAATAAATAAATTACAAACTCGAGCAATTCATCTTACAAATGATTCCACTGATATCTAAACTCTCACTTCACTTAACCACCATTATATTATATAGGCGCACATTTTAGTTACTTACTCTGCTTAGTACCTTATACCTTATACTAGGTATGGACGAACACGTATTCTGAAAAGATAAAATAATTAATGCCTCCACTCAAAATTTGCCAACGTGAAACAAGGAGTGCGACGGATGTTAATTTATACTTTGTTGAATAATTAAGATGACTTGACTGGGCGTAACATGGCGTAACATCGCTTATGGAAATTCGTTTGCTAAACATGTCAAGATTATGGGACCATATTCCGTTCCATGTGTTTCCTAAAGTTAATAATTGACATAAGTACGACTTAATTAAATTTAACATCTTTCTTCTTGATATCCCTCGTTCCCATATATAGTGCATAATCTATTATCCCAATCCCAATTCCTAAAGTTTCCTTTCCCAATTTTCATTTTCAAAACTAAATTATACATTTGTATTAAAGGCCTCGTTTTAAAGTTCACTACCCAATTGGTGGCTTTATATGCTTTTCATGACCCTCGAAAGAAAAACGAAAAAATTGAGATCGGGAAAAAGAAAACAATTGATAGATTGCATAAGTGCATATGCTTATACTTTAATACGGCTCTTGTATAAGGGAAATATTTTGAATTACAGATGACTGTTAAATGGGGAATTACATCTGAGAATGGAGAACTATAAAATAACATGAAGTAATAATTCCCAAGAAAAACCTTTTAAATCATAACAATAGTTCTTAAGGCTTTAAGAAAAAATCAATATTACATAACTTTGATTTAATTAATATTATTTATTTATTAATTTGTTTGTAGTACCAGGCAATAGTAAATATAGACTAATATTATAATAATCCTCTCCTTATTTGACATTTGGACTTTTATTAAATTTTTATAATATATACTATATTTTTTTTTATTAGATATGGTCAGACCAGGGGTTTTGATCCGGAACTTTTTAATTTAAATACCGCCACTTTAACCACTGATCTGTCAGTCAGATTATTAAAAACTATTGATAAACTTACAAATATTTTGTTAAAATTTGTGGAAAATTTTAATTGTTTTCCTATTACAATCATTTAAATATTAATTGTGACATTATCTAATTTCTTTATCTATTTAAAATTTCTTCATTTTCTTACCTTTTGTTTAATTAATTTTTCTAAGTGAAAAAAATGAATCTTTTTTCAATTTTTCACTCACCCTTATTATAATACTAAAAGATACAATCGTTTAAGATATAATCTTTTTTTTTTTGAAATTAGATAATAGAAAAGCATAAGAAAATGGAATTAAATAATAAAACGCGAAAAAAAATAAAAAGTACACAAAAAAAAAAAAAAAACGGATTAAGAATTTTCTTTTAAAGGCAAAACAAAACAAAAAAAAAATGCTAGAATTTTCACAGTATCGATAAAAGGACGAAGAAAATGAATGGATTCTTCGGAAAGTATGGAAAGTCATAAATCTTTATCTTAAGCCAGATAATAATAAAATTTAACAAAATCATTTCAATTTAATCTTTTTTGAAAAAAATTTTTTTTTTTTTCTCTTTTTAGTTTTCATAAGCGTAAAAAAAGTGTAGGAAAGAGAAAAAAAACTTGTGAAAATTTAACAGTGAGTAAAAAAATCTGTAGAGAGAAAAAAAAAAGAAACTTTTTTAAGTCAATTTTTATCCAGTAATTTAAAGTTAAAAAATGTATATGTATACTTATATTAAAAAAAAAGAAAAATAGGAGAAAATGGGAGAATAGGAAACTTTTCTTTAATATTCGCTTTTTTTTTATGAAGATAATTTGCAGTTACTGTTGGTAATTCTTTTTAATCTGTTAATGGAACTTTTATTTTTTGTTTCTATTTAAAAATTTATTTTTATAAATGTTATATTGGATTGAATTATGACTATAAGTAGTAGGTATGCGTGTGTGCACATTAATATTGTATTTAAAGGAGAAAGAGATGTAATTCGAATTTTTTTTAGTGACTAATGGCTTCCGAAACTAATAAGAAGCCTTATAAATTATTTAATTTGAATAAATTTGTTTAGGCGAAAATTTCTTTAATATGAAGTTTAATAATGCAGCGATTCTTAATTAGAATAATTGTAAAAGGATTATACTTATTAACACATTAATATTTTAAAATTTTTAAGCTATTAGTTTTGATAGGAGAAATGGATCAAATCTTGAGGTATTTTAATTTCTATATATATTATTGGCAAGGCTTGAAAAAATAGAACAACGGGCTATTTTAAAAATGGAAACATATTTAAGAGTAATGTGATAAGATAGACATATTGTGTAAAAAGCTAAAAGATATTTCTAAACATGGAATCATATGGCATGGTATGTTTAGAAATATTTTACTTAAATTTGAAAAATCGATTGCAACACCTTAAATTCTGTAATTGTATGCTTTTATCACTATTTTATTTTAGTGTAGGATTTAAATTACCCTCGAAGAAGTTCGTAAGATACCATGCTAATAAATCCAGAAAAGGAGTTTATACTATTATAAGAATACGTAATAAATAACTTAGTAAGCATTTGATGCTCCTTAACTTAATAACTAAATTTTTCTGATCTGTTCTAAGATCGTTATACGCCTAACAATGTTAAAAAAGACATTTAAGGTTTCACTATTTACTTGAATCTCCACTGTTAATCTCTTCAACGGAGCTTTTACTTTTAGAAAAAATTGAAACACATAAAACTGTATAACAGACAATCTTTTACATTATAATTTCATTTTAAAGAACTATTAATTACATCAATCTCAAAACTAATGTTAGATAAGAGGCTTTTCAAGGAGGGGATTTTATTTAGTCACACGCAACATACTGTCAAGGACACAGACACCCCATAATTTGCAATACCTCATAAATTATCTTCAATAGATTAAAAGAGTTTGCTACAAATACTTGCCAATGATAGAAAGAGACGCACCTACATTAAAAATAATTTTTTCAATTATATTGTTTTTTTTTTCACACGCTATAGTCAAACTCTAGAAAAACGAATTCCTTTATACATAACTAAAAAATAAATATGTAAGCTTGCCTATGCGGCTAAGGAGTTAGAAGGAAAATAGGACAGAAGAGGACATTTGTGTGGTAGGTTAGAAACGAACTTATTTAAGTTCTTTTTAAAACGTTGCAAATTGTATAAAGGCGTATTTCTATCAGAGGGGAAATTTGGATGGAAGCATCTTCCATATTTTAGCAGTTCTCACAATAAATGAGTTTCCATAACCAGTTTTGAGAAATTAAATATAGCACTTTACGATACATATCATATAAAACGAGGAAGATTATAGTTGCCCTTGTCAACTTTTAGATACCCGTGCGTGTATTAAATATATAAGAACTTCATATATTGCAATTGTATTGTTTGACAGAAAATTCAAAATATTTGTTTTCTTACATTTAATTAAAAAAAAAATTAATTAAAAAAAAAGATGAATTTAAAAAAAAAATATGCTCTGAACGAGATTCGAACCCACACTTTTCAATTAAAAGGTCGACTTCCTAACCACTAAGCCATCGACTTTATATTCATCTCAATTTTTTTTTTAAATTATTATAGTATCAATTGTTTGTTTTGAATAACTGTTTTGAATTTTTTTAAAAATGTATTAAAAAAAAATAAATAATTTATAAATGAGAGTTTTAAGATAAATAAAAAAAAAAAAAAAAATTTCACCCCAGCCAGGAATCGAACCAAAATGTTTTGACTAATATTCCCATGTTCTAACCACTACACCATAGAACAATTAATAATTTGTCTACAAAACGAGTTTTTATTTATCTTAATTTTTTTTTTTAAATAATTGTAGTTGCTATGGTATCAATTGTTTGTTTTAAATAACAGTTTTTAAATAGTTGTAGTTGCTATGGTATCAATTGTTTGTTTTAAATAACAGTTTTGAATTTTTTTTATAGAAATATTAAAAAAAATTAATAATTTTTAATATAAATGAGAGTTTTCTGTCAAATTTTCTATAAAATAAAATTTTTCATACATAAAATAAATACATATATTTTATTAAAAAGAAAATAGATAACAAAAAATGATTTTAAAAATAAAAAAAAATTTTTCCTTAGCCTGAATTCGAACCGAGACATTTTGACTACAAGTAACATGTCCTAACCACCACACCATGAATCGATTAATAATTTAACTACATTTTGTTTGTTTTTATATTTGGTTTCTATTTAGTATAATATTTATATAATTCCAAAAAATTTGTATGGCAGCTACCCGAAGCCCATTTCCGATTTTAACCAAAAACAATAGGGAACCTACAAATTGTCTAAAAATTACAGTGAAAGTTTCAGAACTCTACCTCTTATAGTTTTTGAGTTATCGTGCTGACGGACGGACGGACAGACACACATAGCTAGGTCGATTCACTTTTCGATGCTGATTCGATACGTACCCTTGACACTATATCTAGCTCGTATATTTCGATGCGTTACAAACGGAGGAGTAATTTTAATATACCCGATGTTCATATATGTATGCACGGGTATAAATAGAATTTAAAAATAAAAATCTAAAGATCTTCTAATTCTAAAGTAAAATTTTCTATAAAAAAAAAGGAATTAAAATACATCCAAAAATTATAAAACGTTTTAAGTTTAATTACTTTTAATTCTTCTTTTTTATTTTTTATTTTTTAGCTTGAATGATTTAATTCTAATTTGTCGACATTTTAATTTTGTCCTTTAAATTTTATTTTTATTTATTTCTTTGCTATTTTTGACAATCAAAACAACAACAATTTGTTTAAAGTTTTCAACTTAATGAAATTTTGATTATTTATTTTTTTATTTTTAAACAATAACAGTTAAAGTGTTTTCATTGGTTCTTTGACTGTTTAAGTATTATTTTAAATTAACACAATAAATGCACAAATATATATAACATATTTACTTAAAGTGATAAATTATAAATTATAACAAGTTTTAAATTTGATGATTTCAAATTCACTTAAATGTAAAAAATTTCTCAGAAAAAAAACAACAACAATGATAGCAATATACGAGGGACTCAGAACAAAAGTGGTCTAAGCCATATAAAATTTTTAACGAGAAAAATGGATTTTATAAAGCAATTATGATTATGACTTCGGGTACCAAAATATTTTATTTGAGTCAGGCCATTTTAAATGTGTGTTAGTCTATTTGTCATTATGAAAAAATTAAAAATAATTTGTGGCTTAAGCCACTGGACTTGTTGGTTAATTATTTTACCTTTTTAAAAAAGACAAAATAAAAAAAAATGGGTTAGTTTGGACATTTTATAGGTTCGCCCTCATTAAAACTACTAGATATGGCATGCATCTTTTGAATATTGCAGATCTAAAAGTAAAATTAACTAATAAAATTTATTTTTTAGTATCTTAGGTTCAATGAATATTAATGATTTTATTTGTATATGAATATTCAAGTGCACTTTTGTTTGTGGAGTTATAGCAAGTAATCTCGGCGGTAATGTGTGCTAGAGACTTAATGTTAATGGTGGTAAATTTTATCATAGACTAGAAAACTTTGCCACTAGAAAAAATTTAAAATAAATGGATTAGGCCACGAAAAATAACAGGGATGCAACAGAGATGCAATAATCACTTTTTCAGCTATATACGGTCATTCTATACCCCTAACTATAATAGTTAAATGATGACATATGATATCATATGATTTTGTACGATTTTATGACTTTTCATATAACTAACTATACTCGTAATCGTCATAAAAATAACTTAAACTAAAATTAAAAAGAATTAAAAAATTTCAAAATCAAACATAACAAGGTAAATACATAATTTTTAATTAAATAAATGTTTATGTTTGACATTTTATGCGTATGATTGCTTATGACTATCACAGTTAGGGTTATGATTTTGTGTATCAAATGTAATGATATCGAATGTTTATCGAAAGTTCATATGACATCATATGGCTATTATAATTAGGGACTATAATACTATAATCTAATCCGATTTATGCAAAAACAAGATTTTTTTGTAACGAGAGTTACGCCATTTTTGCTTCTGAGCCCCTCATATACTGTAAGAGAAAAAGAAACAGAGAATAAAAAGCTTAAAAATTGGTTAGAAAAATTAAATTAGATTTTGAATAAAAAAAAAAACAAAGTAACAGTGAAGGACAAAATATTTATTGACAAACTATTTAAGTATATATATTATACTACTATAATATATACAAATATATGCAGTTATTTTTTTTTTATCATTTGCTATCAGATCAGATTAAATGTAAGATACACTTTTTTTTCCACTTTATGAAAGGATTATTTTTTTTTTCTCTCTCTTTTTATTTTTATTTTTTTTTATTTTTATTCTTTTTTTTTTTATTTATGCTGTCAGTTTTTACTTTTTTAATCGTTATAAAGATGATGGCGCCTGTAGATGAGATTCATTGACATAATTAATTTTGTCTTTTTAAAAGGATTAAGTTTTATTGTTGTATAATACTAATGATAATGATAATGATAATGATGATGATAATGATTTTGTTGATGCTAAAAGATGATTGTCAATGTTACTGAAAACGATGATGATGATGATGAATGATGATGACGAATGATGATAACATGATGAAGATGATAATGATAATAAAAGTAAAATATGATAAAAGCTACGTGTATTTAAAATAATAGTAAGTCCTGTATATTATTATAGTGAGTGCCAAATTTAAAGTCAATCAGATTTTAAAAATGTTTTTTTTTTTTCTCAAAAAAAAAGAAATTTTATAAATGCTTTTAAAATTTTGAAATAAAATAAAAAAGCAGTGGAGAATGAGAATGTGAATAAGAACACAAAATAAAGTTAAAAAGTCATTTGATTTTTAAAAATTAATTTTGGTAAAAAAATTAACAAGAAATGAAAATAAGTTTTTTTTTTTTTTTTATTCTTGAAATTCTTTTAGGGGTTTTTCTTTTTCTTAATTGGTTTTGGAATTTTATTTGATTTGTTCTTTTTGCACTTTTTAACTTTTTTAAAGTTTTCTTTTGAAGTTATATTGATGCTGGTATAAGTTTTGGTTTTTTATTCCTTGTATTCCTTGGTAAAGAGATTGAGACACAAAAATTGTTTATTTACAAAACTATTAATTTTCAGAAGTAATAATTAAAAAAAAAAATATAAAACGTTTTTAATTAAGTAAAGTAAAATTTTATTAAGTAGATAGATTATGAAAGTATTAAATTCATTTATATAATATTATAAATTTTTTAAATGAAGTCTTAGATTATTAATGAAATTTAAATAAGATTAAGTTTTATTTTTTTTGTTTAAAATAGAATTGGTAGGTATTAAATTTGTAAAAAATGATTATAAGTTTATGGTGTCATTTAGTGGTTTTCTATAATTATTTCTTAAGATTTCTTTAGATTTTAATTGTAAATCATTTTTATTTTTGAAGATTTTAAAGTTTAAACAGTTGTTTTCTTGGAAGTTTGTTAGAAGTCGGGCAAGGATGGAAATAAACTAAAGGAAGTAGTTTTAAAAGGGTTGGGAGAATGCAACAGTGGGTAGAATGTTCGAGAAACCTAAGTTCGAATCCCAGTAAAAGTGAAAAAAACCCTCAATTTAGCTATCGATAGGTTTTCCACTCGATATAGCTATCATTCGCCATTAGGTTAAAATTAAGGACAAAACCAATTATTAATTATTATTATTATTAATATATTTGTCTTCAATGAGGTGTAACAAACGCATTCAATTAAATGTGTTTTGTTGGATGTGTTTTATTTTAGAAAATAAAATATCATAAATTATCATAAGCAGGCCAAAAAATATTTTATTTAATTTTTATAAAAAAAAAAAAAAAACAAAAAATATAAAATAAAAAAAAAAGTTTTTTTTGATTGTAAATTAATTTAAATGTCTATGAATTAGTTCATTTCAGTTTTAAAAATCACAGAAGATTTTCGGGAAATTTTAAATAAATAGTAAAACATTTAGGTATTAAAAATCGAGACTATGCTTCACAGGATAAGTTGTGTAGTAAGTCTTCATTACTTTCAGTGGAAATCTGAATTGAAGGTAATGGCACAATGTACGCTTTGGTAATAAAAGCAATTTCAAATGTTCCTTGAAACGTACTCTACAAATTTACTTTTTTAGCTTTATTTCAATTTTAGAATTAAATAAAAATATTTTTTATATTTTTGTTTTAAGGTTTTGAAATCAATTATAATATCCCTTTAAATTATTTTTGCTGTATAAGAATATATATATATATATATATATTTTTTTTTAAACAAAAAATAATTTAAAATAGTGGAACTGCAGTAGTGCTTTCCCAAACTCCCCGCTAAACAAATTATAGAAACTCGGATTGTGATTTGTGAAAACGACTCGCATGTTTTAATAATTATAATTATGGAGAAGAAAACTGTCGTACGACAAGGGCAAAATTGTTTTCTGTTAAAAATTTATATTAAATTTTACTTTGATGAAATAGATTTCATGATATTTGTATATGAAAATACGAATTTATTTTATAAAAATGAATTTAATTGCATTTAAAAAAAAAATTTAAAAAAAATGCTGCTTTGGATTTAGTTGGTTGAACACAATCTACGCCTTTAAGTTTAAAATGTAAGAAGCCCAAACACCATAAAAACAAAGTTTTAAAAAATATCAGACAAAATTATATACAAAAAATTCCCTTTTTCTTTACTCCATTATTTTAAAAAGTACAAAATATTCATTATTCAGAAATTTCAAGAACTAATGTTTTTCAAAATAAAATCTAATTATTAATATATTATTAATATATTTTATTAATATATTTGTCTTCAATGAGGTGTAACAAACGCATTCAATTAAATGTGTTTTGTTGGATGTGTTTTATTTTAGAAAATAAAATATCATAAATTATCATAAGCAGGCCAAAAAATATTTTATTTAATTTTTATAAAAAAAAAAAAAAAACAAAAAATATAAAATAAAAAAAAAAGTTTTTTTTGATTGTAAATTAATTTAAATGTCTATGAATTAGTTCATTTCAGTTTTAAAAATCACAGAAGATTTTCGGGAAATTTTAAATAAATAGTAAAACATTTAGGTATTAAAAATCGAGACTATGCTTCACAGGATAAGTTGTGTAGTAAGTCTTCATTACTTTCAGTGGAAATCTGAATTGAAGGTAATGGCACAATGTACGCTTTGGTAATAAAAGCAATTTCAAATGTTCCTTGAAACGTACTCTACAAATTTACTTTTTTAGCTTTATTTCAATTTTAGAATTAAATAAAAATATTTTTTATATTTTTGTTTTAAGGTTTTGAAATCAATTATAATATCCCTTTAAATTATTTTTGCTGTATAAGAATATATATATATATATATATATTTTTTTTTAAACAAAAAATAATTTAAAATAGTGGAACTGCAGTAGTGCTTTCCCAAACTCCCCGCTAAACAAATTATAGAAACTCGGATTGTGATTTGTGAAAACGACTCGCATGTTTTAATAATTATAATTATGGAGAAGAAAACTGTCGTACGACAAGGGCAAAATTGTTTTCTGTTAAAAATTTATATTAAATTTTACTTTGATGAAATAGATTTCATGATATTTGTATATGAAAATACGAATTTATTTTATAAAAATGAATTTAATTGCATTTAAAAAAAAAATTTAAAAAAAATGCTGCTTTGGATTTAGTTGGTTGAACACAATCTACGCCTTTAAGTTTAAAATGTAAGAAGCCCAAACACCATAAAAACAAAGTTTTAAAAAATATCAGACAAAATTATATACAAAAAATTCCCTTTTTCTTTACTCCATTATTTTAAAAAGTACAAAATATTCATTATTCAGAAATTTCAAGAACTAATGTTTTTCAAAATAAAATCTAATTTAATATATTAATGAATTCCGTCATTCTATGGCGGGCAAACAGCTAGTTATATCATATTTAAAAAAATTATATAAACAATTAAAATAAATACATATAAATAAATAATTTAGTTGAATAATATAACTCGTAAATATCTACAGGGTGGCGCAAAACTACCGATATGGTTTGATTTTTAATAACTTTTTAAATTTATTTATATATTTTATTTTTATTTTAGAATTTTGTGAAGAAAACTTGGGGAATTGGAAATGGAAAAGTTCACAATAGGACAGCGATAAAAAATTACGAAAACATATGGAAATGTACTGCAAAGAGCACGATAGTTCGAAGCCGAAAATAGTCACCACTTGCGGGATATAATTTTTCTACTTAAGCTAAAAATATACCCCATTAATATACAGTATAACAAAATAATAATATTAAAAATTAACCATTAAATAAAAAAGTTATTAAACATTCAAACCATATCGGTTGTTTTGCGCCAACCTGTATCTACAATTGTTATCAATTGGAAATCTAATACGGTTATTATACATGATTATTATAAGGCCTAGCACTTCTTCGTGTTTGGATTCTAAGTGGAATTTATTAAGATCAATTCTAATAATAAGAATAATGTCACCAATTTTTCAAAGTATAAGGTTACGTTTATGTTGGATCTGCCATAAGTGATGAGAGCGTTGATAAGAGTATTACGTAGAAAATTATATATTAATTAAAGCGATGCTATTAATATCATGCATACAATTTCCTACGTTATAATTTTATCAATGCTCTTGTCACTTATCGCATGTACAATATAAATGCACTTTAAGTCACAGCATTACCAAAGGAAAACAAAATAACATTATTAAACTATTATTAAAATATCTATTAATTTCTTCCCCTCAAATTAACTCCCATAATCAAATCAATCAATTAAAAGAATAAAAATACAATTACAATTTATTTAAATAAATCATAAAATTAATAATTACTAATTGCTCTTCATTAACATAAGCCAACTGAAAATGCGCCGTCTTCTTTCTCGCTTAATGTAATTTAAAGTAATCATATAAAATATACTCTAAGACAATTAAAGTTAAGTATTTTTGTATTTTGACATTTCAACAAGGAGAGAATGAGAGAATATTCTCCATTAATTATCTGGACTTGAATTGAATCGGTTGTGATTTTTATTTTAACTTTTTAATTATTTAATTTTAATTGTTTTAAATTTAATTTTTTTTAATTTTATTTATTTTATTTTTAATTTAAAATATTAAAATTTGTTTAATATTTAATACTAGTTATTTTGTATATAATATTGGCTATACAGCAATATTAAAATGAAAATTTTGGAAAATAAAGATAAGTTATAATTTTTAATTATAAATAATATTTAAATGTTAATTTTAAATATAAAAATATTACATATAATTATTTTTATTTAATATATTTTTGAGTATCTATTATAATATGTATATATATTATAAAGTGCTTCAAATTGATTAATTTTTTTTTTGGATTTAATAATTTTCTTTAATTGAATACTTTTAATACAAAATAGTTGGAACACATACAACAAACCTCAAATCTCAACTTTTCTAGCTGAAGTAATGTTATTCTTGTTCTCTGATTTTAAATGTAATCTTATGCATTCGACTAATTCAAAAATTTGAATCAAAATTTCTTTCCTTTGAAACTTTAACCTTTTAAGTATTAAATATAACCAAGTTGTTAAAAACGCATAAGACGAAAATTCTTTAAAACGAAATTATAATAGACTTAAATTTCAAAGATGGGTGAGTATTTTCTTAGACTCAACTTGCTTTGCAAAAGCCTTGTTTATTACTTTGTGCAGGAAAAAATTAACAGATTAATTTTCGATTTAAAATACATTAAGATCTAAGGGTAAATTATAGAAATATTCAAAATTTTATGTTGAAGTATTATTTTGAATATTTCAGCACTTATCTAAGATTTTTGTAACATTTTTAGTTAGTCGCTAGTTTTAAATCTGGTTAGCATTTACAAGACTTGATTACCTGAAGAGAATAGGTTCATTATTTAGTTGAACAACTATCTGTAATCTGTAATATAATTAAGCATATTTCAACAAAAAATTAAAGAAAAAAACCTTAACATGATAGGATAAAATCCTATTCCAAAATTAGGCACATGAAATATTGTTTCAAAGGTGAATTGCAATCGAAATTTCCTTTTTAGTTTTAGTTAAAATTGAATTATTTTATTTCGACATCTATTAAACTTTTTAAAAGCTTAAGAAAAGTGGTAATAGTCCAGCAGCCTCAATTAACATTCATATTACATATACTAATCTACTCGATTAATTATTTCTGACTTCAAAAGAATTTTATATGTTTCGAGTCCAAGATCTTCAAGATCAAATGACCTTGGTATAATCATAAATTTACATAATAAAAATATTAACATATATATATATATATTAATATATATAAAGAAATAAACTAGGTAAGATAAATAACATATACTAGCCTTAAAACATATATTAATTTTAATTTAAAAGAAACATATGATTAACAAAACTTACATTATATTTTCATTACTTTCTATTTAATTACTAAAAAAATTTAATTAATTATTTTTAATTTTTAATTACAGGTAAATGGCTGCATACATAAATACAATTTATATGATTATTAAAAAAAAAAACAAAGAAAAAGGAAGTTAATTAAAAGATTTTTCTTAATTTTCCACAAATAAATGTTAAATTTTTAAATTATAAAAAAACATAACATATTTATTTTAAATTTACATTACATTACAAATAACATTACCATCCAAATATAATTCCATCTAAATATTTAATTCTCCAATCAGTTAAAAACAGATTATTCTCATAATCCAATTAATGTTAAATGTAAATCATACTACAGACTACAGTACAGCAAAGTTCAATTAAATTACAAGTTCCAAGTAAAATCATAAATTGACAGTTTTAAACAGGAGAAAAAAAAAAAAAATTGCATTTGAAGAAAGAGAGTATGAGAGGATATATTCTTCATTAATTGTTTGAACTTGAAATGATTCGGTTGTATTTTGTTCTTTTTTATTTTGGAACTTCTTTTTTTTTGTAACTTTTTATTTTTTGATTTTAATTATTTTAAATAGTTTTTATTTTTATTTTATTTAGTTAATAGTTAAATTTAAATATTAAAATTTATATTTAAAATAAAATATTAGTGAATTTGCTTTTAATATCAGTGTAAATGTTAGTGTTAATATGTTGTGTAGTGTAAATTCCAAAATAATATTCAATATAGAAATATAAAACATAGATTACGGTAAATTTTATTTTAGTGGCGTCATTTTTATTAAACATGTCTTTACAAGTTTAATATCAAACTTAATAAGAATAGAAAATTCAGCAGTATTGTAATGAAAAATTTTGGATCGTAAAGGTTAGTTATATTTTTCTGGTATTTAATAATTATATTATTTATTTAATTTATATTATTTATTAAATTATATTATTTTTATTAAATTATATTTTTTTTTATTAAATTATATACATATAAAAAATTTGAAATTAATATTTGAAAAGTACGATTTATATTATGGAGGTTTATTAAGAAAGTTTAATTGAATTCAATTGTTTTTAAGATCGTTTCGAGTTTTATTGAGGGTTTTAGTCGAGTCGAAAATCAGAAAAAGAACCTACGAGTAACTAAAATATGTCACTTTCACTGACTTTTGAACCCGGGCCTTTTGTATGAAAGGTCGGCAATCTAACCACTGTGTCACCCAGCCGTTTAAATTAATGTAGATTTAAGTTTAGTTAAAATGAGGAAGAGTGTAGTAGAGTATACTGTGTCAACTCTGGATACCCGTATGACCGTTATATAAACATTATATCATTATTATTATAAACATTAATTACTTTTGGCAAAATTTCAAACATACCAGCTTTATTAGGTATAGAGTAATGCTCATATAAAAGGAGTTGTATGGCATACCCGAACCCATGGACAAAAAAAACAGGATTTAAATAGCGATGACGGCTATTGCAAAAAAACGAATTTGCGAAAATTTCAAGATTCTAGGTCTTTTAGTTTTTGAGTTATCGTGCGGACGGACGGACATACATAGCTAAATCGATTTTTTTTTCGATTCTGATCCGGTCCATACACTTGAGTCTATATCTTCCCTCCCCTCCTTCTCTGCGTCACAAACGTAATGGCAAATTTATTATACTCTTTGACTATATAGTCATACGGGTATAAAAATATTTAAGTAAGATATCAATATCAATTGCATATTTAAGTTAGGTTATGTTGTTTAGTTCTGTTGTAATATTGTAAGAGAAACTAAATGCGGTTCTTTCGTAGGAAAGATTTATGTCAAAATTGAAAAATTTGAAGGTATAAAAAGTTTTTAAAAGAGTAGAAAAGATATAATAATTATAATTTGGTTAAAAAATTTTTTTGGAATAAAATTATAATTAAAATTGAATTTAAGATGTTTATACATCTTCTTCAATACTATTTTACCTTTAAGAATAATTAACTGTAAATGTGTCAATTAAACAAACTGTAGATATATAGTTTGTAGATATATACAAACTGTAAATATATACAGTTATTACAAGGTAGTAATAACTGTAATACCTATGGTCGCTACATTATTTGAAGTTTTAATAATGAAATTTTATTTTTAAAAGGGGTTCAATTGCTTTTTGAGTTCTAAAGAGTAAGATACCCAATTAAATACCGACTTCTTACTATATTCAAATCAACTTGAAAATTTATTTAATAATATTTATATTTTGTTTAAATTTGTTTTCAAACTTTAAAAATAATCCAAAAGTATTTGTATTTTTAAACATAAAGATTATTCTAAAAAGTTTTATAGAAAAAATTAGTTTTTTCATTCTTTCTTATAGCAAATTGCTCACAATTTGTAGTTAAAGATGTTGTACAACATTTTTTAAGCTTATTTTTTAATATAAAAAAATAAATAATAAATTAAAATTAAGAGGACAATCTTTGGATATTATGAAAAATTGAGAAAAAACAATTTTGGTTGTTCGGTACGGAGGTTCAGAAGAAAAAGGAATAAAAATGGCTAGATTTCATAATAGAATTTTCATTTTAAATTTTTTGAGGTAAAATTTTAAATTTTTTTTTTTAAATTCTTTCATTTTGAACTTACTCTTATTAAAACTATTTATTGGGAAGTTGGCATTTGTCCAATAAAAAATGTAGTTTTCAATGTACAGAAAAAAAAAAAAAAAGTTTTAATGATATTTTTTTTTTAAAAATTCATAAAATAATTTTAACATAATTTTGTATATATTCAAAATTCAGGACATAAAACTGTCTAGATTATTAAAGTATAAGTTTTTTCTTTTAAGTTTTGCAAAAAAAATTTGAAATGAAAATTTTTGGTTTTATTTTTCCACTTAAAAAAGTCAGCGAGAAAAAAAAACTGTTTCAAATATTTTTTGGAGCAGAAAACATTTTTCAGATAATTTTGTCATTGTTTTTAGGTCTGCTAAAATGGAAGTTTTTTTTATATTTTTTTAAAAGCAATAAAAGAATTTAATTAAAAAAACAAAATTTAATTTAATTTAATGCCAGGATTTTAAAAATAAAATATTTAAATTAAATTTGCAAGATGATAAACTAATTAAAATAATTTGTTGTAGTTTATTAGCGGAAAATTTAAAAATTACAAACACAGTTAAATTATTTAATTTGATAATTAAAAGGTTTGGGGATGAAATCTTTAAGACAAAATGCTCAAATATAAAACTCTCAAAAAACCCAAATTTGAAAACCGTGGTTTAAGCGCAAAATCCTATTAATATTTTTTTACAACGCTTTGAGGATTTTGGTTTTGGCAAGTTTGATTTTGGGGATTTTGACTTTAGGGATTTTGATTTTGCTAACTTTGTGCTAGTGGAGATTTTGTCCTAAAATAAAACTTAACACCTACCATCAAATTTTGTATAAAAAAAAATCAATTTAAATATATATATAATACATATAATATAATACTATATTACATACGTATGTAAAATATAAAGATAAAAAGTTGCACCAAAATTTGAGCATGGTATTTATCTATCACCCTGATTCTTGAAGGCGTAGCATACGATCAGTATCACAAAAGTGATGATTGACTATTCTGGAAGGCTCAAAAGTGATATTGACGCCATGTTGTTAAGACACTTAAATTTTAATTTAAGAAATATGAAATTGTAACTTAATTCATAAGCTATTTTTTTTTATATGTTGTATGATACTAATTGTTAAAATTTTTGTAAAGTTTGAGTTAAACTAATAATAAATAAATAAATAAATAAATAAATGTTAATTTGATGTGATGTCAGTTAGAAAAATAATCACGTTTGGCAATTCTTGAAGGCGTAGCATACGTTTGTTTGTTTGTTTGTATGTAGCGAATAGACTCCTAAATTGCCCAGCCGATTTTCATGAAAATTTGTATATAGAGATTCTTGGGTACGGAAAGCAATAGTGGCCCATAAATTTTGTTCTAACGGACCGCCAAGTTAGGGCTGTGGTGGAGGTATTTAAACTTTTGTGTTCTAAAATGGAAACGGTTTGACCGATTGACTTCAAATTTTGTATACGTGATGCTCTTTGAGAATTGAGTTGACACTATTACCAGTTTTGGAATTTGTTAAGCCATGTCGGGCCGACGGTTGGTCAAAAAAAATTTTGGGTCCGAATTTTGTCCGATATTACGAAATTCTGCTTTGGTTTACAGAAAGTTTCAAAAATTACTAGAATAATCCTAGAAAAATCGGTTTAAAAAGATTGCTTTCATACATTTTAAAATTTTAAAATTATATAATTAGATATTAATTATATTAAATTGTTTATTACACATATTTAAGTATTTATAGAATAATAACCATATTATCAAATCAAAGATGTATTTTCTGTAATTTTAAAAGTTATAGCTAAAGCATTACTTTATACTTTATAAAAAGTTTAGATTTTTTCTACTAACTTATTTCATTTTCATTTAATTAGGAACCACCAAACAAATCTTTATACAACAAAATTACTAATAATTAACATAATAGTAAAAGTAAATTATAAAACAAATTTCTTTTTTAAAAAATCTAGATTGCATGTTCATGACAAAATTTTATAAAACTTCAATTATTTAACAAAATAGAAAATTAAATTTTTCTAATATTTATTTATTTTTTTTTTTTTGTAATAATATGAAATTTATCTATTAATAAGTTTTCAATTAAGAATTCAATATTACGGTAATATATTAATTACATCAAAATTGAATGTATAAAAAAAATTTCTCAAAATTAGTGAAAATTGTTAAATAATTATATACATATATGTATATATAATATATACATATATATATATTAATATGGTACTTGTAAGTGAATGGTATCCGTCATCAAATAAATTTATATGTGATTATGTGGATTCTTTAAAAGTTCCAGGTATTAAAATTTATCTAATTAATTATGTTTATACAGTATTTATTTATTGTATTTATTTATTAAAAATGTTTCAATTGTTTTTTTTTTGTTTTTTTTTGTAGTTGTTAATATTGAGACAAATAATAATAATAATATAATTGAGAAAGTAAGTTCTGGAAGTTCTATATCAAAATTTTCAGGAAACAATGTACCTCAGAATACTTCAAATCACAGTTTTATTAAAAATTTATCAGATATAGAAGTAGAATCAAAACCACCACTAAATATAACATCAGTAGTACCACCATCAAATGATTCTGATTTTAAACATATTCAGGATTATGTGAAATATTCAATTCGTGCACTTGATAAAATTCCAGATAATCAACGGAAAATTGATGAAGTTCATGATTTTTTAACTGAATTAAATACAATGGAACAAAAACCAGATACATTAAGAGCAATGAATCGGAAAATTAATTTATTAAAAGCCAATTTATGGAAAGCTACCGGTGAACGCCTTCAATCAAGTGGTAATAGTAATGATAACTTAACTAATAAAAAATTTAATATAAAAAAACATAAAATAAAAAAAATAAAAAAGAATAAAAATAAATTAAAGTTAAAGTTAAATAATGATTCGGAAATGGATATACAAATGATATATAAAAATAATGATAAAATGGGAAAAGCTATTTCAAAGGAAAAATTAGTTAATATGCATAAATTAATGAAAAGAAAAATAAAGAAATAAAATAAAGTTTTGGATTATTTTGAATTATAGAAATATTTTTTTTTTTAATTACTATTTTTTCTTAAATTTTAATTTAACACACAATACATGCAAAATCAAAAAAAAAAAAATAAAGTTAAAACAAAATTAAAGGGTATAAAAATTTGTTTAATAAATTTATTAAATGTTCCTGTATTTAAATTTTAAATTTAGGTGGAGTTCACAATTGTTTTCCTAGAACCTAAAAAAATGGAAGGGTGGAGACAGGAGGGGGATGGGTAGATCCATCATAAGTAATGATCCATCCATGCTAAGCAAAAATTTGGGGAGCTTCCCTGTTGAAAGGCTACTAGGTAAAATTAAAACAGTAATTTATTCACCAGTGTACTCGTATGTTTTTTCAAAATTCGTTAACATTGAAGCTCCAACATTATATTTCGCACTTGTTAACAGGAGTTGTATTCTAAGTATTGATTTCACTAATAGTCATAATTAATAAACTGATGAAATAACTAAATTAAAAAATCATTTATTATACCCGTAGGGTAAACTAAATTTGCCATTACTTTTTTGACGCAGAGAAGAAGGAGAGGTAGATATAGACTCAAGTGTATGGATCGGATTAGAATCCGTCCGCACGATAACTCAAAAAATAAAGCAGCTAATATTTTGAAATTTTCATAAATTCGTTTTTATGCAATAGCCTATTTAAATCCATTCGCTATTTAAATCCAGTAATTTTTGGATTTGGTTTTGGTCCACGAGTTCAAGCACCTGCCATACAACTTCTTTTTTTATATGAGCATTACACTATACCTAATAAAGCTGTATGTTTGAAATTTTGCCAAAAGTATTTAACCGGATGATATAATATTTATATTACGGTCGTACGGGTATCCCAGAGTTGGCAGAGTCTACTCTACTACACTCTTCTTCGTTTTTATATATATTTTTATAAAAATAAATTATAAAATACCCAGTAAGAAAAATCCTAATATAATTTTGAAACTGTGCTTTTTAAAAACCATCATTTTTTTCATCATTTGTTGATATTAAATTTGAATATTAAGATTTATGTGACAGCTGAGCTACCCAATAAAAAAGCGTAAAACGCATGAAAAGAATAAAGTTGTTTTAAAAGCGTTCATTATTTTTATGTCAAAAACGCATAGAAAGCATAAGAAAATAAAACTGTAAGAGCGTAGAAACATGGGGTTTGCATCTTAAATAATAAGCAGTTAGTGTTAATAGATAAATATAACTTAAATATAACAAAAAACTAAATTTAACTAAGCAGTACGGGGACGCTTTCAACTCCTACTGTGAGTGAGATAAGCATGCAGAAAATCATCAAGTTTATTTAACATTTTAATAAAAGATATTGTGAGTTTATCATAAATATATATATTTTCCAAAAGAAATGAATAAAATGTTAAATATATATTTTATTTTTTTTTGGAATTTTAAGTCAATAAAAATATACATATAAGAAAAAAGGAATATTTGAAAAATAAAAAAAAACAAAAAAAATGAAACTGCAAATTTTATAAAAAGTACCTATAGATAGCTATTATAAAAAGTTAAGAAAAAAATCTCTCATTATAATATCTGGTTTAAAACATTTTGTAGAGATTATGTTGCCAACTTAATGATGGTGCAATATTTCTAGAATTTCTTACATTTAATTTTGAAAGTACGCTAAATGGTGACATTTGATTATTTTTATCTAAATTTGAGTAAATACTTCTATGTAATATATTTGTTTTACGTTGATTTTGTTGAGTTATTAAAGGTGGAGTTGTAAACATTTTCTTTGGTGGATTTAAAAAATCTACATTTACATGACTTTTTGATGTAGATTCATTTAAATTTATTTTCATATCTGGTTTTTGCAATATCTCTGTCGATGATTTACTACTATAGCATGTTAGTGCAGAACGTGCTGATTGTGATTTTTTTAAATTATTTTCAACAATTTTGTTTAAACATTTGGGTGTTGTTACTCTTGCTGATTTATTTTGATGTATTCTTGAATTAATTAAAGTTTTCGAATATACACGTTGTCCATTATTAATATTAGTATTATTAAAAGAAAATGAATTTACTGAAGGTGATTTTATTGTTGTATTTTTAAATTTTTCAAATTCAAATGATACATCAACTTTAGCTGTTTGTATTGGTTTATATATTGATTCTTTTAAGCTACTCGATAATGTTTTATCAGATTTTGATGATAGTGTATAAATTTTTGCATCACTAGAATTTTCTGCTATTTCATTTGATGTTATCGATTTTTTATAACGACTTGATAATGACTTATAAAGTTTATAACCTGTTGAAGAATTATATGTAGAAACATTTTGCCTTTGATTGCTTGACTGTCTATGATTTAATTCTGGAAAGAAATGATTATTATTTGCCATTTCTAAAAGTCGCATTTGCATTAAACTTGGTGTTGATGTATTTGTATTATTTCTATTATGAATAGATATTTTACTAGAAGAGTTGTTCCTATTACAGTTATTATTATTATTTTTACTAATATTACTTTGATTTGATGATTGATCTAATGTTTCTTCATTCACTTCAACATCATTAACAGATTCTGTATCAGATTCTGCCTCAGAACTTTCATCATCAAAATTTCTTAATTTTGCATTTCCAATTATTTCAGCAATACGATTTTGTTCAGTTTCATTTAATGGTTCACGTATTTTTTCAACAATTTCATGTACAAAATCAATTTTCTTTTGATTTTCAATTATTTGATCTAAATGTTTATTAGTACGATTAATAAATTTATTAAAATTTTTTAAATAATATTTTTTTTTTTGTGTTTTAGTTTTAGGTTTTTCTTCTTTATTTAGAGAATTTGATTCTATTTCTATTTGATATTCATCATCTTCTTCTGCATCGTTTATAGAATTTTCGGAATTTGTTGAATTTAAACCATATCGATATGATGAACTTTCTTCTATAACATGTTCAGCTTGTAATTCACCTTTTTTAACTTTTGAAAATATATATGTATATAATAATTAAAATAAATATTAAAATAATATGAATAAATATATGAATAAACTTACATTTTTCAAAATATGATAATAATAATTCTTTATGTGTTGGAAAACATTCTGATATTAAAACCATTGTACAAATTAAAAAAAATAAAATGAAATCTTAACGTTTTTTTGCACTTTTCAATAGTTTTATTTGTTTTTTTTTGTATATTTTTTTTTTATTTAATCGAAGAAAATAATATCTTTAATATTGGTAATTAAATTTTGATAGAAAATTTTTTTGATTTAAACAAATGTTTTTTATTTTTATTTTCGATTTTTAAATATTTTTATTTTTTTAAGTAAATAAAACATATTCCAAAAATTTGAATTATAATGTTTATGGTTTTTGATTTTATTAAATTTTTTTTGTGTAGATAAATATGTTTTTGGATATGTTTTGATTATAGTTCGTTGAAAATGATAATTTTTTTTTAAAACAATCGTTAACATATAAATAGCTTCAATTAATGAAATTAAATTAAAACCTAAACAAAGTCCATAAACCCCACCAATATCAGCTGAAATTAAAAAAAAATATTAATTCTATATTTTTAAAATTTATCTTTTAACATTTAACTTAGTTTTGTTTTTTAAGTATTGAATAAAAATTACATTAACAGTGCGAAAAGGAGTTTTGAAAAGGCTAGGCTTGTTTAACCCACTTTATTAATAAATTATATTTCAAATCACTCTAAGATCCATTTTTAATTTTTACACATAATGGGTTTTTTTTTTTTAAGGGCCTTACCTACCACGTATAACGTATAATACGCCGTACGTCGATACGTCGACGTATCCCGAAATCGATGCGTACGTAATATAAAAACGCTTTATTTATTCAATGTCAACAAATAATCACCATAACAACATAACAAAAAACAATAACAAAATTTAATACGCTTTGTCAATTTTTAAATTTAAAAACCCGACGCATAGTACGTTGCGTATTTCGGGAGCTCTCATTTAATTATATGTATTTAAAATTATTTTGACAGAAAATGTACGCCGTACGTCGTGATTTAGGTAAGGGCCTAAATCAGAGCATAGATCTGAGCACGCTCTGAACAAAATGAGCACGTTCTGAGCAGAGCATGAACACAGTACGCTCAGGACTTTCAGATTTAATAGAAAAAACACGATTTGAAAAAACTATCATTTTTATTTTAGTTACGTTTTAAATTGTCAAAAAATTAAATTAAATTATTAAAATTAAATAAAAAATGGATAGGTAACTTAAAATAAGCAAAACATTTTGACTTTTATTTTACAAGCAAAAACTTAAACAAATGTTAAAATAGCTTTGTATTTTATTTTGTTCAGTCGTGCTCGATAAATATCCACTGAGCACGAAGAGCACGCTCTGATTGCGCTCTAATTTAAAAAAAAAAACACAAATCTGAGGTCAGGTGTCCAGATCTAAAAAAAAAAAACGGTTTTATTTATTGACAGTTCATGCTCTGCTCAGATTTAAAAAAAAAAAACGCCTATAGAGATTTTTAGGAAATTTTGGTCTTTTGTGTGTTTTATTAAGAAATACTTGGTGCAATATAATTAATTACTTTAAAATAAACTCTTAAAAACAACAATTTATATTAAATAAAAATATACCCATAAAGTTAAGCCAAGACATAACGGTTATTTTTCTATTTGACATTGCAGTTTGCTTTTTTAAATAGATTTTAGCCATGAAACTTTTTTCAGTTAGATTTTCTGAACTGAAAACAATACAAACTCTTATTTTTATATTTCACTAAATTAAATTTAGAAAATTTTTTACTAAATGTCAAAAAGTGATAAATTATGTTGTAATAAAGCCGTATCATATGTTTCAACATCATAATTAACATCATAGCATCTTGGCAAACAATGAAAACATCTGGCATTTCGAAAACGGGCTAAAAATTTATGTTTGTTTAAAAAATTATTGTAATCAAAATATGTTATTAATTAAAGTATTAAAATAATTACTAAAATATTTATTATAACAGAATGCATCTTTTAATTTACATTCTTTTTGGGTTTTAATATCTGTTATATAAATATATGGATAACAGCCACATTTCTGAAAAATCAATTTATTTCGACACGCTAAAATACAATCAGCTCTTCTATATCCTTCCATATCAACATCATCATCAATAAAACAATTCCTTTGTTTTGGTGATAAACCTAAAACACTGGGTTCAACTGAACTAACAGTTGGCATAATTTCAACAAATGATTCTACTTTCGGTTTTAAAGCAATTCTTGAATTAATTTCTGTTGAAAAATCAAATGGATGATGTACAAATAAATAAAGTCCTGTATAAGATGTATCTGTTGTGCCTGTAAAAAAAAATTTAATTTTTGTAATTGAAATTGTGTTTTTTTGTTTTTTTTTACCAAGAATTGTAAGTCCACCTCTTGTACCATATGTTCTTGCACTAAATGGTACAAATGAATCATTATTTCCTTTATAATTAAAAGAACAACAAACTCCAACAGTTGACATTGATGATTTAAATGTAAAAAATTCATTACTATGTGTACAATTAAATTCTTTACTAACCCATAAACATTTATGTAGAAAATCTTCACAATTTGGTGAAATACTATATGCAACATCTGTTAAATTTAATTTATTTAAACTGAGAATTTCATCAACAATTTTATAATTTATATCATTTTCAGAACCTTCCCATTTACTAAATGTAAATGCTTCAATGTATTCTAATCCTTTTTCAATTTGTTCTGGTTTATATTGTGGTGGAATTAAACTGGAAATTAAACTATGTATAAAATGAACTGAATTGTATTAGAAAACTTACATAGATCTTGAAAAATTCTTTAATTTTTCTTGTACAAATGGTTTTGGATTACATATTGTAAGAGCAGGAAATGCTATTTCTTTTACAGGTACACTGAAACTGACCGAAGTTATAATTGGAGTTGAAAAAAAATGTACCCATAACCGGATTGAAAGGTATAAACTGAATAGAAGTAATATTATAAAACTTATAACATTAATTGTTCTGAAAAATTAAATTAAAATTTAGATATAATTGAATAAATTTATTTATATTATTTTAAATAATTTAACACGTTCTTCCATTGTTCTTAACATTTTTTCTTTTTATTTTAGGCTCTCAAATCACCAATGAACACAAAACAACATAATTTGAAATCTATTTACTTTGCTTTTCATATACAAATTTTATATTTTAGTTTCCATGTTCATCAGGACTAATCAGGACTATGCTTTACTAATACATTGAAATGTGGAAAATATTTTAAAGAAGTAGTGGCGGAGCGAACGTGTTAATTCAAAAGAACTTTTATACTTTACCTTTCTAGAAGTGATTTGTCAGGGCAAAGACCTGATATTGCAGAAACTTTTGTCCTGTAACAAACCAAATAATAACAAATATTAGTGAAAATTTTTATAATTTTCATAATGTACATTATTTTTATATATATATATATATATATATTTTAAATATACCATCGTGTATATTCGTAAAAAGTTTCCTTTAATGTTTCATAGTAAACTTTCCATGATAAGTTTTTTTTTACAATATGTATTGGACGTCTAGGTTTAACTTTTGTAATTTGGGTCTTGTTCATTGTTTATATTTATTAAGTTTACTTGTTAAAATTTCGTTAATTACTAAAGTCTTTCTCTGTTCTTCAATTGTTATTATACTAAAGTTATATTAGTTTTAAATGGAATATTATGGGATTAGTTTTGTTTTTTGTTTAATTAAATGTCATTTAGAATAATGATAATTAGTCGAAATTAATGAAAAATAACATTATCAAATACTTCAGTTAAATAAATTTATTTTTTTTCATATAATTTTAGAAAAGGTACATTAGAACTAATGACAGAATAAAATTAAAACATGGAACACAATTAGTATCAAGGTTGAATAATTTTTAAAAATAAACTTTAAGAAAATTTTACATACGTTTTAAGTTTATTATATTTTTTAATTTTTGAAAAAACACAATAGGATATAAATAAATAAAATAAAATAAGTACAAAAATTATTTTAGTACATATTTGTTAATTGTCTTAGTTATAATCTAAATACTTAAGTACATACAAAAACATTTAAAACGCATAAGCTATGATTTGGACATATAAAAAATTTAAAATATTATGACAGTTTATAATTTATCATGTAAGAAAAATAACTGATTTCTAAAATAATGAGAACTTAAATTCTAATTTAAAAACGAGGAAGATTATAGTTTCCCTTGTTAACTTTAGATAAAATGACAGAATGAAAAATAAACCCTTATACACAGGCAAGTTCATATAAAAGTATATAATAAACCATCAGTTTATGGTATAAAAGTGCTTGTCCTATTATATAACTAACGGTGTGTAACTTGCATCCTCCTAGTGTTATTAGTTTTATTAAAATTCATATTGGTTCAAAAGAGTTGTGTGGAAGTTCCCCGTAGCCCTGGTCCAATTTTAACCAAAAACAATAAGGAACCTAAAAAATTATCTGAAAATGATTTTGTGTGAGTTTCAGAACTCTAGCCCTTTTAATATTTGAGTTGTAGTGCTGATAAACGTATGGAAGGACTCTGCGGAATCAATTTACTTTTCGATTCTGATCCGATACATACCTTTCACACTATTCCTAGCAAGTCTAGATCGATGCTTTACAAACGGAGGAATAATTTTTTTTAATATACTCGTGGCCTTATTAGTATGCACGGGTATAAAAATTTTTTTTTTTAAGACCTGTAGGTACGTAGAACGGAGGGAATGATTTATTAAATATGTCTAAAGAAAATGAATTAAAGATTAGTGTGCTTCAAAAAACATACTGGTATAAAAATATTAATGCAAAGTTCTCTGCAAGTTACGATTTTTTGTAATAACATCAGTTTTTATTATCTTATTTGTTTTCAGTAACCTTCACAATTATTATTTTTATTTACTATATTTTATAATTAAATATTTATTTGCTAGATTTATTTATTTAGATTCTATTATTTTATATTCCATTATGGCTAAAATTCAATTTTAAACTTTATTGAAAAATAAAATATAACTTTTTTTTCATTTAATTTATTTTTTTTTAACAAATAAATTAAAATCTGTCAATAAAATAATGTGAAAAAAATTCAATTGGAAATTTTTTTTAAAAAAATAAAAATAAATTAAACTATTTTTTGTTAAAATTTATGATTTTTATTAAAATGTAATAGAAATATATATATATCAATTGATTTGATTTATTGTATTTTATGATCTCTTAAATTACAAAAATGATTTAATTTAATATTAAATATATTTATTTTATTTAATATATTTTTTTTACTTTATATGAAATATTAGTTAAAAAATTTTTTTTTTATATTTTAAATCTTTACAATCCCAGTAATAAAAATGTTATAAGTCAAGTGTAATATTAAACAATTATGTATATTTGTAATTGTAATTATTTTGAATTACTTCATTTTGGGAAAAAAATTAAATAATTCCTATAAATTAATTAATCATTCATTTAGATAAATAATATGAATATATAATTAAAATTAAAAATTTATTAGTAAATTGTATCATAAAAAAAAAGAAGTTAAAATTTTAATAAGGAATAAATTAAAAAAAAAATAATGCGTTAAAAATAATGTAAATTTCAAAATTTCATTATAAAAGCACTAAATAGACTTTAAAGTCGATTGACAGACATAAGAGATTGATTTTTTTTAAATTTTATAAAAAAAATACAAATCCTATTTTTAAAATGTCTGATATTGTGGATCTAAACGATAATGGCATTGTAGCCACTAACAGAGAATCCTATACATTCTTTGGAAACGATCTGTTCATAATCTAATTTACAGAATTAAAAAGTTTAATTAAATTTGGAATTGTTTCGAAAGTATTCACGCAATATTTTATTTTTTTAAAAAATTTATAATGCAATATTAATTATGTTACTTCACTTTTCACGAAGATAAATTATGTTAAATATATGCATCAGATAAAAATAATATGTATTTAAAAAAAATTTACTCAAATATGTAATTTATATTTGATACTTATTATATATTTTACATTTTCTTTTATTTCATCATTATTTATCTTTATATTTTTAAATAATAATTTATTAATTCTTTTTTCATTTTCAAAAAAAATTATGAATTATTTTTGGTAACTCCCCTCTTATGTTGGTTAAAAATATTATAAAAATTTATTTTTTCAAAGATCTTGAAATTATAAAAAAGTTTATTAGAATTGGGATAGAGCAATCTTTCATAAGTTCTACCTAATAATTTCTTGGTACTTTTAGGTTTTTTAGTAAATTTTAAGTATTGAAGGCTTTCCAAGCTTTGAAACCATGTTTTTATAAGAAATAAGCTTTGTTCCCTCAAGTCTTACTAAGTTAAGTATGTAATAATAAGATTCGTATGTTAAGTATATTTATAGAAATATAATTCAGTAGAATTATTTAAACTTTGTACAAATTATAATTTATGGAACTAAAGACATAATCTATTAAAATGATAATTAGGAGCTCATTAAATGAAAAATGAATAAGAACATTCACATAATTCCTCAATTCTGATTAAATCCAACTATATTAACTTTTATCTGAGATTTCAGCATTATTTTGAATTATTTTCGGAATTGTTTCATTTAAATAACTTTTATAATACCTTCAAAGACTATATTAAAATAAGAATAGAAGAACTCCAAGTATATGAGCCATTCTATTTATGGATATAAGATCTTCGTCAAATTTTCTTACTTATTAAGAAATTTAATTTACTAATAAAAACTGCATTTTAAAAATTTTACTATTTAAGTATACTGTCAAAAGTATTTAATTTTTTTCTATTTCATAAAACAATGATTCAAACATATTGTATATTTTATTATGTATAGCAATACGTTCCCATTTGTTTAGCTGCAAAAATAAGAAATATGAAAAAAATTGTAGAATCATCAAATGTATATAGTTTTGAACCATATTTCAAAAATATTTTATATCATATAAAGACGTCAAAATAAAAGAGTTTAATTTAACTATTATTTCTTTAATTACCACGGTAATAAAGTTGAGTTAATTAAAAATATTTCGTTATTTTTTTTGGTAACTACATAGGAAAATGACCACATTCTACTACTTAATCAGAACAGAAAAAAGGTTTATTAATAATTGATAGAATAGTTATTTTTAACACCCCTAACTAAAATAGTCATATGATGTTATATGAAATTTTAAATATTCGATATGATGACATGTGATGTACAAATTCTTATCCCTAACTATAATAGTCATAACCAATCATGCGCACAAAATGTCAAACATTTAATTATTAAAAATTTATGTATTTACCTTTTTATTTTAAATTCTGAAATTTTTAAATTCTTTTTAATTTTATTATTAGTTACTTTAAATTTCTTTTCAATATAGTTTGCTTGTGTATCATATGATATGTACGCTTCATTTCGTATGCCTATGACTTGACGAATGATTTCTTAATGATAACGAATGATGGTTATGACTATTATAGTTACTTATATGAAATGCCAATACAATCGTACAAATTCAGATGATATCATATGACTATTATAGTTAGGGGTAATCTCTGTTTAGATTAAATTTATTTTGAAGTAATTCATCAAATTGATTACTTTTATCAATTTATAATTATTTAATAATCAAAATTTATTACAGTATGTAATTTAATTTAATTAAACTTAAAATTATATATATAAAAGTGAGGTATATGTAATGTTTTCTAAAAATGTTGAACACTTTTTATAAATTAAAATTGTCATTAAGAAATAAATTAAATAATTTTTATACATTTCTGTTTTAGGAGTTATATCATTGGAATTTATTTCCAATAAGAATAAAAAAAAAAATTTATAAACTTCAAGTTATAAAAATTGTAAAAAAAAAAATAAAACAAAATGCATTTTGTCATAAACATAAATTTATATTTTAATATTTTTAAAGTTGGAGAAAAACTGATGAATTGTCATTCACAATCAGAGATTAAATGTCAGAAAAGTATACATGCATGCTTATATGTACAGATATACAAAAAAAAAAGACTCAAGTCAACTATGTGAATAAATGAATGTAAATTTTATTATTTTGAATAATTCAAAGGAACTTACTCGACACTTGATCCTTTTTTTTGCTTATTTGATTTAGTTAAATTCTTAAACAGGGACAGGTTTTCTGATTTTGGTTTTGTTTTTTTTTTTGACAGTTGTGAATTAAATATTTTTGTGATAAAAATAAAAAAATGTCAACTTTGATTAACTGTTTTCATGAAAGGTGTTAGTTTTTGAAAAATTATTGAATAATTTATGCTTTATAGTAAAGAGAAAATCTAAATAAATTAAATAATAAAAAACTAAACTGTCAAGTTTTTTTTAAATATTTGCTATAAGTAAAAAGTTAAATGCAATGTGTAACAGAAAAACACTACCAGAATAATTTGTTAAAAATTTTTAAAATATGAAAGTAACTTAAATGTAAATCATAATTGATTGATTTATAATCAAGTTGATTTATCATTTAAATTCAATGTCTGATGCTGTGCTAACTTTATTAAAAAGTGTTCAACTTGCTAAGGTTATTTAAATTTTATAATACCACAACTACTACAACTACTAACAGACAAAATAAAGTTCGAATTAATCTAAAAGGGCTTCTTTAAACGGTTTCCCAAAATAATTTTTCTGATGAATTATTAAATGTTAGGATCATCTGTTAAAAATTTTTGAAATTAAATTAAAAAAATTCCATGGAATCAGTAAATCGCATTAATAATTTTTTAAAGCCGACATAATTTCCAATTAATTTTAGTAATATTGAGGAAAAAATTTTAACATTTCAGTTTTTTTTTTACATAAAAAGAAAAAATTAATTGAAAAAAAGTTTCGTAAAATGCTTTTAATGATAATTTTATTACTTTTTCAATATAAAATTCTGATGCATTTGGTTTGCAAAAATTTTCAATAACAAAAAAAAATTTGCTGGCAGTTTTTCATGTGTAATTAGGAAATTCGTTAAATTTTTTTTTGGTATTTATTAATTTGCATATTTTTATGCTTGTGTGATTTATGAAAACGCAAAAAAAAAATATCCACAAATTGAATTAAAATCAATGTGTTTTTTGTTCGTTAAATAAAAAGAATAAATGTAAAAAAATTCAAAATATATCAATATTTAAAACTTATAGTAATCTAAATGGAAAATAACTTCGAATTTTTTATTCGTATGCATTGGATTACCATTTTAACATTATATTCAACTGATAGTTCTTGTTAAATAAAATCATAAACTGTTAATGAAAGAAATGTAATGGTTGTTCTTAGAACTATAAGTAATTTATTCCGTTCAAGTTTGAAGAAATTTGCAAAGAGTGTTGATATTAGTTGAGTTTTATTCTAAATCAATACGTATTTGAACATATTACTTTGTATTTCAGATCATTATTTCTTTTGGTCGAAACTTAAAACTTAAACATTTTTATCTTAAAATGAAAGAGGAGTTCCTTAATAATGTAAAATAGAGTTATTTTGTATCTTAACAATAGCTTATCTACAATAAAAGCTCTCTTTTCATTTTCTACACTTAGCTATATTCTGTCAAACTAAGTTAAATGTATTGAATAATAATAAAGTGTTTCCAATAGACGCAGCTCTGGCGCAACCATTACACAGCCATTAAAAAACTTGTTTAACTTTTAACCTTTCGCTTTCTCTACGTTTCAATTGTCAAATATATTTTTTAAAAAAATTTATCAGAATAAAAAATTAGTAAAATTATTAATTTTATTTTTTATATCCAGCGTTAAATAATATCAAACCATTATTCAAAATTGCTATACAATAAACTTTAAACTATAGAATATTTTTAATTCATGAAATTTGTAATCCTTTGACACTCCTTTGTTGACTACGTAATGAGAGCGAAACATGAGCAAAACGAGAGTGTCATTGTAGATAGGCTATAAAAATTACTTAACGGAACCAAATTCCAGCAGGAAATTAAAAATTGGTCAGTTAGGTTTGGTATTCCGAACGAAAAAATAATTTTCTAATGTTTTAAAAAAAATTTGATTGTAACTCTGTGTAATATATTTGATAATTGAACATTTAAAACAAAAAAAAACCATTTCCAATTATGGTGATATAATACAATATTTTGTACCTTTTTTTTAGGTTTGTACAGTTTTCATTTTGCAAAAAGTCAACTCATAATTTATAAAATCTATTTTATATTCGTTAAAAAAATTTTTTTTTTGTTTTCACAAACAGTTTAATATCGGTAACGGTACAAAATGTAAATTTGCGAAACATATGTGATTCAACATTAATTAGTTTTTTTTTTTTTTATAATGTAGAATATTTGTTGAATTATTGTTCAATTTTTTATTTAAAATAAATGAAATAATTTGCGGTTTAACTCTTTGATTTATGTTAAAAAAAATATTAGTATATGGTTCTTTGGTCGTATGTATCTAGTACGTTAACAATTGTAAAGATTATGGTAAGAATGAAGGAAAGTAGTAGACCTTTTTTAATACGAATTAGAAAACTAATGATTCTAGTTTTTACAATTTTAATTATTAAAATAATTGCGAGTATTTAAAATAATTGTGTATTAAACATTTTCATTTGATTTAATTTTCCAATTAAGAATTTATTTTACTATAAACACATTCGATGTGAATGAATATACCTTTCCTTTTCAGGTGTTTATTTTAATTAATCTATTTAATATTATGATCAAAACTTTTACGACATGAATTATAAATTATATTTTGCTTTATTAGATATGATCTGACTAGGATTTAAAACTGAGATTTTTCAATTGAAAATCCGTCACTTTAACTACTGAGCTATCGGTCAGATAATTAAGAATGGTATTAATTATAAAATTTTAAAAATTTTAATCATAAATCTTCAATAAACAACATATTTACTGAACTATATTATAAAAAAATTCTTAGTAATTAATAAAAAAAAGAAGTAAAATATTAAAAAAAATAATTGAAATCAAATATTAATGCAAAAGAAGAGTTGAGTTATTATAAAAGTTGAGTGGATTTGAAATATTCAATTTTTTGTTATTTGTTACCCCTAAAAGTATGCATTTTAAAAAATTATTTTTATTTAACTCGAATTTACTTTAAATTATCAATTCGAATAATAGTTGTTCCCGTAAATTCATTTCTATCTGTACCAAAGCACTTTTATAGCTTATATCTCTATTTTAAATTTCATTAATTTTTTTTTTTAATATTTATTACTTAATATTTTATTGATTAATTTTCAAAGGGGTCAGTTAAATGCTTGTGAACTTACAAGTACATTACAAATAAATGATGAACGCAATCTAAATTGTTTTAAATAATATGATTTCAAATTTTTTTTTAATTTTTTATATTATGAGGAAATTCTTAGTAATTAAGAAAAAAAGTGGTAAAATATTTAAATAAATAATTAAAATCAAATATTAATGCAAAAGAAAAGTTGAGTGGAGTTGAATTATTCAATTTTTTATTATTACTTACCCCTAAAAGTATGCATTTTTTAACACGAATTTTTTTTTACCTTTAATTTACTTAAAATTATCAATTCGAATTATAATTTTCTCCGTAAAATCGTTACTAACTGTACCAAAGCACTTTTATAGCTTATTTCTCTATTTTAAATTTCATTAATTTTTTTTTTTTTAATATTTATTATTTAATATTTTATTGATTAACTTTCACAATGATAAGTTAAATACATGTGAACTTACAAGTACATAAAAAATAAATGTTGAATGCAACCTTATTTATTTTAAATAATATGGTTTCAAATTAGTTTTTTATTACTGAAATCCTAAAATTTTAAAACCAACTATATGAAATCTGTTCAATGATTTTTCATATAATATTTTAAATTAAAATATTAAAATCGCAAAAAAACTTATATTTTAATATAACAAGATTTATGTTTTTAAACAAAACTATGTGTATGTGAGGTAATTGGTCTAAAGTTAGCCAAGGAAGCTTTGTAAGACTTCTCTATAAAATATTGTTGAAATTTCACCTAGATTTTCATAGAAAGCATTAGTTGATGTAAGTTTCTATAAAAAATAATTTCTATATTTACAATTCTGATATCATCCAGACTCGACTACTAATAATACAAAAAATAAAACAATATTTTTTCAGACACAAATTCAAAATTTAATATTTTATCAAATTATTTTTAAAAGTAAAAAACTAGTTTTTATATAGCTGATGTTAAGTAATTCAGTTAAAAATATTTGTTTATTTCTGTGCGGTGTCTTGTCTGGATAGAAAATTTTCAATATGACCTAAAAACAAAAAATAACAAAATATTTCAAATAAGTATTCTGATATTTTAGGTGAAAGTTATGCCAAAAATTCAATTAAAATTTTGATATAATATCTATTGTATATATATATATTGAAGTTGTTTGTATTAAAAATTTTAAAATAAAACTTTATTGAAAATTTTTTTATAAAATTACGAAGGATAAGTGAAAAGTTATTGAAAATAATTTTAACAGTTTAATCAAACCTATAATTGTTGTTAATATAATATGTTCTTTGAATTTGACAGTTTTTTTATTTAAATGTATTCAAATTATTTTTAATTATATTATGATTTCATAGAATATTAGTATTGAATTTAATTAAAAAATATAATTAAATCGTTTTAATATAAGTGAAAATTCTAAATTTAATTTTATCCATTAAATTTTTAACTATAAATGACAAATGAGTTCTTTAAAATTAATTATTTTAAAAGGTAAATAAACAATTTTTTAGACTATTTTTAGGCGTAAAAGTTTTTATTTTTATTTTATTATGCTTTAATTAATTTTGTTTGATCTTTTGTTGATGACATTATTCAAATTTTGGAATGCAAAATTTAAAATAAAGATTTAATTTTAAATAAAACTGAATTTTGTTAAAAATTGATATTTACTAGTAAAATTTTTTGTTTATTATTTTGATTTTTTTATTATAAACGAAGAGAAAAGTTTACTGTTCCAATTATATAAAACAATTCATTGTGTTTTGTTTTTTATTTTTTTTTGGTTTTTTTTTCCATAAAAAGTAGGAAAAATTTTGATCAGATATTTTGCATAAATTTTTGCATTTTTACTACTGGTTTTACTATACTTGCAAATTAAATACACAAACCATATATGTAAAAACAAAAACAAAAAGTGATGATGAAAACCAAGGGTTTTAAAAAAGCTCATTTTCAAAATGATGTAGATTTTGTATTGAATATTTTATCGAAATATAAGTTCGGTAGTGACTACGTCACTGCTTACATATTAAAACAGTAAAATTTTAATTTTTAAGTCCTAATAGCGCCTCAATGGGGAAGGTTGCCAAATTTCTCAAGGATCTGACATCATTCCATTACTTTAAGAGAAACCTTTAACATATGTTAAAATTTAATGTTGGACCTTTAAATTTTGTATATTAATAAAAAAAAAAATAGGACAGGTACAATAGGACAGAAAAATTTAATTTTTCGAGCCCTTCTAGCTACACATTTTAAAAATTTAAAAGCTTATAAAACCGTTTTTAGACTGAAAATATACCTAACAGAACTGTTGTTTAATATAAATTTAAAAAGTGGTAAAATATTTAAATAAATAATTGAAACCAAATATTAATGTAAAAGAAGAGTTGAGTGGAGTTGAATTATTCATTTTTTTATTATTTCTTACCCCTAAGAGTATGCATTTTTTAAAATAATTTGTTTTTACCTTTAATTTACTTAAAATTATCAATTCGAATAATAATTTTCTCCGGAAAATTATTTCTAACTGTATCAAAGCATTTTTATAGTTCATTTCTTATAAAACCAGCTATCTTTTACCGTTTTTAGACTGAAAATATACCTAACAGAAATGTTGTTTAATATAAATTTAAATATAGAGTTGTTTCCGACTTTGGAGGTACTTTAGCTCCCTAACGGGTGGGGCTACAGAAACAAGTTCTTCTATGAAATTATTTTTTCTATTTCAAACGATGTACGTCAGATAGATAGACAGACGGACGGGCGGACAGAGTAAAACTATATAGTCACATTTTTACAAAATCTTTTGAAAATGTGCTTAAAAAAGGAAGTGTCAATTTCTATTGAACACCTATGTACAATTTTAAAGCTTATGGTAGATAGTAGATATATGAGTTAAAAAACAATTGTTTGTTGCTTAAATTGTACCATCAAATGATTTTTGTATGATTTTTTTTTTTAAAAAAAAAATATATGTTTCAACATAATTGGATTTTCAGGATTTAATTTTTGAACAAAAACAAAATATTTTCTAAACATGATTCTCTCTCTCTAGACAAGTTTTTATGGTATACATATATAATACATATATATATATTTTGGTAAAACGTGTTGAAAATTTTCAATGATAAAAACATTATGTTTTAACGAAAAATATGTAAAGGTTGTTGTTTTTCTTTTTTTTTATTAGTTATTATTAAAACTATTTTTTGGTTCAATAAATTTCTAAAGAAATAATTTGTATGACAGTTTTATTTAAAAAATTTTTTAGAAATGGAGATTTTCGAATTTTTTAATATTGTTTTTTTTTCCAACAAAATTAAAGTTTTATGGTTTTTAAAATTTTTAAAATAGAAAATGGTATTTTTGTGATTTTAAGGTATTTTTTTGATATGTTGTTAAATTATTAGTTAATGTATTAAAAAAAAAAGAAGGAAATTGAAAATTATAAATTATTTTTATTAATTTATTGAAATTTTAATAATATTTTTTAAAAAATTAGTTTAAAGGATTTAGTTTTATTTATACTTTCGTGGTTGTAATTCAATAAATTAAATACTCTTATTAAATACTATGTTGTTATCAAGTACTAAGGTTGAGTTACAGGTAGTCTTAGTAAATTAGAAGTAATTTTAAAATTAGAGATAACCTCTAAGGGTTTTTATATATTTAATTTCCCACCGTTTGCAATACCGAGAGATGTTCTTCTTGATGCAATCCGATAAGATGTAATCAAACCACAAAAAAATAAACCAAGGACGTAGTTTCACAATGATGTGTCCTTACGTATTTACAAAATTTTTTCATTGACATTTCATTGTATTGCGTTTAGTTCAATAATTTTTTTTGATAGATTTTCCCAAATCAGGCAATCAAAACTTATTTAAGGGAAATTTTTTTTTTTTTAATTTTATTAAAATATTAAATTTCTCAAATTTTCAAAAAACCTATATTTTTTGAGTGAATGCTGACAGTTAATTGAAATTTTTATATACATAGTTACTTTAAATTTATTCCTTATTATTCTAATTATTTTTTACTAACTCTTAAACTTTTAAGCTAGGAAGCCTGTCTATAACATATGTACATGTTGGACCAGGGGCGTCATATTATATTTGTGTTATTAGAATTGATCTTAATGAGTTTCACATTCAATTTAAACATGAGATAGTACTAGGCCTAATAGCATGCAGAAACATCTTAGATTTTCAATAGATACAATTCTATTTGGTTATATTGTAACAATTTTGTATTTGAGCTTTACGGTATTTCATATCTGTGAGTTATATTGTTCAATTAAATTATTTGTTTATATTGTTATATTAATGTATTTTTTATTAAAGATATGTAACTATTATTTATTCAGCCATTAATTTAAACCCAATGGAAAATGGTAGCTCAGTCAAGTCGAAAACTAGATAAAAGTTTTTTTTCACTGTAACTTGGATTCGATCCAGGGAACTTCTTCGCATCGGCAATCTACGTTTTCACAAAATCTCGTTTTTGAAAATCTCGTTTTTAGAAAATCTCGTTTTAGAAAATCTTGTTTTTAGATAATCCCTTTTTATATTCTGGAAAAAAGCTGATATTTCTGGTTTTTGTATCCAACTCAAAAATCTTTAAAAACCAGATTTTTCAATTAAAAAAAGAGATTCCTTAAAAGCGAGATTTAAAAAAAAGGATTTACTAAACCGAGATTATAGATTAAAATATTTAATTAATGTTTAAAAGCTCATCGAAGTGTTTGTTTAACAATTTGTTATTTAATTGGCCAAAATATTTATTTTCCATTTAAAATTAAAGTTTAAAAATTTAGGTTAAAAAATAATTAAAAATGTTATTGATAAACTAATTTTTGGGAAGTGTCAAATAATTTAATTAAATAATTTTTCCTAGAATAAAAAAAATTTATCTCAATTTAAAATATTCCATAATAGTCAAATTCTAGATGATTAATAATATTTGTTTTATTATGTTTAAAATTACTAGGTAAGAATTTTACTAGGTCATATATCTTTGATTATATCTTTGAACTTTGTATTGTTGTATCAACATATTATTTTAAAGTTAATTAAATTTTAAATTTAATTTATGTTTACAGAAGTTTTTTATAGAAAAAAAACCACACAATTGAAAAATCTTACTAAAAATTTTCTTTAAAAAATTAAAATAAACAAAAGTTACTTCAGTATGAGATATATATATATATTTACTATATAAGTTTATTTAAGTTTAAAATCTTTCATCAAACAAGTGATGTTGAATAGAGAGACTAACTTTAAAACTTAATAGTCTTTAGAGCTCAATTTATACATTTATTAATATATATGTGCATATATAGACATATAAAAATATTTATTTATAAAAATCCATATATATGTTTATATATCTATTAAATTCAATTAAGATTCATCCTGGAATATATCCAGAAAGAATTTATCTTAATCGCTCTGTTTATGCTATTTCTTCCTTTCAATTATTTTTTTTTTGGTTTTTCTTACTTACATATAATAATATTGAAATGAGAGTTCCTAAAGGATATTAGAAAGTTAACAGAAAACAGAAACTTTTTTTTAAATATGAAATTTAATTATAATGTACCTTAGAAATAAATATTAATACCTTTAGATATCAATACATTGTATATATTTCTTATAGTTTAAGCAGTTTGTTTGCATTTTATATCTGGAAAATATTTTGTTGAAAGTTAAAAAAAAAAATAGAAAAGAAAATTTTTTTAAACGGTTTATTAAATTTTTTTTTTTAAATCTTGTTTTTAGAAAATCTCGTTTTTAGAAAATCTCGTTTTAGAAAATCTCATTTTTTATTGAAAAATCTCGCTTTTAAGAAAATCTGGTTTTTAAGGATTTTTAAGTTAGATACAAAACCAGAATTATCAGCTTTTTCCAGGGATTTCCTGAAAAAAGGGATTTCCTGAAAACAAGATTTTCTAAAACGAGATTTTTGAAACGAGATTTTGTAAAAACAAGATTTACTAAATCGAGATTTCAAACCCAACCCAAAGAAAAATAATACTGATCAATTCTCTGAAAGGATATAAATCTATTCTGGTTTTTTTGTTTTTTTTTGTTTTTGTGCAACAAAGTGTATTTGTGTCAGTGCCATCAGGAAATTATTTATAAAACTATTAAATAAAGACTCTACATTGTACAGTTACCAACAAATGAATTTAAACGTTTTTTATAGCTTCTTATAGCTTGGTTTTAAAGAGTAAGTTGATATTTTTAGGAAATTAATTAAATAAGTTAAAATTTTCAAGAAATACAGTTATATTAGTTTCACTAGTTAAGAGGATCATATTGCTGCATTGTAATTACCTTATAATATCTGAAAATTACACATTTGCTTTGGAGAAATATTTGGATAAAAATTACAGTACGATAGGTCTAAACCACTTAATAATATATTAAAACGTTTTATCATTATTATCTTTAACTGATTTAAATTTCATCAATCGACGATTATTAGTAGATAAATTAGACGACAAATTAAGAGATCATTAATGTATATGTATACTGTACCAAAAGACTTAACCTTATTCGTCTTAAACTAATGATTAGTTTAAATTTTTAAAGAATTTTACAATTCCAGTAGACAACATATTTTTATTTAAGCACATTTTTAATATTTATAGCATTTTTATAGTTTATCTTCATTACAATCCAGTATTCGTAAATTCTAAGTTATAAGGAGGTTTCTTTTCAATTTCTGTTCGACCGGGTGTGTACTAAAGAAAGCTAGTTTTAAACTTTTCTTTATATTGTTTCAATTCACTTCAGTTTTCCGATTATTATTCTGTGTATTAATTCTCTTTTTCTGTTAATTATATTTATTTTCAAAGTGATCTGACCGATCGTTAAGTGATGAAGTGGCGGTAAGGTTCAATCGAAAAGTCTCGGGGTCAAACCCTGGTCGGATCATATGATGTATAAAATAAAATAAACCGTTATTTATATCCTCTAGAAATACCTAAAAAATTATCTAAGATTGATTTTGGTGAATTTCAAAACTCTGGCTTTTTTAGTTTTTGAGTTATAGTGCTGACACACGAACGGACGGATGGACGGAACCACTGACACACATAGCTAAATCGATTTATTTTTCGATGATGATCCGATACGTACCGTTGACACTATCTACCTCAACTAGATCAATGTGTTACAAACGGAGAATCAATTTTAATATGCCCGATTCATATATGTATCTTTTAATAACGTTTTTTTGTAGATTTTGTAGAATTGTAGATTTTGTAGAATTGTAGAATTGTAGAGCTAAATACGAGTAGTACTTTAATTTGTTCCAAAATCAATAACTATTTTAAAATAAAAATTTTAATTCAAACATCCTTTTAATAATAGCAATATCATAATCAAGAGTCCTTAACTGTAATTAAATATTATATTTTGTCTTCTACTCGTATACAATATAAATTTATCAATTATTTAGGTATTAATTTTAATGCATATTTTGCTGTATGGTTTGGTGCTTTTAAGGGATAAAAATCCTTTTTTGAAAGGTTTTCTAACAAGGACTGAAATGAAGACTTTAAAAATAAATACCAAGTATCGATGTCCTTATCTTTAACTTCTGTTGTTTAAAAATTATTATTTTTTAATTTTTATTTATATATTAGGAGAATATAATAAATATTGTGTACTTAAAACTGGTGGTCCTTAAAGTTATAAAATACCATAGACTTTAAATTTTTTATTTGCTTGTTGTTTTTATTTTATACTTTTTTCGGTTTATTACGAATAAATTGTTTAATGTTTGGTTAAAGAGTAAATTTTTATTCCAGAAAAAACAAAAAAAAAAAAATCATATAACTTTACCTTTAACTTTAAATTTATTCCTTGAAAAACAGTTTATTACATTAAATATGTGTATTTATCCTTAAAAATAAAAATAAAAATAAGAAAAACAGCAAAAAAAGAATTATAAGTTGTTGAATATCTTAATATTATTTTTTTTTTTATATAATAATATACTATGTAAAAATTTAAGCTTCTATATTGTTATGCTATCTCTTTCTAACTTATGTATTGATAGAAAAAATTGATATTAAAAGAGGAAAAATATTTTACTCCGGAAATAGGATGGATAAAAACTTTTTAAAATTGTTTTTTTTTTTTTTTTTTTTTTTTTTGTTGTTTTTTTTAGGAAAGATTGAGAACGTTATAATTTTCTATTACATCCAATTCCAAATATTCAACGAAGCATATAAACCTTAAATTTACGGTCATTGAACATCGGTTAAACTTGGTCATCAATATTGTTGAAATGAATACATATAGAAAGAAATAAGTTTTTTTTTTTTTCTCAACAAAATATAGTCCTTGTAACAGTAAATTGTATTATAATGTACACATTAATACACTTATACTTTTATATATTATAAAAGTTATTTATTTTATTAAATTCTATTATAAATATATATTTTCTATGAGCTTTTTAAAAAACACAAACCTTAATAGAACTGTTTCTTTTTCTTTTTCTGCCAATATAGTATAAGGTGTTCCATAAGTGACGGAATCAAATAATAAAATTGTTTAATTGTTGTAAATTTGTTTTGATATATTTTTGAACAGAGGACTGATGAGATAATTTAATTAAGTTCTTTTAGTTCGTGACCATTGTGGCAGCTCTCACTTTTTTGAGTGGGCCCTATTTATGAAAAGATATAATTAGAAGGGCTTACGCAACTGAATAAGAACTCAATGTTTGAAAAATTTGTTTAGCGAATAAGCGTATTTTAAAGGTCTATTTTCAATTTCCTTAAATTTTTATAAGTATATAAAATATGAGGCCTCGGTTGTGTAGTAGGTAAGCATTTGGCTTATTAACCGAGGGCGTCTGACAATATTTAATTAATAAAAAATTATTGAAAAATAATTTTTCTTTACAAATCCCCATGGTTACTAAATATAATATACTAAATATACAAATATAATAATTTTTAAATAACTTAAATATTAGATTGAATATTAGAAACTTTTTCATTACATACTTTCGAATTAAAAATCGAGATAATGCTGAACTTTAACAGTTTATTTAGCAGTGAAATCTTTTGTTTGATTTTTAACCAGACTTTTTGCCACTTGAAAAGGATTCAAAGGGTTCAAAACTAGTATTAAAATTGCTATAACTATAATAATAACAAGTTTTATATATATAACAAAATATATAAACAAATTATTTAATTTACCCTTTCAAGTTTTTACTAATAGAACACTCTTTCGAAAAATATATAAAATTATTAATATAAGGAATCTATTATTCTTCTGAATAGGTTACTAGGATAAATACTTTTTTCCTTCCTAAAATAACAGGACAATAAAACAAAAAAAAAAAAAAAAAATAGGAATTTAATTCAGTGAAAAAATTTAAATTCAGCGCAATGTCGCAACAATAAAATATTTGCAATTTTTTAAGAATTTTTTTGTTTTTATTTTGGTTTTAAGTGTAATTTAAATGCTAAAATTTGTTATCCTTGTCCTAATAGGATAATTTTAGTTTTTTTAAGGATAATTTTTGTAAGGATTAAATTATTTTTTGTAATATATTGAATTTAAAATTGATATTTTGTTTTTTTTTTGTTGCTTTAATAATATTTTTGAGTGGTGCCTACCATAATTATTGAATAAAATTTTAAAAAATACAAAAATTTAAAAAATAAGTTATTTTTGCAGTAAAAATTATTTAGAATTTAAAATATAAGGAGTATATTATTAATAAATTTATTTAAATGGATCATATTTTACCAAAATTGAACATTTGTATTGTTTTTTTTGGTAATGAGTAACTAGGGAGTGTCACATTATCTTGGTTTAGTAAATACTTTTTTTAAAATGTTGTTTTTAGTAAATCTTGTTTTAGAAAATCTCGTTTTTTATTGAAAAATGTAATAATGTAATTTAAATATAATTTAAGGATTTTAGAGTTAAATACAAATTTAGAATTCTCAGCCTTTACAGAATATAATAAAAAAAGATTTTTTAAAAACAAGATTTTTTAGAAACAGATTTTTTAGAAACAAGATTTTCTAAAAACAAGATTTTCTAAAAACAAAATTTTTCAAAAACTAGATTTTCTAAAAACAAAATTTTCTAAAAACAAGATGTTATAAAACAAGATTTTCTAAAAACACGATTTTCTAAAAACTAATTTTTCTGAAAAAAGATTTTTTAAAAACGGGATCTGCTAAAGCGAGATTCCGAACCCTACCGCAAGACAAAATGTATATTTTAAATATCCAGTTTCTAATCCTTTTAAATCCTTTAATACTAATTTTGCCTTAAAGAAATATCCTGTATTTTTTTTTGTAATTATCTGTATTTTCACAAAGGACAATCCACCAATATATTGGCATTGAAATAAGATAAAGTGATCGAAGTGAGGAAATATCAAATCAGTTTTAACCGGATATTAATTTAATTGAACTTCTGGAGTTTGAAATGGTTCCGTAATATTGATTGAATTTTTTTTATCTGTATGTTATATACAAACTTGTAAGTGTATCTATATAAAAGGTATATTCTTGACTTGTTATAATGTGATCCTTTATTTGACATTTCCATTTTCCATATTCACAATTATTATTATTATTATTATTATTGTTGTTATTATACCTACTCTTTGTGTTCTTATACCCCATATTAAATATATGACACATAGAATGTAGAAAGAAAAGGATATTGAAAAATTGAGGAATAATAATTTCTTTGCGATATAAACAGGACATATTTAACATACATACAATATACAAAGACATGTGCGGTGAAAATTTTTATTGCTTTTCTTAATTCTTTTTTAAGAGATTTTATATCTTTCAGATATTCTAGTTATTCAGTTTCTTTCTTAGTTCTTGGAAATATTTTTAAAAGTTACACGTAAGTGTCAATTGATAGGAAAAATAACTTCCGTTTGACTTTGTTTGCTTTTTTTTTTAAGTACAATATAATGATATAATTTTCAGGATAATTTTATTGCTCCTTAAATGGTTTTATATTATAAGGTATTAGAAAGAGCAAACAAATTTTTTTAATACATTTATTGTTTTTTTTTTTGCCTTTTCACCTTTTAGTGGGGGAATTTACTTGGGACCTTAGTGTACTTAAAAAATTATTATGCGGAATGGAGAAAGAAGCAATTGGGAAAAATTCAAGCAGAGGTGGCTGTATGTGAATAAGGAAGTAAGAAATATAGAATGAAGAAGAAATTAATACGATTATAAAGGTAGTAATTCAAAAAATGAATGGAGGTATGAACAATTTAATGCAATATGAAAATTAAACAGTTTTATTATAATAAGACTAGCTGTTGGCCCGTCACAGAATGACGGAAGGTCAGTTGAAAGAAGAACTTTTTCTAATTAAGAACTATTTCTAATTTAATTACATATATTACATAAACAGATATTATATATCAATACCATTTTCTTAAATAAAATGGTAACCGTTGCATTCTACGTAATACAGACTATGCTTCAATTCTAGTTATGTACAAAAAAAAACAAAAACTTATATGTTGTTGTATCTTAAAAATTTGAAGATGAATAATTTATTTAGTCTACCTTTTTTATGTTTTGAATTTGATAAAATTTTGGGGCTGTTAGTTCAAATCCCTTCTTGGTGAAATGTTTTTTTAATTTCAATTTTTTTTTTTTTTTTTTATTCAATTACGTACTTTTTAAAATTAAGTTCGATAAATTTGTGTTAATAAGAGATGTGAAATAGATTTATTTTGTTTCAATAATGATTTATTTCTCCAACTATTAATGTTTTGTATATACATTTTTAAAAAATGTTGTTATACATTCTATATTGTTTCCTTTGTTTAGATTCAAATCAAAATACTTGTTTGAAGGCTAACCGTTCTATAATGTACTTATTCAACATGCTAAATAATGTATCTATTTATATGTACGTGAAATTGTATTAAATAAATGTTGATTTTTGAATTGAGTTTTGCATTATCAAATGCAAATTATAAATTTTATTTGAAATTTTTTTAATATACCTAACCCTAACTAAGTTTAAAATCTATTTTGTCTGGTTTTTATGGTGCATTGAACTCAGAGGTATTGTATACCTGAACCCACTTTCCCAACCGTCAGTTGTTACATAATTTTTTTCCATTTTAACTTTTAAATAGATAAATAATTAAAAAGTTATGAAGGAAGGGATGAGAGATAGATGAGGTAGAGTTGAGAGCGAGATGAGGGGAAACTTTGAAATTACTTTAATACATTTCTTGGTTTATTTGCTTAAGCAAATCAAGCAATGCATCAAAGCATACATTGGGCTTTCGCCCTTATTTCAGATATTTACTGAAAATTATTAAGACCAACTACACAAATGTTCTTGTGAAGCATTGTCTTCTTAATTTTTATTGACAAAATGTCTTACTATATATTTAAAATTTCCAGAAAATCTTCTGTGATTTTTAAAACTGAAATGAAATTTTTCATAAACTAATAAGTAAATTTTATTTCAAAAAAAAATTTTTTTTTTTTTATTAAAAATAAATAAAATATTTTTTGGCCTGCTTATGATAATTTATGATATTTTATTTTCTAAAATAAAACACATCCAACAAAACGTCAATATTTTATTTTTTTATAATTGAACACATCCAACAAAACACATTTAATTGAATGCGTTTGTTACACCTCATCTTTGACAAATATATTAATAATAATAATATTTAACTGAATTATCCGAAAATTATTTAAATGATGTTTTGTTATTGTTTTAAGAAAGTTTAAGAAAATTTTTGGAATATATGAATTTAGTAGTTAGTATTTTTTGTTTGTTTTAAAAAAAAGCTGAAAGAAATTAAGAAATATAGCTAAAAATGCTGCCAAATGCTTGGGGTTTTTTTTTAGGTGGAAGTTGTATTTCTCTTCAAGGGACCTGTCCAAAATCTATAAAGCTTATATACGACCTAAGATGGAGTTTCTCGATTGAGTTCAAAAACGCGCCTTCGTCTAATTAATGACCCCAGGAGTAGTAGTATATCTTCGCTTGATATTTGTCGTAATATTGGAGCCCTTTCTCTTTTCTATTGATATCTTGTGTAGGTAATAACACTTGTTCAGTAGAAATAAAATCACTGATACCTCCTCTCAATCAACGTACCACCAGAGGGCAGCAAATGTAATAAGAACTTAAACGAATTTTTCCCGATTTTATCATCTAACTCCCCTAATTTTTTCCTTCCCTTTCCTATACCATTCAATCACAACTACGTTAAGAACAAAGGATCATATTTCTAGTTTGTGGTTTTAGAATAAGAAAAAAAAAAAGAAAAATAACTGCTTCCTTTTAAGATGTCCTGTTTTAAATTTTTGGATTTTCAATGCAATATATTTTAAATTTTTAGTAATCCAATATTGGTGACATGTTGTATAATACTATAATAAATTAAAATTATTCATTATTTTCCGTCAATAATGTAATACACAATGCAATTATTTTGCTTACAAGTTGCTTACAAGTTAAATTGTTAAAAATTTTTATATTAATCCCCCTAGAGTTATTTAAATTCTTATAGGAAATTTAAATTTTAAAAAATAATGATTAAAACAATCTTTATGAGAAATATTAAATATTAAAAATTTTTAATATATCAATTCTCTTTATAGCATTTATACAATTTGTTTCTTATATAATTTTCACAAACAATTTTTAACTGAAATAAAATTTTTATAGTCTTTCCAAAAGTTTATCTAAATTATCATTTCTAATGAAGCCTTTCTATTCTAAGCCTGTAATCTTAAGTGCATTATAAGGTTTTAAAAACTCATTTAAAATAAAAATAAATATAACCCTCTTAAAATGAATTTTCACTTTTATTTATTTGGATGTGTATATATTTTAATAACCTAAATTTTAATAAGAATGCAAATTTTTTCGAAAAAATCTACTTTAAATTCAATTGATTACATTTTATACTAGTAATCACATAATATATTCATCATATACAATTAATCGAATTTTTTTATGAAGGAAGTTCTTAAGTTCTTTTCTCCACAATTTTACAACATAATCCCTTAATACATTTTCAAAATTTTATTTGTATTGTTTTAATAAATTTTGTACATATATACATTAAATTATGTTCTAAATAAAACATAATCAAATTCATTAAATATTAGCATATAAAATTTGATTACAAAAATGTTAAATTTAAATTGATTGAAACGTACTCGTACAGATTTTTATTACGAAAATAAAATTTTGGAGGGTTTCATTTAATTGTAAAATTTTGTATTAAAAATTTGCTGAAAAATTTGCAATAAATTGTTTTAATATTTTTAGAAATTAATTTTTAAGTTCTGGCCTCGATGGCGTAGATATAAGTACGAGACGTATTAATTGAGGGAGTGCGGACTTGTCGTTATCAGATCGTAAGTTTTTGTTTTTAAAATTTTGAAAAAAGTTTCGTCAGAAGTTCAAATATTTTAGAATTTTTCAATTTTTAATATTCAATTTTTAATAAAAATAGTCAAGATTAGAGTAACGTTTTAAAATAATGAAATATGCATTTAGTCAAAGTTAGTTATACTTATCAATTTCAAACCTACAAAACATATTATGTACATCTCAGTAGTAAAAATAACAATTACTTTTTTTTACTCCTACCCTTTATTATAAAGTACAACTCCAGCTACCACTTCCACTACTAACATAGGTGACACTATTCAAGCTATTTTATACTACATTCTCAAGAGTTACAGTTTATTGGAAACAAGTTGTGTTTTAAATAGAAATTTTTAAAAGTGCACATTTTTAAAGTAATAGTTAAGATCTTAAATTAAATTAATATTGAAATACTGTTTTAAAAATATTTTGCTTAAAGTATTGTTTGAACTTTGATTTTTGGATTGTGATTTTAAAAAGATTTTATTTATTTATTTGTAGTACCAGACAGTAGTAAATATAGCCTGATAATATTAATCCTTTGTCGATTTGATATTTGGAATTATTATTAAATTATTATAATATACACTATATTTTTTTATGAATATGCTCAGGGTTTGAACCCAAGAATTTTCGATAGAAAATCTGCCACGTTACCACTGAGCTATCAGTCAGATTGTTTTAAAAAATTTTAATAAAATGCATTTAGATTTCCAATGATTCTTAAAATTAACAATTAAAATAGACGGAAAATATTAAATGACAAAATTATTTCGAGAATTAAGGTTCACTCTCTTACATGTTTGCAATCTGAAGATTTTAAGATTTTAATTTTTGTCTTTGTATTGCTTTGAAGAAGTGTTCAAGTCATATAAGGGATCAAATACCAGTTAAATGTGGGATTCATTTGATCAGTTCAACTAATAATATCATATTTCTGTTTCGGGCATGCAATATACGTAAGTAATATTAGTAAGGCTTTTTAGCCTATAGCATCACTTAATGGTTAATTTATATTTTAACAAGGACCACAAATGTGTCATATTTATCTTAAATAATATAGCTTATCAAATATATTTTCCTGCACTAACTTTTTTAAGACTTTGTAACATTGTAGCCCCTGAAATTGATAAAGACCTCTAAATGAACATTTTACAATTTTGATTTATTTTTAAACACATACAGACGGACGTTCATGTATAGTAAAAGAGCAAACCTTTTAAAAAAGGAGTATAAAGTTACTCTTCATAAGTTAAATAGTATACACTTAAAAAATAAAATTCCTTTTTAAATAACTGTATTCAAAACTTAACAATCCTTTCTAAAATAACATTAAATATAAAATTAAATAAAGAAATAATCTAAAGTTTATATATGCATATATATAAATATATAAATAAAAACAAATAAAAATAAATCAAGCTGTAACAACTATCTCTTTTTCAAAAAAATACAAAAAAACAAAATACAAATGTATTTGAATATCACTTTTATATGTACAAAAGTCACACTATTTTTTCAGTGATTTATTAGTTTCGAAAGACATAAGGACACGAAAACAGTAAAAAAAACAAAAGAGGAGCAAAGATAAACACACAACATTTATTTAAAAAAAAACAAACAAACAATAGAAATAACAAATTCCATAATACAACATTACAACATAGACTTTAACAATAAAAAGAGACAGGATGGAATAGAATGGAGAAATGTTATACAAAGGGCAAGAAGGTGGAGTTTATTTTTTTTTTTTTATTTTTAAAGATTAGATTGCTTGTTTAGATTTAAAACATGTGTAAACATATTTAACAAGGACATTTTACAGCCCAACAATACAGAAAAATGTCCAAAATGTCTTTTTAAGTGCTGAAAATAAATTTTAATTTACATATTTCTTAATATATATACATACTATATCTATATATATAATAATATTATTTATATTTAGTAGAAATGAACTATTGTGACTATTGAATACTTTAGATTATTTACCGAATATATTTGTACTTAAGATACAAAAAAAAAAAACAAAAAATAAAAATAAGAGAGATTTTTAGATGGCGAAATGAATCAAGTGGTAGGTATAAAATGATAAAGTGGAGAAATCAAGTGCGAAATTTGTGGGTTGCTTTAAAATAATTCATGTCATTGTTTATTTATTTATCTTGTATTAAGTATTATTGTTCTTTTTTTTTCTTCGTTGTTGTTTGTTGATTTTGTGGTGTTCCTAACGATTATGGTTTTTGCGGATACAAATATCATACATCACAAGACTAAAGAATGGATTTTAAATAAATTTTAGATTTTAAATCTAATTTTAAAGTTATGAATATTTTAAGTGTTGTAATTAAAGTTATTTGTAATTTATTTAGTTAGTTAGTTATTTATGATGGCAACAAACAACGATGCAATTCGCCGCCTTGTAGGTCAAAACGTTACGGTTGGTGACTACAACTTTGAGGTCGTGAAAGATTTTCTATATCTCGGTTGTTAAATGAACACAGAAGGCAGTAGAATCAGCCTGGACATTAAGCGTAGAATAGTGCTACCCAACCGTTGTTACTTTGGGCTAATCAAGCACATGCGGCCAAGAACTCTGAGTAGAAAGACAAAAATCACACTGTACAGAATACTCATATGGTGCAGAATCATTGATCATATCCAACTACGATGAAAATCTGATAGGGTCTTTTGAAAGGCAGATTCTACGTAAAATTTTTGGTCCAATTAACGTCAATGGAGTTTGTAGACAATGACACAATCGTGAGCTGTATGAGCTGTACGACGATACTGATCTCGTAACTTGGATTAAAATCGAACGATTACGCTGGTTATGTCACGTAGTAAGGATGAACGATGATGCTCCAACAGAGCGGTTTTGCATTACAATCCGGAGGGTAGACGCAGAAGAGGTCGATCACATCTTCGATGGAAAGACGGTGTTCAGTCAGACGTAAGAATGCTGAATATTGTTGGTAGTTGGTGGGAAGCTGCGCAAGGCAGAAACCAATGGAAGAAGGCTTTGGACTCGGCTCGAAAATAATAATTTGTTATGCCGATAAAGTAAAGTAAAGTAAGTTATTTCCTGCAAAAATCTATCATAAAGTCAATTTGGCAGAATATGGACATTGCACGTTTTGAATCGTGGCTCCTCATTTCCAATATATAGATATATCATTTCTAGAATACATAACTTTTATATATGTATTATGAAATTGAAAAGTTCTATAATAATACTGAACTTCTTAATTTCATTTATCAACTGTTTTACTCATTTTTTTTTTTAAAAGAACTGTTTAAATATTCAAAAGGACGATATATGCTTTAAATTAAAATTAAATAAAAACAAAAAATTTCCCGAAAACATAAAGGAAATGAAAAAAATAAAAGTTTTTTATTTTTGATATTTAATTATATAAAATTTATTTTATAATTGAATTCAAAAATTCAGAAGAAATCAATTAATATGATATAATAATGATAACATATCGATTTCGGTTATATAACTCTTAATTGTTGAATTTTTTTTTTAATTTAAAAATATATATATATTTTTTTTTTATAAAATAATTAAATTATCGTTATTGATAGTAAAAATTTATATTAAATATTATTTTATTTATATCTTTAAAATTAAGTTGCAAAAAAGGTTAAAATAATAATAATTATATAAATAATATTTTATTCAATATTTTATTTTTAAATTTAAATTTAATTTTGAAAAATTGTAAGCAATTCAATTGATTATTTTTTGATTGAGTAATTTTACAGACTGGGGTTAAAGTTCTATTGGAGAAATTTTCACAAGCTTTTTATATAGATATTATTTACTTGTTTTTTTTTATGGAAAGCATCGAAAGTTGCCCAGAATCACTGTACGGGGTTTATTTGGGGAATTGTGAACTTTAACCAACTAAAATCACCACCCAATTTTTAAAACCAAACTTCAAATGGACCCTAAATATGTATGTGTATTGTTTGGTTTTTAGGATCGGGATTGGGAAAGAAATAAGGGTTAAGATTTGGAAATTGGGATTATGTTGGATAAAGGAAATAATTTAAAGGAAAGCCATGAAGATGGATGAATGTTCTTCTTAAACTTTATGTGATCGTACATATAAAACGTACCAACTTTAGGAAATGCATTGCATGGTAATTGATTCCATAATCGCGATGAACGCACAACAAACAAATTTCCATAAGCCGTGTTTCGCTATCTTACTAATTCAACAGTGTAGGAATGAGCATTTGTCACACTCTTTGTTTCACGTTGAAAAACTTTGAGACGAGGACATTAATTGTTTGATTTCATTGGAACAGATGTTCGTCTCTACGAGGTATCTATAAAACAAAGTTAGTGACCAAACGGTTCGCCGATGGTTAGGTGGAGTGAGCGATGAAGTAACACTGAATTCATTTATAAGATGGATAGCTCTATTTTGCTCTTTATCGAGATATCCCAGCGTGGTTTGGGGGGCTTCATCCCAATTATGTGGATTATACTCCATTTTTGACATAATGTAAGTTTTATAGATTTTTAGAAGATCAGGTGCAGAAAAGTAAGTTTTATCTCGATGCAAGAAACCTATGCCCTTTAGCTGCATCTTTTGCTATACCAAAAATGTGGTTTGATCAACTTATTATTTTTTTTTTTTAATTTGGGAGCTTGATTCACTATTAAGTAATTATTATATAAGTTAAGATTTGCTTTGAATGGCGAAACGTAAGTTTTTTATTTGTAATACAAATACATGTCTTAATTACTATAATCTAATGGTCCGTCCGTACCTTGTGTGAACCAGGCCTTAGAAATTGATTTTATACTAATAACTAAAAAAAATAATACCTACATAATTTTAAAAACTTTAATAATTTTTAATTTAAATCTATTTTTATACAAAAATATTGAATAACTGAAAAGAATTAAATTGATAAATATTAATAATGAAAAAAAATATCTCTCTTTGATAATTTTTTTAAATACAAGTATATAATATATTTAAAAGCATCGATGTCCGATATATAAACTTTATATTGATATATTTATATATTCATTTATACACCTAAACTATTATATATAAATACATATAATATTATATTGTGAAAATTTTCTTTTTATGTCACATTTAATTTGTTCATTTAAACTTAAAAATTTTTATTATTTTCATAATTTTCATTCAATTTTCATTCTTTTGAATTTGCAATAAAATTTAATCAAAAAAAAAAAAAAAAAATAAAAAAAACACCAAAACAAAATGGATTCAAAATAGAAAATAACGGAATTAAAAAAATTACAAAAAAAAAAAAAAAACTTGTGGTGTAAAAATCGCCAGAACTTATCACGATAGGCTTATGCAAATGAAGCGTAATAAGTCGACATAATAGGGTTTTAATATAACGGTAATAGTTTTATATGAAACTGTTTATTATAAAAAATAAAAAAAAAAAAAAATGCATGTAATGAAATTGAAAATTGTAAAAAAAAATTGTAAAAAATTAAAAAAAAAAGAAAGTGTAGTTTTTTTTTTACATTAAGTTCCATTCTCTGTGGTTGAAATTGTGTTTTTTTTTAAATATTTTTAATGGAATGTCTGATTTTGAACGTTTTAATATAGGCTTAATTTGCTGAAAGAACCATTTAATAACAATTAAAAAAAAAAAAGAATGTTGAAAATGAACTCTTAATGTCCTTTTATACATTTCCTGTTCTCATATCTCGTATTATATAAAAAATTGAATGGAAATTCATCCTAAAAGTATGCAAAAAAAAATGATTTTCAAAAAGCCAGAAACTGAGTTAATATTTTTGGTTTAAGTCTCTTTTAGTTAAAGTTTTTAAGTGTCAATCTACTTGTTTTCTAGATATCTCTTTCATGTTTCATTATTAAATGGAAAAGCTTTTATGTACATATTTTACTGAATAATTTTTTTTTAAATTAAATTAAAGTTAAAGTTAAAAACTTAAAAAAAGGAGTACAGGTAACCCTCGATTAACGCGGTAGATTGGTTCCTAAAAAACAGCGCGTAAAACGAAACCGTGTTAATCGAGACAAGAAATCCATACAAAATTGGGTTATTGGTTTTAAAACAATTTTTGTTTTTAAATAAGCATTTATTATATAAAACAAAATAATAAAAAAAAAAATCATATTATAAAATAAACAGAAATATTCATTGCAAATTATATCCAAAAATAAATAGAAAGATACAAGAATAGAAACAAAAAAAATATTGCAAAATAAAAAAAATTAATCAGAACTTTCATCTGTCTTTTAAAAAATGTTTTTAACACTCTTATTCTTATGTAAAAAATTATCTTTACTGTCTTTACTAAGTTTATGTAATAAATTTTTATTCAATGCTTTTTAAAACCCTTTAATTAATTTTCAACACTTTATTCAACAAAAAGTAGCACAAAAATGATATACATTTCGATTTTCTTATGTACACTTCGTAACGGGGTATTCCCGTTTATATTTTTTTTGAAACCAAAAAAAAAGTATGTACATATACGTAAAAAAAAATTACGCATAAAAAAAAATTTCCGCGTAAAACCGAATTTTTTACCCGCGTAATTTAAAATAAGTTGCAAATATATTTCCGCGTAAAACCGAAACCGCGCAATTCAAGTGCCGCGTTAATCGAGGGTTACCTTATGTTTTTGTCTAAAATGTTTTTTTTGTAATCTTACTTTATGTTCTATTTTGTTTTTTAATTTCATTTCAACAGTTTAAAATTTTGTTTGCCTTTTAGCCTTTTCAAGTATTATAATTTTTCACTTATATCTATAGATACTACTTTTAAACATTTGCTGTTTTCATATCTCGTATTATAAAAAATTTAATGGAAATTCGTCCTAAAAGTATGCAATTTTTTTAATTCAAAAAAAGATCAAAAGACCAAAAACTGAGTTAATATTTTAATATCTCTAGCTCAACTGGAAGTTAATTTTTGGTTTTACCGTTACACAATGGAATTTCGTAAATTCATTTTAGGGTATTAAGGAGTCCTACTAACAAAGTTGCTGTAGATTTAAAATATTTTTGGTATAAGAAATAATTTTATTTTAAAAAAAGGTGTTATCCTGTTTGTTAAAAATTGTTTATTGGAATTTTACTTAGGTTCCTAACTGTTAAGTCGTTATTCTATTAATATATATGTATTTACTATTTAAAATAAAATTCCAAAATTAAATCACACTTTTGATTTTAATTAAATTGATTGCCCGTTTTTTTATTTTAAATATGTTCACGAACAAATAAATAAAAAATAGTAATTATTTTATAGTAATTTTAATTTAAATTTTTTTTTTATAAACGTTTTTTTATTTTATTTATTTTTTATTTTTGTATAGTTTCATGTATATATCTTAATTTTAACTGGCTGTTGGCCATTTAAAATCCATTTAATTATTTTTAGTGGTGATGAATATATTTATAAAATAAAATAAAAAATTACTTATTTTTTACTCTAAATGAATATCTGGAAATTGAACATTATTGTTGCTCATTATTCGCTATTAAAAACTTAATGAAATGAAATGAATTAATTGATATTTAATTGCTTAAAAAAAAAAAACAAAAAAAATTTAAAAATCTGGACATACCCAGTTAAATAGTTAGAATTTCGGAAAATGATCATTTAAAAACAGTGAAAATTGCAGATAAAAAATATTTTGAAAGTTTATTGAATGCATTCTTTTGTTTTTGATATTTTCATTAAAAATTTGAGAAATTATTAATTAATATAATATATATATATATATATATATATATATATAAAATAGTGAATCTGATATATTATTTATTTACATACTAACAAAAAATATCAGTTTCATATCCAGATTAATTTACGATACATTAATTTTATAAAAAATTAATAAGAATAATTTATGATTTGTCAAGTGTTTAATTTAAATTATTAATGAATTTATCTGATAGATTTGGTCAATTTTCAAGATGGGGGAATTTTTTCAATCATTTGTTAAATAAAAACTTGAATCTATATCTACCCCCCTTTGACCAATAGTCATACGAGTATAAAGAATGATATAAAAGATTATGAAAAATATAAGTACTTTACAAATGGTGGAGATTGTAATTTTAAATGCCGCTTTTTTTAAAATCACTGAAAACATAATTAAATTTTATTTTTAATTCAATTAATCTACACTTTTTGTTGGAAGGATAAAATCAGATCAGTATTTTTCAAGTACAGTACAATTACCTGTACCATTACCTGATACTTATTACTTTTTTAAGTACCAGTATTACTTAATTACGATTCTTACGAAATTTAAGTAAAAGAATGAAATAAAAAACTCATAATTCCCACAAAGTAATTAAAATTTGAGTTTAATTACTTTTTTAATTATTTTGAAGTATTTTTGTACCAAGAAGAGACTTAAGTATCAAAAATTGAATTATTTTCCAAGTATTCAAATATTTTGGAAAATATTTTCATTAATGAAGTCCAATAATATGGGTTTGAATTGAAATTTGTAGCTTTTTTAATTCCAATTGTTTTGGACTTTATGAATAAAAATTTTTGCAAAGTACTTGAATTCCAACTGTGGTTATTTAAGTATGCAAAAAACAAAGTAAATTGAATTAACTTCACACCAAGTTTAAAGGTCGCTTAAAAAATCCTTTTTGTATAATCGGTTTTTTCCTCAAGAAGTCGAACTTGAACCGCATTTTTTTGAAAATTGATAAATAAATAACTTATCAGAAAAGTCATTGGACTTTGAAGTCAATTTTCTAATTTCAAAGTTCATTAAATTCTTCTCTATTTTCATATAACTTATTAATTGGGCTCTAAATACGTATTTTAAAATGATTACTATTTAAGACAAAACCATTCAATAACTGTAAAAGATATTTTGTCAATATTGTGCAATTTCTGATTTTCAGGTTTGTTTGTTTCAATTTTAATCCTTTCGTAAAGTTTTCTTTTGAAAGTAATTAGTTCTTTCAACTAATAATAACTTTTTTGAAATAAGTTCATATTTCAATGTTCATTTTTGGTTTTCAAAGTAAAACCACAATTTCCTTCAATCAAAATTAAATTTTCTTTGTATTACGCAATTCTTTTAGTCATAATAACTCTGTTATTTTCTGATTAAGTTTTTTTTATCCTTCAAAAATAACTCCGGGCAAATTTTTGTTAGATATTAATTTGACAATTTCATTTCAAGTTTTTGTCAAAATATGACATTTATAAATCTTAAATCACTATCAATAGATGCGAGATAATATTTTGTATTTTCATCAATTATTTCTTCCTTCATTTATGTTCTCTCAAAATAAGGGCTTTAGTAATATTCGACTTCTATCAATATTGCCAAATGTTATATATATATAAATCAAATGTTTTTATGAAATTTTCAAATTAATATCATAAAATATATATAAATTATTAAAGGGAACGTATCAAAATCTCGTGTATCAAAATCTCGTGCTTTTATAAATCTCGCGTGTCAAAATATAGTGCTTTAGAGTTGGTTTCAGGGTTTTAATAATTTGTTTAATGGGAGCTTGGGACGGCAGCTCTAACTATTTTAAAAGTTTTTTAGTTGAAATATACAAGCAGGAAATACAATTAGGAAGGATTTTAGAGTTGGTTTCAAAATCAGCGTTTTAATAATTTGTTAAGCGCGGCCCGTTATTTTAGTAGTTGAAATATTAATTAAGGGTATAAAATTAGAAGCGATTTTAAAGTTGGTTTCAAAATCAGGTTTTCATTAGTGGGGATTTAAAGACCCCCACAATTTAAAATGTTTTTTAATGTCTTAATGTTGAAATATGTATGCAAAAATTAGGAGGAGGAGGGATTTTGTACTAGGTACAAAATAAGAATTGTTCGTCTTTTACAGAATATGTTTATATATGTATATGCGAGATTCTTAACTAGGAGGGATTTCGGGGTTGAATTCATAGGCAGGATTATAAGCTTTTTCCAGAATATTTATATATATGGATGTGTGAGATTCTAAATTAAGAGGGAATTTAGAGTTGTATTTAAAATCATGGTTTAAAACGCGAGATTTTGAAACGCAAGATTTTGACACGCGAGATTTTGAAACTCGTGGTTTTGAAACGCGAGATTTTGTACCCAACCCATTATTAATATGTATATTCAAAGTTGTATTATGTCTTAAAGAAAATTAAAGAAAGTAAAGGCCATATTGTAAAAATCTGGAATGTGAAATATAAGTAAACGAAAAATATGTTTTTCATTTCTATTTGCCTAATCTTTTCATAATTTATTATTGCGAAATTTTTTTGTATATATATATTTTTTTATATATATCTTGTATTGATGTACATTTGAAGAAAAGTTAAATTATAAAGATCAGAAAATTTTGTGTAAATATGAAGGTCAAAAAAAGAAAAAGGGCGTGTTGGGTAAGGGAATAAAAAATAATTTTCGTAACATCTGGATTCAATCAACTTTATGATTTATCTTAATCCTTATAATTTGTTGTAAAGAACAAAAACAATTTTTTTTAAGAATACGAAGTAACACGAGTAGGATTAAGATGGTAGACATTTTTCCTAAAATTTAATCTTCCTTTAAGCCTTAACCTATTTTGGCGTTTTTTTTCATTATGTCATAATATCAAGAATCATTGTGCTGATAAGTTTATAAATTTATTTTGATAAGTAGATTTATTTTGTATTTTATTTCTTTCAATATTTTGTAATTTGTCAGTACAATTTTTCAAATTGGGGGAAAACCCTTTTAATTTTAATACAAAAAAAAAAAACCTTTTAAAAATTACTTTTACTAAAAACTATGCACTTAAAAATTGATTTATTAAATTTGCACAATATTTAAAAATTTTGAAGAATCAGAAAAATTTAATTTTATTATGAATCCCGCTTCCTGTAACTTGAAATTAATTAGGACGTTTTCCTCAATCTACTTGTTTTCTAGATATATTTTGTCTCTTACATGTTTCATAATTAAATTCAAAAGCTTTTATGTATTTTACTGAATAATGTTTTTTTTTTTAATATTAAATTAAAGTTTAAGTGAAAAACTTAAAAAAAAAAAAAAAGTAGTACTAAGTTTTTGTCTAAAATGTTTTTTTTTTCTACTCTTACTTTATGTTTTATTTTTATTTTTTTAATTTCATTTCAACAGTTCAAAAATTTTGTTTGCCTTGTAACCTTTCCAAGTATTATCATTTTTCACTTATTCTCATATCTATAGATACTCAGATACTATTTTTAGTGTAAAGTTTATATCTTTAGTTCCCAAAAATAAAAAAAGAAAAAAACAATAAAATAAAATGTTTTTTTTTTCTTCGTTAAACGATGAAAATGTGATTTATGTTAAAAATCGTGAGGTCATGTTGTGCCAAAGTTTTTTTATATATATGTTTTTTTTTTGTGCCAAAAAGTTCAGAAAAGTAAAAAACTAAGGAAAAAAAAAACTTTATTTTTTTTTTTCAACCGCCACCTACAGTTAACATCAAAATTTATAAATTGTTAGACAATAAAAAATGAAAAGCTAGAATGAAAACAGATATGGGAAAAGTGAATGTCACTTGTTATACCCTACACCTAAAATACATGTAGGGGTATATTGACTTTAAGTAAGGATATATACTATCATTTTGATCAGCGTCTACTATACTAAATCGATTTAGCGATGACGCCAGATATCTGAAAGAATATTGATTCTATCTTTCTGAAATTTTTACTGTAGGTTACTAATAATGAAAAATAGGCGGACATCGGTCAAATTGGGCGAAATCAGAGTGTTTTGAAATAAAATAACGATGCTCTCGTAATGAAATTTAGTTAAATGTGATCCTAAAGTGTGTTTTCTCCAGTGTCCTTAATGGTTCCCAAAATTGGTAATTCATTTTAAATTATAAAATAAATTGAAGTGGAAGTTTGGGTTCCCAATACACTACTCCTTAAACTTCGCCAGCATATCGTGAATTAATAAAGTTAGAAAATTGAAATTTGGTGCAAGGTAATTTTGTTTGCTTAATATTCCTGAAGTCTGGTATGAGTTAAAGTGGGGGATCTCGAAATTATCAATTGAATTTGTCTGTTGTAGGGTATTACTAAGTCCGGTTACATCGACTTACTGTTATTTTATTACTTGTTTTTCTACTAGATAGAGTGGTAAACATTAATTTTTTTTTTTTTTTATTGTAAATGATAAAAACAAAATGAAATAAATACATTTTTAATAGACCTCCCAAATGGGAGAAACGATTGAGATATAATCAATTTTAAGGGACTAAAAAAAAAAATCAAAATAAAAATGGTTTTTTCTTTACAATTTCTTTAAAAGACCACGAGTGAGTGCCAAAAACAAATTGTCTCTAGTTTTATTTCTAGAGGAAAAGAATTTTTCAGTGTTATATAATATAGTTATAATTCGATTTCAGTATTGATTTATTGACACGGTTATAGATTGAAATTTTCTATGAGAGGAAAAGTGATGCCAAAAAGACAAAATATTTTTATGGTAGCATAAGAATAAAGTTTAAACTAAACTGTTTATTTAGTCTTAGTAGAAGGACATATCTTTTAGGGACATTTCGAAAAAATCGAAAAATTATTAAATTAAAAAGGAATTAATGCATAGTTGGGGAATAGAGTTAGGAACAAGGTTCTTAATCTTCAAGAATTGCGGGATACTTTCAAAGTTTCCTTCTTTAATAATTTGCGGATTTTCATTTTCATGGAGCATCTCTTTGATCATCGATTAACAATAAAAATTTTCTACGCTATGCTCTTATCGACGATCTTATCACTTATCGAACAGCTCCAACAGAATCGCTCCCTAAGTACCTTCTTTAATTTTTGACGCGTTGATCTTAATATTAATAACGAAAAGGTAAATTTTTAATCAAATAATTAGATTTATATTGAAAGTTTCCGAATTACAAATATGTTTAAATGTTCGTACATTATAAAAATAAAATATAATCCTAAAGAATTGTTTGAGATAATAATTTTAAATTTTTTTATTTTAGGAGCACTAATATTAATTAAACGAGACGATCTGATACCAAATTACAAAGCAGTAATTAGAAAAGATTCCTCAAGTAAGCATCTATGGAGAATGGGCTCATCACAGATATTTTGGAAAATAGCAAACCACAAAAAGCTGGAAAAAGTTGAAAAAACGTTATTCAAAATTAACCGAATAACTCTAAATAGAGTCAAATTGTGATGTAAAATGCAAATCCTAAGTTGCAGAAGAGCATCAAGAAGCAATGAAAAAAAATTTCGAATTAAGAATAACTAAAAAAAAAAGAAAAATTAGAATAACTAAAAAAAATAAACATGCACTATAATTCTGTCAAATCTATGTATTTTAATTTTACAATTCTGAAAAATTTTATTAGTATTTTTAACAATTTGATGTAAAAAAATATATTAAAAAAAAATCTTAATTAAGTTAATCCTTGATTTTTTTTAACATATATACATTTATCTTAAAAATTTTTAATTACAAAACCTTTAAATTTTAATGATCTAATTTAAACTAAAGAAAAACACCACTGTACTAACTATAATTAACAATATAAAATAAAATTTTACAATCATTGATTTTAAATTAAAAAAAAAAAGTACTTGATCAGTTAAATTAAACTAATTTAAAACTTTAAATGTTTATTTTGTTTCTTGAAAAATATTTCAAGAGCAAAACATTAATGAAAAACTTTAAAAATAAAATAAGAAATTTATACAGTGGTTACTTTTGTAAAATAGAAATAATTGAGGAATTTTATTTCTTATAGTTATAACAGTACTAAACATTTTAAAGTCTTAATTAAAACTTTTACATTTAATTTATTTATTTTTTCATTTTATTGTTATTTTTCTTTTTCAAGGTTTTTTTAAGATGTTTTAACTTTTGTATAAAAAGTCCGAGTTTTTAAAATAGTTTTAAAAATTTTAAAATGAAACTTTTCACTTTTAACACAACTTTGTTTTTTGTATTGAGTTTATCTTTAAATTATTTTCTTTTTTCCAATACAATGAAATTTAATTTTCCTCTTTCGTTTTTGTTTTTTTAATGTTTGTTTTCTTTTTTGTTGTTTGAACTAAATTGTATTTAATTGCTTAAATTACTCTATATATATCCAATTTGGTATATATTTGGTTCGGTAGGTACTTGTATATAGTGCACACAAAAAACAATTTAGGTCAAATATTTCTTATTTTGAGGAAAACAAAGAAAATTTTTAAAAAATTTAAGTCAAAAATCAAAAAAAACTTGTATATGATAAAGTGTATAAGATATTTTAAAAATTTTTCTAATGAAAAAGTGTTTTTTTGAAATTCGTTTGTTTAAGAAACAAATATTTTACTCTTTGTTTTTAATTTAACTTTCATTATCAACAATTTATAAACATTTTAGAGATTGGTTTTTTTTTTGAAAAATTTTACCATATTAAACTTTAAACATATAATTTTTTTCTAAAAATTTGGGGATTTTTATTTTATGATGAAATTCATTTGATGAAGCCATTTTTTGTATATTTATATTGTTTTTCTAAGGTAGTGGATACCTTTAATAGGGTATACCATCACAAGCTTGTATTTCTTTGGACTGTATTTCATTTGCCTGTATTTTGCAGAATTATTTTCACTTTCATTAATATTAGCTAAAGCCAAATTAATTTAATTGATAATTCAATGCACTACTCCCATGAACCAACTACAAAATTCCTCCTAGATATTTTTTTATATTAATATATATTTTCAGTAATAAATATTATTAATAATAAATAACTTCCAATAGTAAGGGTTGCCGCCCCTACACCCCCGCTAAACAAATGATTGAAACCCTGATTTTGTAACCAACCCTAAAATCTCTTCTAACTCAGTATCTCACAAACTTTTTTTTTTTTTTTTTATTATTTCTTTTCCACTTTAAACTAGGCTTCAGTTTCTTTAATCATAATATTCACTAATATTACTCTATACTACTCAACTGTAGCTATTGTATAAGGTTATGAAATATGAATGCATAAATGTAAATTTTGTGCGCCATCTATAATCTTACACAAGAATTATTTAAGTATTTTTATTAATATCTTATTTTATATTACGATATAATTATACAATTTTACGATATTTCACATATATCTCACATATTAGATATATATAAATATTTTGGTAAAGGCGTATTAACCCCGCTTTTGAATTCAACTCTAAAATTTGAATTTAACATATTTGAGAGTAGTACATTGAATTATCAAAATTAGTTTGGCCTTAGCTAATATTAATGAAATTCAAATAATTCTGCAAAATTCTCTATAACTCTGCAAAATACAGGCAAATGAAATCCAGGCAAATTAAAAACAGGCAAATGAAATCAATGAAGAAGTCAATTGAGCAAAAAATTCAGCCAAACTATACTACAGGCAAATGACACTACAGGTACATAACACGATCTACTTTAATAAATACCAGTAACCAGAATATTGGGATGGAGATTCAAACAACTGGTTCATTGTAATAACTAACAATAAGTTCCTTAGATTATTCGATAATAAAAATATTTAAATAATACTAAAAGTACTATCCTCAAGGATGTTCAATTTTATTTTAAATAATCCCTAGTACAGTCGTGGAAGAATTGTCATAATTTTATTTTAAAATAAAATATTTTAAAATTAAAAAAAAATTATATTTTAATCAAAATTAAATTTAAATGTAAGATAATACCACCTGATGTCGACAGTTGGAAAAATGTTATATTTTAGCTATTTTTTTTTTTGATGTAAAACGTGTTGATTACTCTTCAAAATTATTTTTTTAACCGATTATATTATTTAAGTATCAATTAAATTTTATTATATACATAAATATGAATTAATATGATAATATGATGGAAATATGATTTAATTGAATTGTCATTTTAAAATTATATGAGTTTTGTTATAAAAAAAAAAAAAATTAGTTTTTTATTTGAATTAGGTTTCAATTTTCCTCATCATAATCATAAAAATCAAATTTATATTCACTTTAAAATGATTTTCTTTTTGTTGATTTTTTGAAGAGAAATCCAATTAAATTTTTTATTTTCTGTGCTTGTTGTTGTTTTTGGACTGTTTCCCTTTATTAAATTGCCAATTTATGTTCTATCTCTCTATCCATCTACCTCTTTTTATTTTGAACTTTTATTATAATTTTTTTTTTGCCTATTTTTTGTTTTAATCATAGATACATTATTTAAAAAAAAAATTTTCCATAAGATAGAAAAGTAGATTAAATGAGGCATAAAATTTTGCTTATTTCTTTGAATATGGTATTTTAATCATAAATATAGCCTCTTCCAAAGGTAATTAATTATTGAGGTCTTTTGCTTCTTTGAATTCATTATTTTACGTAATTAACTGCATTTAATTCATTAAACTTTATTTGTAATATTACTGATTTTTTCGGCAATCCGAAAATGTTTAGAGCTCTTAATTTTGATTTCTAGGCCTCTTTTATTCGTTTTTTGCTAGCTTTTAATTTTCCTAATTCGGAGCTACTTTTGATATTTCAATCGGACGACGGACACCAGAGATACAGGTTCGGTAGCATTATTAAATTTCCGGATTTTTTATTTACTATATTACCTAAGCACTTAGGAACTAGGTAATATCAATAAAGTCGTCTGTTGCCCGAGTTATATTCCTTACTTAAGGTAAAAAAATTGCATATTTCTAGGATGATTCATTTTATTTTTAAATCGAAGGACATTAATAAGGATTAATCTTTTTATTAAACTTAACTTTATTTATTCTTTCTTGACTGCATTTAGTTGATTCAACTTTATTTGGAATATTACTGATTTTTCGGCAATCCGAAGATGTTTAAAGATCTTCAATTTGATTGCTGGGCCTCTTTTTTGTTGGACTTGAATCACTTGAAATTTTATTAGTTTTTTTTTTTTTTTTGCTAATGCTATTTGTATAGCTTTTAATTTTCCTTATTCGAAGCTATTTTTGATATTTCAATCGGACGACGGACACCAGAGATATAGGTTCGATACTATTATTAAAATCCTGGGTTATTTATTTAAAATATTAACTAAGCACTAAGGAACTAGGTAATGTCAACCGTACATTATATACAAACACTTACTTATTCTTTCGTATAAAAAAAAAGCAAAAAATTGCATACTTCTAGGATGATTCATTTAATTTTTTAAATTAGAGGACATTATTTAGGATTAATCTTTTTATTAAACCTAACTTTATTGTTTTTAAATGATAAAAGGCATATTATCTCCTATTACCAAGCAATTTTTCTAAAAATGGGTATGTCCTTTATTTTTTATACCCGTATGACTATATAGTCAAAGGGTATAATAAATTTGCCATTACGTTTGTGACGCAGAGAAGGAGGGGGGGGTAGATATAGACTCAAGTGTATGGATCGGATCAGAATCGAAAAAAAAATCGATTTAGCTATGTATGTCCGTCCGTCCGTCCGTCCGTCCGTCCGTCTGTCCGTCTGTCCGTCTGTCCGTCCGTCCGCACGATAACTCAAAAACTAAAGGAGCTAGGATCTTGAAATTTTCGCAAATTCGTTTTTTTGCAATAGCCGTCATCGCTATTTAAATCCAGCCATTTTGGTCCATGGGTTCGGGTGGCTGCCATACAACTTCTTTTTTTATATGAGTATTTCTCTGTACCTATTACAGCTACGTGTCTGAAATTTTGGCAAAAGTAGTTTAGTTTTATGGCCAAAGTTACTGCAAAATTTGGTTGGTCTACTGCAAAGGGTTCGAGTAGCTGCCATACAACTCCTTCTTTTATATGAGCATTACTCTATACCTATTAAAGCTGGGTGTCTAAAATTTTGCCAAAAATAGTTTAGTTTAATGGCCAAAGTTACTGCAAAATTTGGTTGGTCTACGGCAAAGGGTTCGAGTAGCTGCCATACAACTCCTTCTTTTATATGAGCATTATATTTCACCTAATAAAGCTGGTATGTTTGAAATTTTGCCAAAAGTAATTAATGTTTGTAATAATAATAATATAATGTTTATATAACGGTCATACGGGTATCCCAGAGTTGACACAGTCTACTCTACTACACTCTTCCTCGTTTTTTTTATAAATTCTTAAAATATTTAAATAAAAATGTGATGAAAAATTCAAATAAAATCAAAATATTTTGTTGCAAGACAATTTCAATTTGTTAAGACTGTTAAAAGATATAAATGACATCAAACGTAGACAAAAGAAAAAGAGGAAAAATTAAATATTGTTTTTGTTTTTTTTTTTTTTTTTTTTTTCCTTTTAATAGAGTATGATAGCAAAATAACAATTTATAAACCAATTTAAATAAATTTATGATTTTCAACAAGAAATTTTTTTTTTAAATATGCATAAAAATAAAAATAAACAAAAATAAAAATAAAATAAATAAATATAAAAAAAAATTTCAAGTGGAATATTGTTCGTTAAATATTATTATTATTTTTATTATAGTATTACTTTTTATTTAAAACAAAAAATAAAACAAAAGAAATGACTGAGTCCTTTCTTTACAATGTAAATGTTAATAAAAGGTTCCTATAGAAATATTTTTTTTAATAAATGAGTTCTTTCTTTTGTTTTTATTTTTTTTTTGTATTTTTTGTTTTTTTTTTTGTAAATTATGTATAATGATTTCTTTGAGGCACGAATGTGAATAATTTTATTTTATAAAATAATATTTTGTATTTTTTTTTTTAGTCTACTGACTTACAGACAGTGTAAAAATTTCAGATTTTTTTTTTATAATACCTAGGTAAAAAAAAAATTATTTTTCAAAAATTATAAAATTATTTGTATATAATTTTAACCTCAAAAATTTAGATTTTAATTCGACTAAGTTTGTTTATAAACAAGCTTAGAACGAATTAAGCACTTACTTTATACTGCTATTTGACATAAATGGCTTGGGTCTGCAATCTCGGTTTAGTAAATCTCGTTTTCACAAAACCCTGGTTTTACAAAATCCCTTTTTTATATTCTGGAAAAAGCCGATAACTCTGGTTTTGTATCCAACTCAAAAATCTTAAAAAAGCAGATTTTTCAATTAAAAAGGAGATTTGCTTAGAAAGCGAGATTTTTCAATAAAAAACGAGATCTAAAAAAATTTATTTTTTTTTTTTTTTTAAGCGCTAACTGTTCAACTGTTAGGCTAATAAGCCTGTCTATACCATAGATACATGTTGGAACAGGGGGTCATATTATATTCGTGTTATTAGAATTTGTCTTATTGAACTCCACATACAATTTAAACATGAGATAGTACTAGGCCTTATAACACGTAGAAACGTCTTAGATTTTCAATATTTACAATTCTATTTTTTGTTTATATTGTAATATTTTATATTTTACTTATATGGTATTCTATATCTGCGAGTTATATTATTTAATTAAATTATTTGTTTATATTTTGCATTTGTTTATATTTTTATATTAAAGTATTTTTTATTAAAGATTTATAATTATTAATTATTGATTATGCCATTAATTTGAACCCAATGGCGAATGGTAGCTGAGTCGAGCCGAAAACCAGAAAAGTTTTTTTCACTTTCACTAGAATTCGAACCCGGGCCCTTCCGCATGAAAGGTAAGCACTTAACCACTGTGAACCACTGTGCCACCCAGCTGTTTTATTTACTAAATCGAGATTATGGAGCGGTCCCGACATAAACATCTGTTATCCTTAGCTTTTCCTAGCTAAATATATATAATATTTTTAATCTATTAATTGTATTTGTCACTTATTTATTAGAGTCTTACTTTTAAATTTAGTTCTAAGATAAATAAAGCATTTAAAGTTTAATAGAACTTGGAGAGATCACCTTCCACTTAAACAGTTTATAGCCTACCTTCTAGTGAAATTTTAAAAATTTTTTTAAATTTCTAGCTTTTTTTGTTAGTTTAATTTTTTATTTTTAATTTTCATTTGTTCTCGGTAGTATAGTGGGTAAACATTTGGCTTATTAACTGAGGGGGTCCGAGTTCGATTCCCGGTCAGGTCATACAATATTTAATTAAAAAAAAATTATTGGAAAATAATTTTTCTTTACAAATCCCCATGGTGACCAAACATAATTTAAATATACAAATATATAATATAAACAAAATAATTAATATAGTAGTTTTAAATAAATAGAAAGTATTTAATTTAAGAAGCCCAAATAGGCAAAGGACTGTAATAATATCAGGCAATATTTACTATTGTTCTGGTACTAATTATAAATAAGTAAATAAATAAAGCATTTTATTAGCCAAAGTGATGGGATCTAAATTTTAAGGAATTTAAAATTAAATTTATTAATATTCTTTTGAAAATAATGAAATAAAAGTGAATTATGTTAAATTTTTCCTTTTTCTTTTGCATTTTTTGAATTCAACCTATTTGTTAAAGAAAACGGTTTGTTTCTATATAGTTATTATAAACGTTTTAAGATTTTTATATATTCTTTCATATATATATTTATGTATATAATACTTACTATTATATAACAATGTATTAAATGGGTTACACCGTGTATAGATCTGTTTTGTACAAAATAAAAATGATAATAGCTAGGTGTTAATAAAGGTAATAAATTATTTTTAAGTATCATTATGGATGCAAAAAATACCTTTAAATCATATTCAGATTTAAAAAGTTTCATTTTGGTGTTCGGTTCATTTCATTTCCACCATGAAAATTTATTATTTGGTAAAGTGTTATATTATTAGTTGTCAAGTTGTAAAGTTTTTTTGGTCTCAGATTTCGTTGGTCTCCTTTCTAAGTAAGCTTTACTTAGCACTTCCCGTCATATATAAAAAAATTTGCAAAGGAGGTAATTAATATTCTTATGCTGTTAATGAATATTCTTAAATATTTAATTTTTGTACTTTTAATCATTATTAGAAAAATTTAATTGGATTTTTGCAATAAATATATTTTAATACCTGATAATAGATGGCCGATCATTCGAAAATCTTTTAATTTTAGTATTTTATAATCCATTTTATAATAGCTAAAGTTCAACAAATCTTGATCAGTCAATAAAAATTAAAGTATTAAATTAATTAAGCTAACCAGATGGCGTAACACGGCTTATAGAAATTCGTTTGTCATGCGCTCATCATGTCTATTTAACCATATTCCACCAAATGTGTTCCCCAAAGTTAATAATATATATATGTACGATTTAGCCAAATCTAAGAAGATCTTTAACATCCTTCGTCTAAATATCCCATCCAATTTTCCCCATCCTCCATAATCCATAAATTCCAAATAACTTCCACCATAATCCCAAAACCTTCCATATCCCCATCCCTATAGCGCATTATAGGTTCCCTCCTGAAGTTTGGGTTAAAAAGGATGTGGTTTTGGTTTCAGCACAGTTTCAATAGGTGGCTTTCAAATTTTCCATTCCCTCTCAACAATGATAAAATATAATGTTGATAAAAGCAAAAGTTCCCAATAGAATTTTGTGGGGGCCGAATATATCAAAGGATTTATCTAGAATTTACTTAGAATTAAAAAATTGTCATATATAAACAACCAAGAAGATTAAAAGACCAATCGTGACTAAAAAAAATTAAAAAACAAAATTTGGAAGAATTGGATAAAAAAAAAGTCCAATTGTTAAGATTTCATAAAACCAACCCAATTAAGTTAACCCTGGTATATAGAAATATTAGTTTTGCATATGTAAGACAAAATGAATTGAAGTCTCTAATAATAATAATTTCTTTCTTTTGAACCCTTTTTTTAAGCCTGTTTTTTTATATTCAGTTCGTTATGGCTTACCTTTTTTGTTGAACTAGCGACGGATGTTCTAAGCCCTTCTTTAATAGCTCTTTAGCCTCTTTTAATAGCTCTAATAGCTTCTTATTATTTGCAAATAATCTATGTATACTTTTTACTAATATTTACAAAATTTTCTAAAAAAAATTTTCAGTGATTTATGAAAAGAAAATTATTACAAAAAAATATAAAATATAATATTTTCTTAATTTGAATCCTATAAATATCTTTTATAGATGCATATTTAGATATTTAAGTATTGATGTTAAGATTTATTTTTCATTTGTTTTTTTTTTTTGTAATTTTAATGGTAGAAAAAAAAAAATACTTTTATTTTTTTTGTTTGAATAATAGTACGAATCATTGATTTTTGGTATTAAAATTACAATTGTAATGGTCTAGAACGAAAGAACATTAAAAGATAGAGAAAATTTATTTAAAGAAAAAAATATTTTCATAGTTTCTGGGTTTTTTTTACTATTACAAGGCAATAGCTGTGTTTCTTTTCGGGTAATTTTCTTTTGAGTAATTTCTGAAAAAAAAAATTTAAGAACATAAAATCAAATGAAAGAACATTTACATTTAATTTTATTTTTTACAATTTTGTTAGTACTAGTTTGTACATGCAATAAGGCCAAATGAAATAAAGCCAATTGACCTTTTTTTATTATCATATTTGAAATAAAGTCAAAAAACTAATTTTTTAATTTTGATCTTATTTCAATATGAAAAATTGAAATAAAGCCATTTTGATTTTATTTCAAATCGCTAATTTTTTTTTTTAATGTGCAAGTAATTGAATTGTTATTTTTCAGAAATTTTGTGAAAATTACATTTATATTTATACAATATTTATATTTACCTATGTGTACGTGAGATTCTGAATTAGGATGGATTTAAGAGTTGAATTCAAAATCAGGATATTCCCTTTTTACAGAATATTTGTATATATGTGAGATTTTGAATTAAGAAAGATTTTAGTCTTGGATTTAAAATTAGAATTGCCGCTTTTCTCAGAATATTTACATATGTGTATATGTGGAATTCTGAATTAAGAGAAATTTTAGAGTTGAGTTCACCCTTTTTCCAAAATATGTACTATAAAATCCCTCCAGATTCGGAATCTGATATATTCACATTATTATAATCTGGATTTTTATATATATATATATAAATTTTCTGGAAAAAGTGACAATACTCATTTTGAATTATCTCATGTTTAAAGTATTTTTGGCTTTATTTCTTTTCCAAAAATTTTTAAAACCAAAAATTAAGAAATTGTGATTTTGGTTTTACTGATTTTTATTTTGGTAATTTGGATTTATTTCATTTGGCCTTATTGCATGTAAACCGTACTAGTTGTATAGTTACCTTCTATCGAATTATAGAAGTGTAACTATACATTTAAGACTAAAAAAATATAAAGTTTATAAACTGTAGCTATTTTCAGTTCAATAAAATCAAATTAGCTTAAAAAAAAATTTAAAGTTAAAAAAGTGAATATAAATACAAAATAAAAATTAATTTTAAAGTAATTTTTTTATTTTTATTTAATTTTTTTTTGTTTTTTGATGTTTCCGGAAAATAAAACTTTAAAGTTAACAGTTGAATTCCTAAAATTCTTTACTAAAAGAAAATTTAATTCTAGAAATTAATGTAATTATATTATTTAAACAAAAAATTGCGGTTTAAATAAGAAGTGCTTCTAAATCCTTTTCGCTTTGTACTCATTAATCTAGTTTTGTTAGAAACTCCCGCCCATTCCTAAATTTTGTATACTCATAAATATATTGGACTTAAATTTATATCTAAGGTTAATTTACTGCACCTTCTATTTAACCTTTGGAAATTTGAATGTTCAAAATTGAGAATCCTTAAAAATCCGAGGCACAGAAGTTAATGAAAAAGTCTCGTGGAACGGCCATATATTAATCGGTCGCAAAAGATGCTGCAAAATTTCTGGAACTCTTACGGAGGAATAGAATATATTTTAAATCTCCAAATTTGCTTCAAATATATAAAACCTTTATGTGGCTAAAACTTGAATATAACTCCCTTATACTTGCTGGTGCAACCAACACCTCTTTTCAATATCTTGATAATATACAAAACAGAACTGTTCGAATCATTAATGACACTGACTTCATAGAAGACTTAACGTCTTTATGTCACCGCCGAAATGTTGGAGTTGGTTGTCTCTTCTATACATACCTATTAGAGAATACTTTAGAGGAAATTAAAAATATTATGCCAAAATTCCAACCGTTTTTGAGTAATACACGCTTAGCAGCTCAATCACAAATGTATACTGTAGAGCTTTTTCGAACTAGAACTCTGAAATATAGGAACCCTTTTTAAATCGCACCCGCAAATTGTGGAATACATTACTACCTCATGTGTTTCTTATTCTTATGATTTAGGAAAATTTTAAGAGTGAAGTCAACCAATTCCTTCTAGGTTTTTTATTTAACATTATGTCTCAAGGTTTCAGCATTATACTGCACAAGTAGGTTGGGTGCTTATTCCATTATTTGGTTGAAGTTTTTTTTAGTAAGTAAGAATCTAACACTACCAGGGGGTATTTCAGATGCCTTTTAAAGGTTTTTTCCTCCCTTAGGCAATTTATATATTTATATAAAAATTTATATATGTTTAATCCTAAAGAATTTTTTAATTCTCACTTCTACTATTAAAACTAAAGTAAAACTGGAAGACAGTAAGTTCTAATCTGCATGATAAATTAGTTTTTTGATCCATTGTTATTCCAATATAAGTGTCTAAATCACAAGTACACATTGTAATAAGAAGTAGACTATAACACTTAATTAAATGACTTAATCTTATTTACTCACTGAATTACGTTAACCTGTACACAAATTTTCATTTAATTTAAAATTTTTCCTTTAAATATCCTTCAAAAACAGTAAAATGCAATTTTCTTTTAAAGGTTTGTAAAGATTTAGCTCGTGAGTTTTTCAAGGATTTCATTCAAAAACTGTTTTTAGATAAAAATCAATCAAAAACAAAAAATTTAAAAATTTCATTACTTTGTTTAAGCCCTAAACTTAAGACAAAATCTGTAAGCTTATAATTTATAATTTATATTAAGTGTATAATATTTCCGTATTTAATACAACCTGTTACTTTTTTCCCCCCCACTTTTATACACTATATCTAATCAATTTTATCTTATTGAAAGATGAAAATCATTTTCTTCACAACTGCTCTGTGTGTTGAGATAAGAACGAAATGACGATGACATTGTTAAAACAGTTTTTTATTTTTGTCACAGATACGAAATAAAAATAACATTTGAAAATTATTGTCATGTTGTTTTAAATGTTGAAAATTGTTAGATGGAAGCTGAAATTTGTAACAGAATAAAATAAAAACAATTTTACAAGAGACAAAAAAAAAAAAAAGTTTAAAAATTTAAAACAACAAAATTTAATGATCTGTGAAATTAAAATCCTCGTCGTAAAGGAAAATCTTAAAATAAAAATAAAAAAAACAAAAAAATTGGAAATTGAATCGTGGTCGTATCTTTTTACATGATAAATTGACTCTGAAAAAGTTTTTTTTTTTTAATTTCTCATTTTTGTTTTTTTTTTGTGGGGTGTATAGTCTTGTGGAAAAATATAACATTGAATATTATCTAAATTTAGTATGTTACTGAAATTTTAATCTTAAAATTATTTTATAAAAAAAAATTATCAAAATATCATAGATAAAAAGCGAGGAAGAGTATAGTAGAGTAGACTGTGTCAACTCCGGCATACCCGGATGACCGTCATATAGACATTATATGATCCGGTTAATTATTTTTGATTTTAAATACACAGTTTATTAGGCTTTCAGTTATAAACAAAAGAAAATATAAGTTGAAAGGCAGCTTTTCGAACCTCTTCCACTACACCGACTAATTTTATTCAGACGTTGGCCATTAAAGTTAAATACAATTGACAAAATTTCAATCATCTACTTTTATTAGGTATAGAGCGATGTTCATATAAAAGATAAAGTTGTATGGCATCCATTCGAACATGTGCAGCAAAATGGCTGAAATGACTAGTGAGATAAAATGATTGGACAGAGGAGGGAACACACCCAGTCTGTTAGTAATATATAGCCTATAGGAAGAATGAATTCACATTATTTTATTAAAATTTTGGATGCAAGTTGTTAATGTATGTCTTTCCTCTAAACTTTTTTATTCCAAAGCCCTTGTTTATTGTATTATGTTAGAAATTATAGTAGAATTAAACCTTTGCTTCAAAACTCATAGTTTTTAAAGAACTGGGATTTTTTAAGGTCTACCCAAAAAGGTTTTGATAGGTCATTAAAACTTAAGTAAAAATTTAGGCTATTATGATCTATTATACAGGTTGTTTCGCCATACAAGGCGTTATTTAGGTGTTCAAAACAAAGTAAAAACCAAATTGGGGAGTAGGCCAAGTGGTGACATGTCATAACTCTGTTTGACATGTCATGACTGACACTCTACTTTGTGTCATAACTTCCTAAGGGACTAAAATTAAAAAATGTCATAACTCCGAGATCCTTTCCCCCGCGAGGCCGCCGTCCATTGCGATATGACTTTTCCAGAAGGTTTAATTGAAACAAATTGTAGTAAAGCCAAAATATTTTGGTGTTAATTTTCTGGAACAGGGAATATGACCCTTTTCTAAAGATTTAAGTCAAACAAATTGTAGTAAAATCAAAACATTTTCAGTTGTTTTCAAAATATTTTGGGAAAAGCGACAATCCTGATTTTGAATCCCAGTATAAAATCTCTCTTAATTCAAAATCTCATATTTTCACATATATATAAATATTCTGTAAAAGGGGAATCCCCAGATTTTGAATCCAATTTTAAAACCACGTCTACTAACTCAGAAAAGCTCGCGCAAAGTAGAGTGTAAAAACTCCCTAAGGGAGTTATGGCAAAAGGAGTTAAGACATGACACCGGTCAATTCTCACCCGTTTGTATTACGACCTATTAAAATTTTCCTGAATTTTATATTTATAAATTCAGAACCATACTATCTGTTTCTATGAAATTAATGAACTAAAATATAATAGTTCAGAATTTGGCATATGTTCTTTTATAAATTTTGCCAACCATATTTTTAGGTCCCTCAGAATGAGATTTATCGGAGCTTGAAACCAAATTTTTAAACGTAAATATAAAATTATTAACTTTTTACTAGCAATATATAATTTCAAGCTATTTTGTCCAAAATAATAATGGTATTAGCATTTATACTTCTAAGTAAATGTATATGATAAAACTCAATTTCTATAAAATTGATATTTATTAATTTTTAAAAATTAATTTCATATTTTAATATTGTTAAAAGCATTAATAACTGTCAGTGAACCGATATTTCCAATTCTCTTGAATTGATATTAACAATTGATAGTATTAAAATTACCTAATACACAAAATTATTTTATTTGTGCAACACTGTACATTCTCTATTTTTTTCCCCATCATTTTAAAATTTAGTTTTTCCCTGTTTTTTAAATAAATTTTATTATCCTTTAAAAATTTAAATGTTTTGTATACAATAAAATACAATTTTAAACAACACAAACACACAACCAAACATTAAAGTAAAAAACAAAAGAACAAAAAATAAAAAACAAAAAATTAAGTGTGGGGTTAAAAATAAAAATCCTTAAGGTATCAATATTTATAATATTTTAAAACAGAGGTGAGTTCATAAGATTTTCTCAATTCAAAATAATCCAATAATAGAAAAATGTTTATGTGTAGTTGTGTCTGACTTAGTTATTTCGATGACAATATTGTGAATATAAACATTTTAAAGTTGACATCATGTTAATGCTCAAAAAATTCGTTCAAAATAAAATGTAAAGTACAGTATAAGTATATAAAAATATAATATATAAATTTCTATAGTTAATTGTTTGTTCCTTTAAATCTTTCCAACTCCCACGGGAAAAGAACAGGGAATCAAAGAAAATGAAACAAAAAAAAAAAAAAAAATTAAATTACAATAACAACGATAAGAAAAATCAAATTGAATTGAGCAAAAGAATTCGATATTCAATTTTATGATTTTGCAGTCAATAATTTTTTTATTTTTGTTTTTTTTCTTTCTCTTTCTTGTTTTTTTTTGTTTCAGTTTCAGCTAGACTGACTAATCACTGACAGGAATAAAATGTCATTGTCAAATTTTTTTGATTTTCTTCAATCTGCTGTTCTTTAGTTCAGATTTTAAAATGTTTTTCTTTTATTACCTGTAGATTTTCCTGGATTATTGAAATTGTTTTACTATTAAACGACATTTTTGTTTTTTTTTTTCAAAATTATGACAAGTTTGTCATGATGACGTTTGTTGGTATTTTTTATTTAATTTTGAGAGAGATTAAAAAATTATAAATTCCAGATTGATTGATTAGAAAATCGACAATTCAACAGCTAGTAACAGTATGGTAAGCTGTTAGCAATTAATAATTACTGTTAGTAATTAAAAAAAAACAAATTTGTGGTCATAGGTATTTGATTACTTTTTTAATTAAAATAATTTTATTTTATAAATTACAAGAAAGTGTTTTCAAAAATTAAATTGCAAGTTTAATTACTGAAATAGTTTTATTACTCAATCATTATGCAGTACAAGGAGTTGAGGTGTTTATTAATTTGTGAATTGGTTTCAGAGAGTAAAAACTTTCAATTTTCAAGGTAGCTGAAAAATTGTTGATGTCTTTTGAAGGTTTCTTCAGTTTAATTTTACAAGGTAAGTAATTTTTATGAATGAGAATTGAAATATTTTGTATTTTAAAAATCGTTATTTATTATTATTATTACTATATTAATTCATTAAATAAATATAAATAAATCTTCATTATAGTGCCGATTGCATTTTCTGTATGTGCGAGGCAGTTCAAAATACTCAAAAATTACTTAGTTGAAAATAAATTAATTAATAACTAAACAACTAATGCTAATTAATTACTAAATGCATAATTTCTTATATTCTTTATATTAAATATTTGGGTTTATTAATATTAATTATTTATTTATACCATTGCGAGTTATTATTATTTTTATAAATACAAATTATTTTTACAATATTATTTTTTGCGGCTCAGATTAACTTTTATTTATTATTTATTTTTTATTAAATATTATTTACAATTACTCTTCTTTATATGTGTTTCTATAAAAATTCATTATTTTATTTATGCAATCCAAGTTGCTATTTGCCAGGTCTATTGTTGGCAAGGCGGATTCTTTGGCCCAGTAATTTTTCGATTACATGCAGTCTAGTATAATGTGTTTTATTGAGCTTATTTCTCTTTCAAAAAACGGCAACTAGGAGCATCTTCTCCGTTGAATACGTGCTTATGGGTTTAATAGGTGCATCCTATTCGGATTCGCGAAATTTTGATTCCTATTTCTCTGCTTCCTGTATTTATGAGGTTCGGTTTTTGTTTGCTCCATATTTGTTGTCTCTTATTTTTGATGTATTCATTGATCTGTCTCTTAGCCATTGTGTGGGATTTTGGGATAAATAATGTAGTTGGGCGGATTAGAATTTACTTTGCTTCTTTATCTGCCATCTTTTTCCCTCTTATTCCAACATGACCTTATTTTATCACGACATGATTTTTGTGATAAAATATTACTGCAAAAATATTACTTCTTTATTAAATTTATTATTAATTTATTAATTAATTTATTTAAATATTTACTTTAATTAGAATAAATTGCTTCTTAAACATATAATTAATAACACTTGGAACTAAGGCCACTTATATGTATATGTAATTTCATATCTTCTATACATAAATCAAGGAACTTCTATCATTTTCGCTTTCAAATCAATTTTCATTTTATAATACTTCCTTTTGTAATATAAGGAAATAATTATTGCATATTATTAACTAGGACATCTTATTATTTATTAACTGAAATTTTTGAGTATAAATTAGGTCCTACAAAAATCTAAAATAAAAAAATTAAAACACTTGATAGAATTCAGAGCCCTAGATTGTATTAAACCATTCTCCAATTGCTTAATTTTTAAATTTTCTAAATTAGGTATTCTCTAAGTTGAATAGTCTTTTTTTTCAAGGATATTCAAGGATCTAGATAATTTTTAATTTAATTGACAAATATTTTAATAGTTTGAGCCTTTCAGTTGATATTAAATAAAAATAAATTAGTATTAAAAATTTTAATAGAATATTTTAAAAACTTATCACACCTCAGAAATGAAAAGTGTTTGCATTACTTTGATTAGAATTTGAATCTGAAACCAATTAATTTTCTATAATTTGACAATTATTTCCTTTTATTTAATTTTAAAACAATTAAAAAGAACAGTTTTATTAAGTGATATAATAATTGAGTTAATTTGAAAAGTTTTCTATTTTAATTAGAATTGTTATTCAGCCAATTTGCGCAATAATCAAATTTATCTTAATTAATTTTTTTCTCAAAAAAAAACGAGATAATCAATCAATTCTTTTTTAAAAAATTTCCTTTTCAAATCTAAATTTTTTTAAAATGAATTAGAAAAAAATGTGCAATGATCATTAAATAGAAATAAATCGAATCGGATTGAATAGATTGTAGATACAAAATGGTATACATTAGTATAAACCAATATTTATTTATTTTTTATTTATTGATTTTTTATTTAAAATAATTTTTAGTAAATACAAACGATTCATTAACAATTCATTATTAAATTTCAATAATAAAAATTGAAAATTCATCTTTTTTAATTATTTTCTGTCTAAGATTTTTCCAAAAATGTAAATTTATTTTTTTTTATCTTTAAGGTAATGAATTAATCATTAGCTCAAAAAAAATTCAGACATTTTCAAGGCTATTGGAAGGAAGGATAATAAAATTTTAAAGGAATCAAAATAATTATAAAATATTTTGTAATCTTCTGATGATTAAATCACTTTCCCTTACCCGAATTCTTTTGATATCAATTTTCATATAATTTTCCCCGAGTTCTTTTAATATCTGTTTTATTACTTCAGTTTCATATTATATTTTCCGAATTTTGGAATTATTTTCCGGAAAGTGTGAAGTTAATTGATGTATCTAATGGGAACGTAACACTTGATAAATCTCAGATGACAATCATTGATTGACTACTAATTAAAAAAATTCAAAATGAAAAATCTTTTTTAGCGAATTTCCAGAAAATATTACCGTCCCCTAAATTTTCTAATAAATAATATTATGCATTTAAAAAATAACTGTTAATGGAATTTTACAATTTATTGAAAAATCAGAGCTACAGTTTTTGGGAAACTGTGTATAAATATCCTTATGTTGCATTCTTTCAAAACCTATTATGCATTCAGTATCTTTCAAAGAAAATTTTTCATATTTCATTTTTTTCACTACTTGATATTTAGTTAAATAATATTCGGTAAAATAGATTTTAGCATTTTGAATCTAGATTAATTGCTCTGTACCCGTATCTGAAAAATAAAAAGCAAAAAATATTTCATAATTTTTCAAATCATTTATTAAAAACAAAAAAAAAAAAACAATACCACAAGAAAAACGAATAAAATACGAAGATTTTTCCTGTCGAAAAAAAAATATGGGAAATATTCGTTAAAAATTATCTCCCACGGGAGTAATAAAAACAACAAAATAAGAAAAACAAAAAGAAAATAAAAAAGAAAATCTGATAAAAATGTGTGAAAGTAAGAAATATTGAGTTTATTGAAAAGTTTAGTTTTGGTTATAACATCCTTAAAGCGATAAAAAAAGAAAAACAACAACATCGAAAAGAATAAAATCATAATTTTTACCAATAACGATTTTAAAAAAGATCTGAAGCTCATAAACAATACCAAATAATAAAATCATAAATTGATTCTCAAAAAAAAAAAAAATAATATGAAATAAAATGGAGGATGTTTTCGTTACTTCTTTTTTCTCATGATTTCAGGACGATCCTTATTTTCATTTAAAAATCGGGAGTACTTTTCATTAGGTATAGGGCTCTATCATTTTTGATTGAATAATTAAAATTATTTTAAGTAATTAGTGGATAATTACATCCGATCGTTCGTTTAATATAAATGTATCCTAAAAGTATGCAATGAGGTTCTCAAGAAAATAGTTTTATTCAAAACGTGAAAATTTTAATTGGATCATATTATTTCAATATATTTTTAAATAATTACTTTACGAATTAAAAATGTATATGTATGTATTCATATAAAATATCATAAACCATCTTTGCGGAGATCGATTTCCATTTCCTCGGAAGATACGCCAGGTACTTAGGCGAAAAATTTTAAATTAATGGAAATTGTACATATACTATTAAGTCTGAATTATGAGGTAAAATCCAATTAATCATTTATTTAATAATTACTTGATACCTAAAATTTAATTTTAACTTTTTTGCCAACTTTGAAGGGGTATTTTATCAAATTATATTTTAATATCTTCTAGTACTTAGTCAAATGGACTAAAGTTTGATGGAAATTGTAGATATAATATTAAGTCTGAATTACGAGGTAAAATCCGATTAATCACTTATTTAATAATTACTTAATACCTAAAATTGAATTTTAAATTTTTCGGCAACCTTCAAGGACTATTTTATCAAATTAAATATTAATATCTTCTAGTACTTAGTCAAAAGGACTAAAGTTTGTTGTTTATAGAAATAAAATTTTTATGGTAATATTTATATTAATATTTCAACTTGTAATAGAATACACAAGGATCATGCTAAAAAAAATCCTTAAGCATTAAACCAAATTTAAGATATAAATAAATATATATTTTGTATCTTAAGTACTTGCATATTAATAAAGTAATGATGTTAAATATTTTCAAGGACAATCATTATACTGTAGGATTAAATCATTTAAAATGTTTAGTTATCTTAATGTATCAATTTATGAATTGTATATATATATATATATGTATATATATACTAATAAAAAATCATTCATCAATTTGAATAAAAAAAAAATGTTTGTTTTATATAACAGATCTATCATCTCATCCTGGTGATATTTTTACAATATTTTCCATCCTTATTATCCTTGCGAAATACGGATTATTCAATTATTAGAATATTTTAAGATTGTTTTATATATTATGATATAAAAAAATATTTGTACATTTATTGGGAAGAATTATTTTATTTCAAACCACAATATATACCACAGGAAAATATCATCAACCTAAAGAAGAAAATGATAGAGGAAGTAAAAATAAATTGAAAAATTATATAAAAAAAACAAAAAAACAAAAACAATAATTTTAAAGAATTTATTGACAGATAAGATAAAATCAATGAATAGCTAGGTAGGTAGGTTGATAAAATGATCCAAATTTATAAGAATAGGATATGAATTGATTTGATAGGTGGTATAATGTTTTATATATATGGTATATTTAATCATATATGTAATGTGATATCATAATAACAATAAAAGCATAAGAAAATATTAAATTCAAAGATGAAAGTAATTTAAAAGAATTGATTTGAAAAATCTTTGAATAAATAATAAAAAACATTACAAGTGTTTAGTATATATATTATGTATTATGTAAATTGGGTATGTATATAACTGCTGTATATTATGTTTTACAACAATTTGTATGAAAACATTATTATTGATTTTTTTTAGAGTTTTAAGGAGATAATATTGTAAATATCGATATAATATTTGAAGCTCAACAATTTTAATATTAAGATTCATTATGAATTTTTGTATTACAATTTTTACTTTTTATTATTTTTAATTCTTTTTTTTTTAATTACTTTGGTTTTCATATTTTCATTTACTTTCATGTTTAGTTTTTGTTATATGTTTATTTTTATTTCAATTACTAATTAGTTGTAGTAGTTGAATTTGAGTCTTTGCCTTTTTTTTTATCCTTACTCCTCTTGGGAGCACAGGACTTCCACTTGACACCTCCATCTCACGCGATTCCACGCTAATATTTTAATGTCATCTAAAAAGATGTTACACTTGGCCATTTCTTGATAAATTATTCCGCGCCATATGATGTTGGACGGCCGCGTCTTCTAGTCCATTGAGGGTTCGAATCTAATGCCATATGTGTTATACTTTCACTAGGCCTTCTAAGCGTGTGGCCTATCCACCTCCGTTTCTTACTCCTGATTTGTTTGTCTAAGGGTTCTTCGCCTGCTGGTATCCAGAGGCCTTCGTTGGATATTGTGTTCGGCCAAAATATGCGGCATATTATCTTAGGACACCTGTTTACGAAAATTTACAGCTTGTAGGTTAGGCTGTCTTCTTTGACTATCATATGCTTACAAAATTTCGTATGTATGATTTATAAGTAGGTATGCTTACGATTTTTCATTTAATAATTTTTAATATAAAGTTATAAATTAATTTTTAAAGTCTCTAAAGTAATTTTAGTATCAGTACTGAAATACAAATCTAGCATTCTTTTATTAAAAATTCAAAATTAGTCCTTTCTGTCTTTTTAACCACTTGTCAATCCTTAGTTGATACACTATGCTATAATGATTTCTTCAGTTTGACCTTATGCAAAGTTTTTTATTTTTTTTTAAGAACGTAGTTTTAAGTTTAAAGGTGGCTTTTCCAAGGTTTTTAAAATTTCGTCCTTTTTTATAATTAATAAAACTGCGTATACAGCTAATATGGAACTCACCTTTATTCATAAGTTTCTGTATTATATTAGAATTAAATTTTGCTATAAAGCGTTATACAACGTCTTACAGTCAATGTTGAATTAATAAAATATTGATAAAAATTTTATTAACAGCTTCATAAGAAATTTTCTTCTATAATAAATATTTTGTTCTTTATTGTTTTTAATCCATAACTTTCTTCTCTTAATAATATTTATTCCTTTTTGTACAACCCCAATCATTGCAGGCGTACTTTATATATATACAGTGTTTATTGATCTAAGAAATATATATATTTATTTATTTAAAGATATCAGCATAGATTTCATCTTCTGGTGTACTGTGATTTCAATGATTTTTCATCATCAATAATGGTGATAATATTTCCCCTGAGGGAAGAAAATGAATAAAAATACAATATAATAAAAAAAGAGAAATTGTATTTTCTACTACTGATTTTCTATTTTTCTTGAATTTAATATTGTTTTTTTTTTTTTCGTTCTTTCTGAATTTAATTTTGTATTTTTAAGAAAATTATATTTTTTTATTGAAAAATTGACAATGAAAATGAGGAAAAATAGTAATAATTTTCTATTATTCTTTATGGGATGGAAGGTATTCATTTTTATTTCTTTAATTAACTGTAAAATTATGGATGAATTTATTAAATGTTTTCGATTAATATATAAAAAATATAAAAAAAAACATAGGTGAGGAAATATTTTTTTTTTTTAAAGTTTCCCGGAGTAATTTTGGAGCAATTATGTTTAAATCAATATTAAATATGATAGTGAGAATTAAATTATCTTAGAAATTTCAAATGGTTATTTGGGAAGGAAATCCTAATTTCCTTAAAAAAAAAAAACTGTAATATTAGTGGACTGTATTCCATTAGGTAAGACTATTAAGCCAAGAAACAATATTTAAAGAAAGTATCCTAAAAGTATGCAATATGATTTTGAAAAAAATTTTTTATTTTAAAACGTCTTAATTTGAAATGGATCTTATTATTACACTAATTATTAATTAAAAAATTCATTTTAAAAATTGAAGACAACAACAATCGAATAAAATTTCAATTATTTTGGGTTTAAATTAAGGAATTGTTAGTTTTAACCATTCCAAATTGAAAATAAAAGGAAATGGCTGATGTAAAAAAAAAAAAAATCTTTTTGCTTTTAATAAATTAAGTGATGGTTAAATGATGGTTTAAATTTAATCCTATAATATATACATTGATTGACACATGACTGTGAATAATTTTATTTCTATTACATTGATAATTTTATATTTTATTATTATATATAGAATATTAAGGACTTCGGTGGTTTAGCGGGTAAGCTTTTGGCTTATTAACAGATTGTGTAAATGTGTAATAATATTACTTATGATTTAATAATAGTATAGAACCTCTATAATGGCTAATCATGGGGTTAGTAATACTATTGTTACATATTATTATACTATTACTAATTACTAATATATTTAAATATAACCATATAATAAAGTCCTGCCAATATATTTAACTATACGAACTATTAATTTTTAAGAATGCGAAAATTGGATTTTTATTCTAGCGTTAATCAAATATTTATTTTCAGGATAAATAAAATAAAATTTAAATAATTAAAAAAAAAAAAATTACTCGAACTCATTAATATAAATTAAATTTACCATAAAAAAACTGTAATCACCAATAAATGTCATCTTTTAAGAAATTGCATAATTCTGTAAAAAAAAAACATTAAAATTAAAAAAAACTATTTTAAAATTCAAAATGTAAATCCATAAAAATCACTTGACTTTTCAAAAATAATTCTGCATTATTCAGAACATTTAAAAAAAGGACATACTATATAAAATTGCGATTCTAAGTATTATTTTTATTTTATTTGCAGAAAAAATCTTAAAAATTTAATCCTTTTTTTGTGCAAGAAAAACTACAAAAATTTTTATACTGATTTTCATTTTTATTATTTTTTTTTCATACTTTGAATCCTTGAAATAAATGTTACTACTTTTCAATTCAATCAAAGAAAATCACCGTAATAATTTTCGATAAATCTTTATTTTTTTGCTTATATATAAGTTCATGTATCAATATACAGATATATTGTAAACTATATGTATATATATATACGTATAATATATTTAAATCCTTTTTATTTTTTAGCTTTAAGATTTATTTTTTTCTGAATCATTGCATCAAATGGATTTGTTCATAAAAATAATTTCGACAGATGACTGCGCTTTTCTTAATTTGTTAAGAAAATTTGAAAATCTTTTATTGTTCATAATAAGGGTTTCAAAGGATTTAAATATACTTTACAATTTTAGGTATTTTAAAAAAATTGTCTTTGATTTAACTGGCTATGAATTTCTGATATTTAAATTTTGTAAATCTTGTTTTATTCGACTCTTTTTGGCTTTCTGAAATAGCTCCATTATCCCCAAAAAAACAATAATCCTCAAAAAAGAAATTGCCACCCCAAAAATGTGTATGGCAAATAATCTCCTTAAAAATTGGAGACTTATTTCATTATTTTGAGATTTTACTTCACTGTTTATTTGAAGCCTTATTTCATATGAAACAATCCCCCAAAACCAAATAAATTTCAATTATTCAATTAAAAAAAATAAAATAGGGTATAAATCATTTAGTATTGAAGGTAGATTTAAAAGAGGGATTTCCGATTTTGAATATAAGTCTGAAATTTCTCATATGTAATTAGCTCGCACATATATATATATATTGAGAGGAATAACCTACGAAAGATCTTTGGTCCTGTACATATAAATGGATATTGGAGACATAGATATAACCAAGAATTATACACACTTTACGATAATATAAACTTAGTCAGGAGAGTAAAAATACAAAGACTGCGTTGGCTAGGACATGTTGTAAGAAGGGAAGAAAACTTTCCAATGAGAATGGTTTTTGAATCCAACCCATATGGTGTACGTAGCAGAGGCAGACTAAAGCTAAGGTGGAAAGAAGGAGTAGAACAGGACTATCGAAATTTGGGTTTGCCGAGCTTATTGAGAACAGGATAGACACCAATGGAGAAATTATCCGAAGTCGGTCGGAGATTCTAGAGTCTCGTAGAGCCAATTATATATATAAATATATATTTCGGATTATTTAATTTTAATTTTGTGGGTTATTTTACTTTATTCCGGGAATATTGAATTTGGGGTGTTACTTCATAACGATGGTATTATTTTTTTTTGGGGCATTATTGCTAGCGAAACTATTTCCTGTAACCGCTGTTTTTACTATATAAATTTCTTAATTAATTTTAGTCGACCATCTTATAACTTCTGTAAACTAATGCAATGTTAAAAATAACATTGTGTGAGCCTTGATTTTTTTTGATTGATTTGATAGCACTTTTTTTTAACGACTTGAAACTCACGCGATATATTTTAACACTTTTTCAATTATTCATTTAATTTCTATAATAATCTTCTACAAATGATATTCAGTAAAACCGCTTATAACCATTTTTATTACTTGTTTCTTAAATAAAATAAAAAATTTGGTAAATTTTGCTGACCAAAAATAAAAAAAAAATTGAAAATTTCTTAAGGGTTTCTTCAAAGAAAATGTAAAAAAAATTAAATTTAAAAGAAATTGCAATTTGATTTTTTTATATATTTTTGTTTGTTATTTTCTATTTACTTTGCAAATGCAATAGACTGGTTGAACACCTTTCTAATACTTTATATCTTGGGACAGCATTTTATTGATGTTGCTTGCTGTATAAACACTGGTATTGATGATGATGATGTAACATTTACAGAGTTGCATGTTGTCTCTAAAATACGTGATTTGAATAAATAATATTTTGTCAATTCTTAGTTTTTTTATTTTTTCACTTAATGCAATGTCCTTCTCAAGGAATACAGGAATTATTATATGATATTTATACCCGTATGACTATAATTCCAAAGGGTATACTAAATTTGCCATTACGTTTGCGACGCAGAGAAGGAAGAGAGGTAAATATAGATTCAATAGTATGGATCGGATCAAAATCGAAAAATAAATCGATTTAGCTATGTATGTCCTTCCGTCTGTCCGTCCCCACAATAATTTCAAAATTAAAGGAGCTAGGGTTTTGAAATTTCCACAAATTCGTTTTTAAGCAATAGCCGTCAAATGGCTGCCAAACGACTTCTTCTTTTATATGAATATAACTCTTTATACCTATTGAAGCTGGGTGTCTGAAATTTGACCAAAAATATTTTAGTGTTATGGCCAAAGTTTCTGCAAAATTTAGTTGGTCTACTGCAGAAGGTTCGAGTAGCTGCCATACAACTCCTTCTTTTATATGAGCATTATACTACACCTAATAAAGCTGTATGTTTGAAATTTTGCCAAAAGTAATTAACCAGGTGATATAATGTTTATATTACGGTCATACGGGTATCTCAGAGTTGACACAGTCTACTTTACTACACTCTTCCTCGTTTTTTTTATTTTGTGTAGGTATCATTTGAACGTATCCTTTTAATTTTTGTTTGAATGTTTTGGTAAGAAATTAATTTTTGAAAATATTTTAAGTAACTCTGTTTTTTTTTTGTAAAATGATTTTCTTCCCTCTTTTTGAGGAAAACTAAAACGTAAATCAAATAAATTTTTTTTAATTTTTTTATTCTTTTACTGCATTTTGTATAATAAATACTCAATATGAAGTATAATGAATTGGTTTGCAGTAAAGAAATCTAATTAGAAATTCAAAAGGACATGTAATCTTATTTTTACGGTTAATTAACTGATGATGTTAGTTAGAAAACTACATGGAGAATTTAAAGGAAAAGGATAGAAAAATTAGAAAAAGAGATAAAAAATATAGTTGATAAATTATATGTAACAAATTAAACAAAATGGTTGAACGCTTCTAATATTCGTTTTTTTTTTTTGTATTTCGATGCATTTGGGTGCAATTGTGGAATAATGATAGATTTATAGCAGACCTTCAGGAATTAAATGTAATGAAAATAATCATTTTTTTGGGTAAATTAAATTATTTTAAAATTAAAGCTATTAGAAACAAGCAATATCATTTTGAAAAAGTTATATTGAAACTTGTTTTCCGAAATTATTGAAATATGTCTGTTGACAAACTTCTACATCGTTTCAAATGAAATTTTAACCACGGATAAATGGCGGTCTATGGTCCCTCTCGTTACGGACCTACATTCTCGCAAAAAATTGGAAAAGCCCTATATTTAAATTGTTATAACAAGAGTTCTATTAGATGAAAATTCAATCTTTCAAAACGGTTAAAGAAAGCTGCTTTTATAAGCTTCATAAATATATATAATAAAAATAAATGGGGCTGCAATATGGTATTTTAATATACTGTTATGTTAAATGCAAAGTTTTTGACTTACCATAGTTTCTAAATGGCTTAAGGTCATTTGGAAACTGAATGAAACTTGAAATATTGCGAAAAATTAGATCCTTCGAAAATTGTATGAGTCATTTAAAAAATTTTTTTTGTAACGCCAAATTTTTAGGATCTAAAAGGGGTCCAAAATCAAAATTTTGCTATATTTTGCTGAAAGGAAACTGAGTTGATATAGCCATGTCCATTCGTACGTCCTTTATTTTTATATTTAAATGAATTATATGAAAAGTTCTAAATTTGTCATTGTATTTTAGAAATACATTTATTGCATATTCTGATTATTAAATTATGTGATGAAAAATCTAATGCTTTACCTAAAGCTTAAGCTTTATTTTTATATTATTACAAATAATTATTTAAATAATTATATAAAGCATTAGAAAATAAGAAAATTAAGAGAATAGATTTAAAAATTATTTAAAACTGAAATAATTAATCAAGGATATTAAATCATTCAACAGTAAATGCACTACAGCTAAAAATCCTGAAAAAAGTAATTGCTGCATGTGTGTTAAATTTTATTGAATTGAAAAAAAGGTTTAAATAGTAGCATTATCTGATAGATTACCAAATAAACATTCGTTGACTATTTTACTGGTAATCGAACAAGGATCTTTCATACAAGCTGAGAATACTGTACCAAAAAGATGAATATTTCTAATATATGCTCTAAAATATTAAAAATAAAAATTTATAACTAATAACTTTAATCGTTATTTTCAAACAGCATTCTTGATCTGTTATGCCATTCACCTATCAAATTACCTATCAAATTGTTCTAATTTAGTCATTTTTTTAAATAATATAAAAATTAATTTCCAAACATTATTCAGAGCTTCATTTCAAGAAATTACGACTTATAAAAGTAAAAAAAAAAGAACCTTTCTATAATGATGATCCTTTCCACAAAATTCCTTATGACCTTAAACCCTAATTTAAAAAAAAAATAAAAAAATTTAAAAATTCAATACATATGTGTATTAAAGATCAAAGTTCAAGAACACATTTTGTTTTTAAAATATATACATATATAAATAATATGATATTCTTCAACATTATTATATTCTTATACAATAAAAATTAAACTGTTTAAATATTTAAAATCCTATTAAAAGACTTTTACAATTACAGTTATTTACTCCTTTATATTCCAATAAGTATATAGAAGTATTTTTCAGATTATATATTTAACATGTATATTTCAGATACTTAGTTTATTTTTTTTTTTTTTTTTCATATTTAAATCTTCAAAAATATTACATCAATAAAATTTTTAAAAAAACATACAAGTACCAACTACTTAATAATATACCCTTAAATATATGTGTTTATATATATGTATATATTATATATACATTAAGTAAAAGGAATATATACAACAAAAAAAAAAACTTAAATAAATACTTGTAATACTTGTAAATAAAAAGAAAAATATCATATATATTTTGTATTGAGTAGGTTCTTAAAAACACTTCCCGAGCAATTCAATTCCATTAAATCTATTATCCTTAAAAAAAAACATAATAAAATAATAACAACAAGAAAAATATGAAATATTCTTAAAAAAATAAGTAGAAATTCCTTTTTTTTTTTGTTTCTCATCCTTTCCCCCCCAACCATATATTTATCGGTCACAGAATCCAAAAGAATAACCAAAAGGAAGGAAACACATATACATACACACAAAAAAAAAAAACAAAAAATTAAATATAAAAAAAAACTTGGAAGAGTGTTGTAGAAGTAGACTGTGCCAACTCTGGGATACCCGTATGACTGTAATATAAATATTACGTCATCCGGTTAATTACTTTTGGCAAAATTTTAAACATACAGCTTTATTTCGTGTAGTGTAATGCTCATATAAAAGAAGGAGTTGTATGGCAGCTACTTGAACCAACCGCAGTAGACCAACCAAATTTTGCAGAAATTTTGGTCATAACACTAAACTACTTTTGGCAAAATTTCAGACAGGCAGCTGCAATAGGTATTGAGCAATGCTCATATAAAAAAAGAAGCTGTATAGCAGCTAACCGAACCCATGGAGCAAAATGGCTGGGTTTCAATAGCTCCTTTAATTTTTGAGTAATCGTGGTGATGGACAAACAGGCGGACGGACAGATGCAAGGACGGACAGATGACATACATAGCTAAATCGCTTTGTTTTTTCTTTCTGATCTCATTCATACACTTTAGTCTATATCTACCCCCCTCTTTCTCTGCGTCATAAACGTAAAGTCAAATTTGTTATACCCTTTGACCTATAGTCATACGTGTATAAAAAAATAAATAAATAAATATGTTAAATAAAATAATATGATAAAAAAAAAAAAAAAACAAATTATAGAGAAAATTTGGTTATCCTAAATGTTATCCTGATAAACGAAAAAAAAAAGTTGTTTGTTTGTTTTTGTTTTTGTTGTTTTTTTTTTTTATTGTTTTTTATTGTATTTATATTGTGTTTTGTGTCTCTTCAATTGTGTCTTAATGTACATCAAAATTATATTAAAATAAAAAAAATGAAAATATATATGTATATATATATATATATATATATATATATATATATAATAATATTGTTATTATATTTATATAATGAATTGAATCCTTGAATCCTTGAGAAAATCATATAATAATAACAATATTTTTCTAACTGGTTAAACATCCTTAATTTTATCCTTATATTTTAAATGTGTATTCATTGTTGTAAAGAATAACTAAAAGGAAATATGGTTGTTGTTTTTGGTTTTTGTTTTTTTTTTTATTTTTTTATTTTTTTAAAGGAAAAGGAATCACATAACCTCACCTCTTTTCTTTTTATAACGGTTATTTTTTTTACATATCTTTTTTTTTTTTACTTATTTGTTTTTTTTCCCTTAAGGATATTTTAAGAAATATTTATTTATTGTATTTACTTGTTTGTTTTTATTTTTTTTTTGTTGTTGTTTTTGTTATTGTTTTTGTTGCTCATATATATATATTAAACGCGTGTGTATATGTTGTTTATCTTAAATCTTAAAATTCATATAAATTTATTTTGTTTGTTGTTTATTTTTTCGAAGTGTCACATCAAATATTCGCTCGACATTTTATATAGAAAAAAAAAACAACAACAAAAACATCAAAAATAAACAAACAAAAGTATATTTATTGGAATAGAAGTGATATTTTGTTGTTGTTTTTTTTTGTTCCAGCGTTTCGTCATTATGGTCCCAAGTGATGAACGAAATACGAACTTAAAAACAAAAAAAAATGTAAAAAAAAATTTTAAAAGTAAAACAGTGAAGGATAAAATTTTTTATATGAAATAAAAGAATTCTTTTTAGTATTTTCTTGGTTTTAGAGATATGATGGTTCTGATAAAGCATTTTTTTGATTTGGTTTTTGTTTTTTGTTGTTTTTATTTATATACTATTGTATGGTGTATATCTTGGGAGCGTACCAAAATCTCGCGAATCAAAATCTCGCGTATCAAAATCCCGTGCTTTCATAAATCTCGCGTTTCATAATCTCGCGTGTCAAAATTTTGTGTTCAAATTTCAAAATCTCGCGCTCTTTATAATTTTGAAGTTAAAATACTATATGTATATGTAGGAAATATAATTAGAATCGATTTTAGAGTTGGTTTCAGGGTTTTAATAATTTGTTTACGGGAGCATACTGCATACGGGAACATATGCATAATAACGGGAGCACTATTTTAAAAGTTTTGTAGTTGAAATATATAAGCAAGAAATAAAATTAGGAAGTATTTTCGAGTTGGTTTCAAAATAAGAGTTTCAATAAAATTTCTTTAGTGGGGATTTGAAGAGGGCAGCCCGTACTAATTTAAAATAATTTTTAATGTCTTAATATTGAAATATGTATGGAAAAACATAATTAGGAAAGATTTTGTACTAGGTGCAAAATCAGGATTGTACGCCTTTTACAGAATATGTATATGCGAGATTTTTAACTAGTTTGGATTTTAAGGTTTAATTCATAGGCAGAATTATACCCTATTTCCAGAATATTTTTATAGATGTATAGAATTCTAAATTAAGAGGGAATTAAGAGTTGTATTCAAAATCAGGGTTTAAAATGAGAAACACGAGATTTTAAAATGTGAGATTTTGACACGCGATATTTTAAAACGCGTGATTTTGTACCCAACCCGTATACCTTAAATAATATTTAGATAAAATTTGTTTTTATTTTTGTTTGTGATTTTCTATTAGTAAAAATGAGAAGGAATATTGATGATTATGAAATAGCGTATTGAATCATTTCGTATAAATTTGATTTGGTTTTGGTTCTCTATTAATGAATGAAACCCCCACAACTAATGAATGAAACCTCCTAATGGATTTAAAAAACTGAATAAAATTATATATATACTGTCAAGTAAAGATTAAGTTTTTCAAGAAAGGTTGAATGAGATCTTCAACTAATGCTAAATTCAAATTCCTAAATCCCTCAGGACGCACATCGCGCACATTCATTCAGAAGTCAAGTATCAGTGACTTCAAATGTTCTCTAAAATTCCAATTTACAAAAAAAAAAGGATTATCAGGATTAAATATTTTTTGATCTCTTTTAAGGTCAAAAAAATTAAATGGGAAATTTACTGAGTCAGTACTTCAGTTTTATAGAAAATTACTACTTATGGTTGTGCTTTTTTTTTAGCATCCTTGGATAATTACCAGCCACACTTGTTGGTTATATTTTTCGATTTTGGGGTTTTTTGGAGCAGCTTTAACATAAGGATTATATCAAAATAAAAGTGCCACTATCGAATTTTTTAGCACTATATGAAGAAGAACTACTAATAACTAAAAAAGGTCCTTTGATATTAGCAGTTGAGGAATTACCGTTAATTTCTTAAATTTTTTCGTGTATTTTTTATTTTAAAAATTCGAATAGTTTATTTAATATATTAAAATACCGTATTAAATACTTAATGCATGTACTTTATTTAAAAAAATTATATCCAGGGTCTGTTTGCACCCCCAACCCCAAACCGCCTAATTAATAATTTTTCAAAATGCTTTCGGATTTGAAAATCTTTCAAATTCTAAAAAACCAATAGGGTTCATTTCCATATGCGACTTATACAACTTTTTACTCTAAACAAAAGTTACTCTTTCTTACTTTTCTTTCAAAATGAAAAGGACAATACGAAGTTATCTAGCAAAATATGTACACAGTTTTACTTCGATTTTTCCGGGCATGAAAATGAGATTTTGTCTTTTCCTATACTAATCAATATGAATTTATTTCCATGATACTTTACCACTTCTAATATCTAATGTTTAGTTTTTTTAAACTAAGAATGATTTCTTATAATTTTAATTTTTCTGTTGTTTTTTTTTTTATTATTTTTCTTATCCTTTTCCTATCGGACTATTATTTCATTCGTGCTTTCCTGTTCATGTAATAACAATAATCTCCCAAAGGATTTGAAAAAAAATAAAAAATAGAAATCAGTGTAACAAAATTTTCTATTTATTTATATGTATATGTAAATAAACGAGGACATAAAAAGTAACAAAAAAAGAAAAAAAAACCAATCCATGTAAAGAAATAATATCATATTTATCTGCATGAAAGGACCTTTTAAGAAAAAAACATAAAATATATTTCTGTTTTTATTTTTTTATTTTTTTAGATATTTTTTGTGTTGTTTTGCTTTCTTTTGTATTTATGTTTTTTTTTTTTATTTTTATTTGTAAGTTTGATATTCAGTTGCTCCTTACACCCAAGTAAGACAAAAAAAAAAATCTGCTTTTTTTTTTATCTAGATGACAATTTTTTTTTTATTCTTATGCTTCGATATTTTTTTAAGATATAAATGTACTTTTTTAACATTTTCTTATAATTTTGAAAGTTTTTTCAATGTTCAAAAAAATAGGGTGGGTAAAAAATTAAATGCAATTTTGTTTTTTTTAGGAATTTGTAATAATATCAAAATAGATTTCTTGTGAAAATGTTGAATGATAAGGAAATTGGTGATCATTGATTTTAAGTGAAAATGTTAAATGATAAAGAAACCGGTGGTCACTGATTTTCAGTGAAAATGTTGAATGCTGAAGAAATCGGTGGTCATTACCGTACTATCTAAAAAAAATTGTTTTGGAATCTTCAAAAAGAAAAGGGATAATAATAATTGGTTGGTCTAGTTTCTTGAACAACATTCAACAAAAATTTTAAAACACTGTTATTTAATTGTGCTAACTACTCCTAAAAATATCCAAAAATTATTTACAAAAAATAGTTGATCTTTGAGGGAATAATCTTAAAGTAGGGAGGGAATTTTTACTTAGCGCTATTTGGATCATTTTATATGAATTACATTTGGATGAATTGCTTTCCATTGTTTTAATTATTATTTCCTGCATCTGTTTTTTTATTCCTTTTTCACTCCTTTGAGGAGTATAGGGTGTTCACCAACCCATTAAGACTAGGCTTCAGTTTCTTTAATCGTAATATTCACTAAATAGTTGATTAATTGACTGTAGCTGTTGTATAAGATTATGAATACACATTTTGTAAATTTGGTGCGCCATCTATTATCTTAAATAAAATTTTGTATTATAATCTTATTTTATATTACGATATAAGTATACACACTTATGATATTTTTTTAATAGATATGTTCAGAGCGGGGTTTAAACCCGAGAGCTTTTACTTGAAAATCGGCGTCCTAATCATTACACCATTGGTCAAATCATAAATGTAATCAGAAAATATAAGTTTCGAACTTAATTTTATTGAACTAGATAATGTTTTTTTTTATATTAATTGATTTCAAAGTATTGATGCTGCAATACATATGTTTAGATTTCCAGATTAAACCGTTTATCTTTTAGTTTCCAAGATTTTGAAAATGTTTCGAAACTGATTAACTTCAGAGATTAACTGTTAGTACTCGTTACACTTTTCGAACGTTTATCTCCAATTATAGTTCTCCATTTTTCGGACCACAACTCTTTTATATCTCAATCTATAAAAAATATTTAATACCTAAGTAAAAAATTTTAAAAAACATTGTTCTATTATTTGGACCACCCTAATTAAATTTTTTTTTTTGTCTTAAAAAAGGTAATTTCATTTTTTTTCAAACTTTCTTCAGGTTTTTCTTTTCTTACTTTTATTTTGCATCACATTTTTCTTATAATTCTTTATTTTTTTTTTTTAATTTTTTTTTTTCTTATCCTGATTTGCCAATTTATTTTGAAGAGTCCTTAAGGAAACCCATAGCTAAAACACACCAATGAATTGGTAACATTAAAGGATAGATAAGAAATAAGTATAAAAAATAATTCAAGAAAAAAAAACACAGGAATGGAAATGGAAATAAAATAAAATGGAAATAGTGAACAGAAGGATAAAAAAAACATAAAAAAAAAACAAAAATAATTTTCTTTTATTCGATGAACGGTTTTCTATCGTTTGTTTCATTTCATTTCATTTCGTTAGAAATTTGGTTTTTTTTTTTTTTTCTTGGGATTTATACATAGAAATAATAACAAACACAGAAATCAAATTGTGCGATGACAAAAGTGCAAAAAAGGAATTGAATGAAGGAAAAAAAAAAAAAAATTTGAAGAAAAAAATTATCTAAATTGCTGGTAATAAAAAACGGGGTTTCACAGCGATTTACTTGTATTCTCAATATAATAAAAATGAAACAAACAACAAAATAATAATATAATATTGTAACATTTTATAAAACAATATTGTTTTTTATTTTTTGTATTTTGAATTTGTTACTATGAATGTTTGAAATCTGTGTTAAAGTTTGAAATCCTTGTTATAGCATTAGTGATAATTGGTTTCTAAGAGGTTCAGATTATTGAAAGAAAGATATAAAATTATTTTCAAATTTTAATGTATATTTTACTCTTTAACTAATGCTGTATGTGGAACAGTTAACCACTTAAAATAACTGTAATTATTGCTGTATATAAATGAATTTATTATTCTACTTTTTTTTTAAATCCTTTTCCAAATCTTGAAGGAGCATAGGAAATTTACAAAATTATTTAGACTAGGCTTCAGTTTCGTTACATTTATTAAGTCGTTGATCAGTCGGCTGCAGCTGTTATATAAGATTATGAATAAGTGACATTAGGGAGTTATGACAGAAATAAGAATTACATGTCATAAGTTTAAAATAAGAATTGAAGTCCACGGGCCATCGGTCATAATTCTTTTTTATAATATTTCAAACCTAAAAAAATTGGCAATAATTTCAATGAAAGCCTGAGCATCCGATGCCCAACGCCCTTTCTCCCCTCGTGGCCTGACGCCGCGCCTCATTCGTCTTTGTGTTTTGGCGCAGCCGCACAACAACGTGTCAAGCCGCGATATAACCTCTTTTTCAGAAGGTTTAAGTGAAACAAATTGTAGTAAAGTCAAAATATTTCGTGTTAAATTTCTGGAAGAGGGGACATGACACTATTCCAAAAATGTAAGTCAAACAAATTGTAGTAAAATCAAAACATCTTTAGTTGCTTTAAAAATAACAACATTTTTCGTTGAATTATCCTTCAGTTTTGATATTAGCTCAAGCCAGCTTCCCTAAAAGACTTATGACACTTATTAAAATTTTAAAGTGTGACATAGACCATCCAACTTGACTATTCGAATACTTGATATTCGAATATATTTGCATGTTTTTTGACTATTTGATATTCGAATAATTTTTCCAAATATTCGAATAATTTCAAAAATGTAAATCACAGTAAGCTTTGAAAAAAGTACGGTTAATTTCTCTCTTCTTACAAGAAAAAACAAATAAACCCTGAAATAAAAAATAAATTTAAGAATTTTTATATAGAACTAGTATTATTTTAAAGTTTCTATTTTTATTTTTTTTGTTGCAACCAATGCAAATAGATATAGCAAAAAACTTATATATGCTATCCAAAAAAGGATGGATGAAAGAAGAGATCCAGTTTTAATGACACTAATCATTTACCTACAGAGTGGAAATATACCAAGTTCCAACGATTATTTTAAATATTCGTCAAAAAATGCAGCAATTTCATTCGCTGTTAAAATTATGGAACAAATATATCCACAAATGTTCATAGAAGAGCATATTAATAGTAATTCTACCTCATCTTCATCTGATGCAGATGATTTAATAGAATTAACACCACAAGTTGGACTGCAAAAAGAACTCCAAAATGCAATAAGTTCTATTACAGCTCCAAAAAACTGTCATGTTCGCAATACCAGGCAAATTGATAAATATAATGAACTAAAGAAAGAATTTCATCAGTTTGATTCTTTCAAAAAACGATCGGATACGCTTGGCGTTTTGTATAATGCTCTTATAACAATACGGCCTACTTCAACAGCTTCTGAAAGAGTATTCTCAACAGCAGGCTCAATCAAAACAAAAAGACGAACCAGTTTAAATCATGAAACATTTAATTCAATTTTATTTTTAAAATATATGTTTTTAGAAAAAAAATAATGTTTTAAATAATAAAATAGTTCAAAACTAAATGCTTTTCTTTATTTAAATATAACTATTTTTCTTTTTGTTAATATGTCTTTATACTTTTGATAAATTATTCGAGTATTCGATTACTCGAATATTTTAAGATTTTTCTATTTGATATTCGAATAGTTGAAAAGCTCGAATATTTGGATGGTCTAGTGTGACATAAGTATTTTGAAAAAAATGTCATAACTCCCTTAGGGATGTCACCTATTCAAAATCTTATACAATAGCTGCAGCCGACTGATCAACGACTTAACAAATATAACGAAACTGAAGTCTAGTCTAAGTCTAGTCTAAACCAAAAGAAGTTATGACATGTAACCTATGAATACACAATGTGTGCTATCTTTTATCTTACATAAAACTTATATATATTTCTTGGGAGTGGTTAAAAAATTCGTTCACAAAATCTAGGTGGAGAAAATATCGTTTATTTCTCTTTTTTTGGCTTAACTTTAAAAATATATTATAAGGAGGGATTTTAAAGATAGATTCAAATTCAGGATTGGTCTATTTTTCAGAATATTTTAATTATGTAAACATGAGATTATGCATTAAGAGTAATGTTACATAATATTAAAATTAATATTAATTTTTAATAAATTTTATTACATTTTATTAAAAAAATTAGAAACAAATTTATTTAGAATAACCAGTTTTTTAAATACGAGATTTCGTAACAGATCCATATTTTTAAACTACTACGATCATATCTATCGGTTTTTGACTCCAACAATTTCAATCTAAACTGTCGGCGCCTTAACCACTACGCCAGGGCAGATAATTTAATAAATTTAAAACTGTTTAAGTTATGTTATTCTAGGAAATCCTAATACAATTTTTTATTTATCTTATTCAGAGTTTCTCAAACATAATATTTTTTATTAGAAATCAAATTCATTTATGTATGTATTTGATAACATATAATATTATTATGTGGACACTTCAGTAACGCTATAGTATCATAAAAACAAATCAGTTTCATTAAATTTTTATGCCGCCCCCAAACCCTAGCTAAACAAATTATTGGAACCCTAATTTCGTATTCAACTCTGGAATCCTTCCTAACTTTTTTTTATTTAATAATAAGTTAACAACAAAATGTGGACTGATTTTTGGTTTTCAGTCTTTTTTCAGTATTTTCTTTTCGGGATTTTGGAACATTTGGGATTTTTTTTTACAAAATTAAAATTCGGGATTTTTTCTTTTCTAGATTCAGCAGTTTCCATTCGGCATTTGGTTTTTAGTAAACTGCCATGCACCCCTTAAATTAGTTTGGTATTCCTTTTTTGTTCTAAGAGCAATCCTTTGATCCTATGGTTTATTATTTATAAGCTGCATCTTAACTTTTTTCAAGGTTTCAGCATATTAGTTTTGTCGTAACAACTTATGATCCGAACCTTAAATTTCTAAATTGCCACTAGGAACGATTTTGACTGAGTGATACTAGGAATAATTTTGTCAGTCAGTTCGTCTAGTGTCAAAATTTTTCAATATGGAAACTCTCATAACAGGATTTCGTTATTTCACTGTAACTTTTACAAAAAAAAAAAAGCATCCATTTTATTTGAACTAGAAGAAAAGAGAGGTGAACAATGACGTAAAAAAATAATAAGAATAGAAATATTGTGTCCGATAATAATCTTTTGAACTGCTTTTTGGTATATCCAAAAATACAAAACGTATTTTATACTAAAATTTTCTTATACTAAAAAGTTAGAACTAAAATAAAATAACCAAAAACAAAGAAAGTAAAGAAAATCCATTATTTCCAATATAATATTTTGGAGATTTCTTTGGAGAGATTTTATGAAAATTGTGTGCTGATTTAAGTCTTAAAATGTGATAGTTTTGAAAATTGCATACAAACATAAAATGGAAAATTGTCGAAATTGTCGAAATATCTTGTCAATTTTTCCATTTTACGATCTCAATTCAAAGATCTTAAGGTGGAGTGTAAAAATATGTGACTATTTAAATATATATATAAAAAACAAAAAACAATTCTTTTGTCTTAAAATAAAAATTATTATATTTTTTAAAAGATATATTCATGGGACTTTTAAGATTATAATAATAACCAAAAAAATATTGAAGAAAAAAAAAAACAAGTATATTTGGTTACGTTTGTAGGAGTTAAGATTAAGATACAACTTCTAAAATTTGGGTTTATTTTGGTAAATAATTCTTTTTCTCTTTGTTTCTTAAAAAAAAATTATAACATTATTGTTAAAATGGGGGACAAAGACATGAATTCAAACTTATAAAAAAAAAAATTTGGAGCTTAAGATATTTTTTTATTACTAGGGACCCAAAAAAAAAAAAACCACTCAAATTGTAATATTCAAACATTAAATTTGAGAAAATATCTATAGAATTACATGTATCCTAGCACTTTAAGAACACAAAACACAAAAAAAAAAACAAAAGATTAAGATTAGTTTTAAATGTCGAGACATTTTTGATAAGAAAAGGATATTTATATCCTTTTATATGGTGTATTGTCCTTTTTATAGATAGCATTCAATAATTTTTTATAGTTCTAAATATTATAAAAAAATAAACGGTTGGTTTTGGATAATAGCTAATAATTCTTCTGTTTTTTATTTTATTTATTTGATAAGTCTTTGGGTAATATCTTAAGATATAATTTTTTTTATTTACCAAAATTTTGAAGTGTAATTTTTCTTAAGATTTTAGTTTTTGATAAAAAAAAAAAAACATTGAATTTTAAATAAAAATAAATTGGCTGACTGTTTAATAGCGGTTTTTTGGAGTTTAGTAACAAATAATTGAAAGATATTTTGCGCTACAAGGAATAAGTTGTTTTCAAAATCATCTCTTGGTTCTTATTCTATAAATCGGTGACCTGAATTAAGGCTCCGGAGTGTTATTTCCCATTTAATGAGAAATAACGCACAGGAGTTTTTTTTAAAGTAATTGAGAAATAAAGCCCCCAAAATATGGGAAATAAAGTCCAAGGTTTCATTTCTCCTTTAAGTTGAACTACGACTTCTTTGAAAAATAAAGCCACAGGGTATTATTCAAAATTGCAAATGAAGAAACCACAGTGGTTTCATATATTTTTATTAAAATATTTGATTAAAAACGTAATTTTATAATATCAGTGACGAGTACGAATATATACAGATTTTCTTGAACTATAATATCAAAACTAATTAGCACACATTTTGGAGTTAAAATCGAAATCAGGGGTATTCCTTTTTTTTGATTAAAAAATTAAAAAATGAATAATAATTTTACATATAAACTACATTTATACTACAAACTAAACTTATAAATCAGTATTTTAACCAGATATTGCAACCAAAGTATTGCATACATTAATCCATTCATACTCTGAAAAAAGGGTCTACTTAGATTTTTTTACCTACTTAATATGCTTCCAAATATAGAATCTCTCATAGAAAAATATATAAATATTAAATAAATATGGTTTTATATCTAATATTTTACTTACATATAAGTAATTAAGGTTTGAAAATTACAAAAATGGATTTTACTACAAATTGACTTTATTCCTCAAGAAGTCGAAATTTAATTGGAAGAGAAAAAACACCCGGAGGCTTTATTTCTTACAGAAGTCGTAGTCCAACCCCGGGGTTTTATTATTCAATTATTATGAGAAAAAAGACCCCAGGGCGTTATTTTTTATTAAACGGAAAGTAATTCCCCGGGGGTTTTATTTCGCAGGGCCTTAATTCAGGTCACCCTATAATTCACTTTTTTGTAATGAAATTATCATTTTCTGATTAGTGAGTGTTTTTTACTAATCAAACTTCACAGTTTTGTTGTGGAATGTTATTTTGGTGCAGGAAAATTTTTCAAAAAATTGATTCGTGATAAGTTGTTAGTGCAACAGTGCCAAGGATCAATTAGATCTTAAAAAAGAAGAAAAATGATATGTTGGAAAATAATTCTTCTAATAAAACTTTTTAATATTATTCTTTAATTCTACTTGTATATATTAGTAGACTTTGATTACTTGATGTAGTGTTTTTGTAATCGTTTATTTTGCTTACAAGTGTTTTTTAGGCATTTTAATTGTAAATATATATATATTAAATTAAAAATATCCTAACTGTATGAAAAAATTGTCATTAATGTATTAGATAGTGATTAATCTATCAATAGTATAATTATTTTTAATTAAACTTTACTTAAGTGCTATCATAATTTCTAGGACATTAGGTTCAACCTCAATATCCTCAAATTTTTTAAGGAATCTTCTAACTTTAAACTTCTTTAAACAATTGATAAAATTTTATTTATAATAAAAGCTGTCGCTGTAGCTGTTGTCTCAGTTATCTAGTTGGTTCTTGTAAGTAAAACGATGTCCATAAAACGTTTACAATTTAAAAAGCATAATATTTTTTTGTTATCTAATCTTTCAAGTAATGGATGGGGTTGATATTTCTATAATTTTAGTTTTTTCTTTTTTTTTTTTGATCATTGTTTTTGATAAATTCACTCATCAATTCTTATACAATTTCCCTTCTTTTAAACATTTATATTTTATAACCCCAGGATATATTCTTCTAGTAAATAAACTGAGGGCGTTATGTAAATATAGAAAAAACACAATAGTAGTTTTGGTATTTTGTAAATAGTTCTAGATATTTCATGAATATATTTAAAGTGTTTCTAAATGTTTTTTAGTAAAAAAAAAAGATTATTCCTTAAAAAATGTTAGGAATGTTGGATAAAAATTTCTCTTTGTATATTTAATAGATCAAAAGATTTTATTTTTAAGTTTTTTTTTATTCTATAAACAGATAAAAATAACAATCAAAGTTTTTTGTTTTAAATGAATAAAAATACTTTAATTTTTAGGGAGTTTTTTTTTTATATTTTAATGTGATCAATATCAATATCAATAAATTAGTGGGATATTAGTGGGATACTTTTCATCCTCTTGATTTCATCCCACTGTATTTCTTATACTTGGGATGGTTGGGTTTTTTAACTTAATTATAAAATTCTTTTGTTTTGAGACTTATAAGATAACATGTGAAATTATTTTATGATTATATAACGCGAGAATATCTTATAGTTTAAATTAATGTTGAGAGGTTTTTTTAACTTTTTTAATATCAAGTTTATCTATGTTCACTTTTTATATTAAATTATATCACTAATTATCTTTTAAAACTTATAATAAATTTATTTATAAATTCCAATTTAAATGTTAACTTTTGTGATTTTAAAAATTGAATCAAATTTGTAAACCCTCTATCTCTTTCTAAAATTAAAACAAAAAGAAAATTGGCAAAAAATTTAAATTAATTTTTAAAATCATTGTTTTATAGCAATTATATATACCCCAGATATAGAAATTTTTAGCAAGCTTTTTTTTTTTTTATTACTTTTTATTTATTTTTTCAGTTTCTCTTTACATCCATAAAAAAGTTTACAAAATTAGATTAAATTTATTGTTTTAGTTGATTTACATGTAAAAATATAATAATTTTTATTTTGTAAATTTTGGTTCTTTTTCTTAGTTTATTTATTTATGTTTACAAATGATATATATTTTTTTTATATATTTTTTTCTATTATATAATTGTAAAAAAATTACTTAAAAAACCAATTCATTTTCATTATTATTTAAAATAAAAACCTTAAAACTAACTTAAACACTATTCTAAAACTATATCTAAAAATAAAACTTTAATACAAAAAAATTTGTTAAACTCAATTTAAATTTTTTAACCACCAATAATCTCTATAGACAGACATATCCTTATTTGGGATATGGGTGTCGTATTTCAGGCAACCAATGTCAATATTATTTGGATCAAATTCTATTTTAGTACATGTAGCCCTTCTACTATAGTGAAATAGTAGAGGGACATGATTTTGGCTTTGTATAAAACCTTCTTTATCTAAGTAAATGAAATGTTCTGGTGCTATGAAGCCCGATTTTAATGTTTTTTTAATATACTCATTATTATGGTAGAATATATGGGATATTAAATCATTTTCGGGAGTGTTAATTGCTCTATCAAAATGTTGGCGAATCAATTTAATTATGAAATTATCAATTCTTATTAGTTTTGATTTTTTATATATATATTTGTTTGAAAGATAATGCAAATAATTAGTTTCGGGTTTTCTGCATTCGTTTAAACACACTCTTATGCACTTTCTCTCAAATTTTCTGATTTTTTCCATCAAACTGGCACTTATATTGTACCAGATTGGTGAAGCATAGGTTAATGTGGGTCTGACAAAAGCTTGGTAACTAATAATTTTAACCCTTGTACTTATTGTTTTATTGAAAAACAGTTTTTTGCATGCCATAAATGCTTTATTCGCTTTCAATATGATCTCTTTGATGTGATTAGAGTAGTTAATATTAAATTGGAGATTAGTACCTAGATACTTAACTGATTTTTTTTTCGGTAATATATCATTTGAAGGACTTTTTATTTCAAATTTTCTCCATTGTTTTTTTAAATTATAGTTTAAGTTTTTATACGTATTACGGAATAGAATAGTTTCACATTTATTGTAATTAATTTTTAGCTGCCAGACCTTACAGTAATCGATTACAAAATTGAACATTTTTTGGGCTGCATTGTTTATATTTTCTATTTTGTTGCTACTTGTATAAATAATTATATCGTCGGCAAAGGCCAATGAATGATGTTCGCCCTTGAATGAATTTAATATTTCTAGTAGTTCATTGATATATATCGAGAATAATATTGGGGAGTTCACCGTGCCTTGCATTAGACCATTTTCAATATTATGTAATTTATAGCATTTTGAATCTTTAGAGGAAATATAGAATTTATTACCATAAATCATATTGAGAATAATATAAATAAGGTGGTTCGGAAATTTATATTTATATAATTTGTAAGCTAGACCATCTAACCATATGCTGTTAAACGCTTTTTCTAAATCGATTAAGCATGCTCCGGTAGCATTTTTTTTATTAATGCTCCAGCAAACGTCGGAAACTAGTTTTGTGATAGCATTTATAGCACCATGTTTGTGTCTGAATCCAAATTGGTTGTTTACTAAAATATTATTTTCATTGACAAACATATTAATTTTATCATTTATTATTGTCTCGAACACCTTACTTATGTTGGGTAATAGGCTTATGGGCCTATAATTTCCTGGTATAACAGGGTCTTTTCCAGGTTTTTTAAAAAGTATGACTTTGGCTTTTTTCCATATGTTCGGAAAATAAGACAAGTTTAAGCAATTGTTAAAAAGAATTACATATTGGTTTATTATTTTGTTGCTTAAATTCTTTAAAATAATATTTGGTATGTTATCGTAGCCACAAGAAGTTTTTGGTTTGAGTGATTTAAATTTGTAGTTAAGATCATCAAAGTTCGTGAAATAACTATTTTCTACATATTGGTTATCTGATTTGTTATGTTCGCTAAAATTACATAAGGAAACATTGTTATTCAGTTTTTCTTTATTTAATTGTCTAGAAGAGTTGATTTTATTAGATATGTTACTGTGAAAATTGTTAAAAAGGTGATTGTGTTTTTTATGAGTATGTTCTAAGTATGTACCGACTATTTTATTAATATCTATAGGGTTAGTAACAATGAATTTATCATCATTCGTTTTATTAAGTTTATTTGAGTCTATATTATTTTCATTTAAAAGGTATTGTTCCGTAGGTTTTATATTTAAGCATTTGATATTGGAATCACCATTTTTTTTCCTGAAAATTTTATTGATTTCAGGAAACATATTATGGTTATTTCCGGGAATGATTTTTCTTATTCTATTATTCCAATATGTACTAATTTCTATTTTGATTTGTTCTTTGATTAGGGTATTAATATTATTTAATAAGCTTTTTAAAAGTATGATTTGTGGTGCCGAGAAATTGAGATTTTGCTTATATATTTTATGAATGTCATTTATTAAAATACTCTTTTTTTTTAAAAGCTTTTTTAATTTAATTGAATTATATTTACTTAGAAAGTTCTTTTTTATATTGATTTTCGGTGTGTTATCGTTAATTGTTTTTAAAATTATTTCGTTTAATTTCAACAAATGAAAGTTAATGTCGTTTGCTGGTATATTGATATTATTAAAAATTGTTTTTTCATTATTTTCATAAAAGTTATTAAAATTTTTATCTAATTCTTTTCTAAATTTATTCCAGTTTACTTTACTAAATAGGAATTTATTGTCATTTGGTGGGATTTCAGGTAAAAGTTTATCATTGTTAATTCGAAATTTTGATAGGATACCACAATGGTCACTATCCATAGGAATTGTGGAAATAGTGCCAACAAAATTTATTCTTGAATCACTTATAATTAAATCTAAATAGGAGTTTGCTCTCGGTAATGTAGGTAGGTCTGTTACAAGCAGTTTACATTTATATAAAATTTTATTTTGTTCTAACCATTTATTTAGCTGATTCCCTCTACTATTATTCTTCGCGTTTAACCAGTAATTATGTTTTGCGTTAAAGTCCCCTGTTATTATATAATAGTTATTTGGATTGTCTAGACATAGAATATCAAAAATTTTTTTGAACTCGTTTATAAAATAATTGGAATTTGTTTGTGGTGCATAAGCAGAAATTATATAAAAGTTATTATTATTAGGAAGTTTTGTTAAAATAATACATAATTCTAAACAAATGAAATTATCAAAAATCGCATTTTTAATTATTTTATATTTTACTGTATTTTTTATTAATATGGCAACACCGCCCCCTTCGTTAGACTTTCGATCAGTTCTAATTATATTGTAATCAGTCATTATCAGCTGATGTTTCTCTTTGAGTTTTGTTTCGTTAACACACATCATGTCTGGTGAATAATTTTCGAGCAAGTGCATAAGAGAAAGCTTTTTTGAGTGAGAAACAAGAGAGTTTACATTGGCTGTAATTAAGGTGTATTGATTATTAATCATTATAGTGCGTTTATTCAATATTAAGATGATCACATACAAGTTCAATTCTATGTGATAATTCGTTAAATTTGCTATCTATCATTTCTTTTATTTTTTGTATTAAAGTGTCATTTATAGTACTTACATCTGTGTTATTATTATTATTAGTATTTGTATTATTAGTATTAGTATGATCTATATTATTATCATTAGGGTTAGTACTAGTATTGAGACTATTTTTATTATTATTATTTGTGTTAGTATTGTTATTGTTTTGACTAATATTTTTTAAATTATGAGAATTATTTCTTACTGTATTGGAATATGAGATATTTGGTTGTACATAATTATTCACCATGTTGTGTCTATCAGCAATTTTATTTTTTGCCAGTTCTTTTAGTTCTTCACGACGTTGTATTTTTTTCATTCGTTCCGGACAGCCGCTAAATGATGATGGATGGCCTGCTTGCTGACATAAAATGCAGAATAATTTGGACTTTGGATCTGCATCTGTTATTTTACAATTTGAAGGCAGGTGGTTTTCTCCGCATTTTACACAGCGAAAATCCATATTACAATTGGATGCTGTATGTCCAAATCGTTGACATCTGGTGCACTGAGTCAGGTTTGGTTTTTTAAGGCTTTCCCATCTGATTATTTGATGATCAAGAGTTTTGATTTTATATAATTCATTAACCATGCTGTTTGGTGAAATTTGGATAACAAAAAAAGGTGAAGCTTTATTATTATTTTTTTGTGTTCTTGTAGATAGTTTTATAGCCTTTTCAAATTTGAGGTTATCATTTTGATATGATTTTAGCAAATCTAAAACATCTTCGCAAGAATAAGAACTATGGAGACCTTTCAGCACCATTGAATGATTCTTTTCAGATTTAGGAGTAAATGTATAGTAGTTTGTGTTCGATTTTTTCAAAAATTCGCAAGCAGTTTTATATTCCGCTAAATTGTAAGTATATAGAATAAAGTTTTTTTCTGTTTTATAAAATTTTTTATTTTTTGATTTTTTTTTTTTTTTTTTTAGTGTAAAAATACCACAACCGAATAATTTGAAGGTTCAAATTGAACTCTCAATTTTTTTTAGCAAGCAAATTTGAGTAGTTAAATTATGTGGTAAAATTTTGCATATATTTAGGCTAAACTTATTTATTTATTTATTTATTTATTCGAATATTACGCATTATAACTACGCAATATTGGTAAAACACTCGGCTGCCAGGGCCATTGTGGGCTGATTTTAATTACTCTTTCAATTTTTTATATCTTATTTAAATTTAAATCTTAAAACTATTTTTATAATTATTTTAATTAAACAATATGCTTATTTACAGTTAAATATTTACTTTACATACTTACATTACATTATTATTACTTACTTATTTACAATTTTGAAAATACTTTTTTAATTTCTTAACTAATCTTTAACTAATCCTTATGTATAATTTAATTTAAACATTCAAAAATTTTTAATCTTGTAATTCTTGTTTTTATATAATATGCAATAATATTGATATTACTTTTTTATGTCGAGGCTAAACTTAGCTAAAATTTAAGAAAATTAAGTTCCCTCTTAAATTGCATACTTTTAGGCTATACGCAAAAAAATTTCGGGAGATATTTCTTGGTGAATTTTTAATTTTAAAATTTATCTTTTCTAGTGACATCTATTGGAAAAATAATAATTAAAATCAAGCCAAAATTACAAAAATTGTTAAATTGCTAATTAAAAATTATTAATTCTAAATAATAATTAAAGTAATATATTTATGTACGAGTATATATCTTGTATTTGTAAAATGTGTTGATAATTTAGTTTCTCTTATATATTATTTAATTAGGATAAAACCAATTGAATTTATGTTAGTATATAGATTAATTATATTAAAAAACTCAAACTTTTACAAAATAATTACAGGAAATTGTATTTTATTAGTAAATATTTAATTATTATTATTTACTTTTATTAAAAGGATTAATTATTATTAAATTGAAAGGATATCTATATATACATAAATTTTATATTTTATTAATATGCTTTCGCAATTAAGATTGTTCTATTCAAATACTCACAAAACTTTTTAAAAAAAAACGTAATACCCTAATTAATTTTTTTTCAAGAGGCTTAGAAATTAATGTTCATAAATGGGAGTTCTATTTTCAAAACCTACAAAATGTAAGTATTATGAATTAAATAATACCAATATAAGGCAAAACTTCCGGAAAGGGGTTGTGAGCTATCAAGATGACGTCATCACATAACGGTACTAAATATCTCAAAGTTTCCGAATATATATACCATTAGTGGCGATGGCGTCATCTAGTGGTCGAAAAATGCATTACAAAATGTTCTTAAGATTTTGTAGCATTTTTATTAAAATGTTATATTTTTCCTGTAAGACAATAAACTGGAACCAACATCTTACAATATAGTAGGGCATGATATTGTCTTTCATAAACATCTTGTTTCATCTGGATGGGTGCTACAATTTTTGAGATATTGCAATTTAAAGTGAAAATTTAAAAAAAAAAAAAAAAAAAAATCAAACTTTCAAAAAAACTACTATAACTGTAAAATTTTCAAAAACACCTTGTTATATTATTATACCATTAGAAAGGTCTCTTAAAACTCTTTCCAACGATATATAATAAGTAAAGGAATATAGGAAGTTTCACCCAATATAAATTTGCTCCTACCACTTTAATATTAAATCAAGATCATTTAGGAATTAAATAAAGTTTTATAATATTTGGTCCTTAAAAATATTTTAAATAAAATTTTCTTAAAGTTGCAAGTATTTTAAAATTAATTTTTTTTTAGCTATACTTTTATTTTTAGAAAACACTTTCAATTAATAACAATCATAAATTTACACATCTAAATTTTTTTTTTTTAAATTTATTAAAAATTCATTCATTTTTTAAACGCTTTTAATTTTTTATACACGTTTTTTTTTTTTTTATTCTTAATTTTTCTTTTTTTACGTGAAAAATTCAAAAAAAAAAAAAAAGTACATAGATGAATTACATGAAATATAATTTTTCAAAGTATAAGAATAAGTAAAAAAAAAAGAATAAATTGCTACCAAACAATATAACATAACATCATTATTATAACATATCAAGTAAGTTATTTAAACTGTTTAAAAAAATTTTCTCATACCGCCTTCTTCTCAATTTCCTTAAAAAGAAATTTACAATAACAATAAAGTATTAACATAATCCATAAATAATTTTTTTTATTATTTTTTTTTTTTTTTCTCGAAAATACAGCATTTATAAAAGCAATACGTTTAAACTTTTTTTTTTATATACGAGTATATTTATAAATGTATGTATATTTAATGTATGTACATATTTTCGAAGGATTATGATGTATTAAAGTTTGGTTTTTCTGTAATCATCAAAAAAAAAAAAAAAAAACAACAACAGCAACAATTTTTATCAAAAAAGAAGAAAAAAATCAAAAAAAAAAACAACAAGAAAATTTCATATCAAACATGACTGATAACACAACAGAAAACACATTTTTTATCTAAGTCAAAAAAAAGTAAAAAAAAAAAAAATTTAAAAGAATTTCTTTGTTTTTTATACACACCACATAACTATATGCATAATATAAATATATTTGATGGGTGGTTTAAAAATAAAGGAAATATGTGTATTTTTTTTAAGGTTGCCAGGCCTTTTTAGTACATTTTCAAAATTTTCAAAAAAATTTTGTAAAAATGCGCCTATATAATTTTACTCTGTTTTTCCCTTTTTACCTACGGCTGAATAAAAAATGTCAGCAACGGTTATTTTATTGCAATAAAAATCATTTAATGTTAAAACCTCCCGTTACGGAGCTACAGCCTTTCAAAATCTGAAGAAACCTTGTATTTAAAACAATAGTTCTATGAGGTATATTTTCAATCTGAAAACGTCGAAAGACCGCTGCTTTTATAAGCTTTACAAATTTTTAAAAAACACTGGGTTGCCATACGGTACTAATATTTACCGTTATCCAAAATTTAATTTTTGCAAAATTTTTGACCCCACATAACTTCTGAACGGCTTAAGCTAGAAACTTAAAATTTTGAGACATGTTAGATCCTTAGAAATTAGTAGGAGTCGTAAGAAAATTTTTTGTTTCGCCTCCGTTTAAGAGCTGTAAAGGTTCCAAAATTGAAATTTTGCCATTTTTAAGCACCTGTAACTTGAATACCTGTCCAATTTTTTTTTTATTAATATACAAAATTTAAAGGTCCAACATTATATTTTAAACGAAACAGATATTATATTTTGAGTTGAATAATAGTTTATCAATTAAGATTTTTTATTTTTCAATTCGAAGTTCTTGATTTTTGAAGAACAGTGTTAATTGTTTCTATAACTTCGAATAAACTTCAAAATTTATTCAGAAATTGCAGTTATATTATTATAGTCTTTTGTTTATTTAATTTATTAAATAAAACTTTAGTTCTGCCTGGTTGTAATGTGTGTTTGCATTGCAAGCGTTCACATTATGGCATTCGTGGATATTAGAGAAACGGACTAAATGGGATATTCGGAATCCAAAAAGTTCCGATTTTAGGATATCTGGAAGTGATCCAATTTTTGAAGTGATACATGGAAAGGGCTAAAAGATTTAAAGGAGGTACTCAGGATTCAATGTCAGATTTTTCTAAATAGTATCTCTAATATAGTATTTCTAAATAGACAGCTCTATCAAATGCCTTTTACCACAAGTCCTCAAGGCATTTGGAAGTGCTTTATCTTTTTGATACATAAAAGAGGACAAAGTACTAGAAGTTATATTCGGGATCGGAAAAGTTCCAATAGTTTTTATGGATAGTTTCTTGGCAAGTTTTATCAAATACCTTTTAAAAATATATATTTAATATTTAACTAAATACCTGCAAGTCTTTAGCTCATCCGAAAGTGCTTCATGTTATACATATCTACGTCATTGAGTAAATCGGATCGTGCAGTTATACATATGTATAATAAAGTTAAAAGGCAGCTATATCAATTATTAACATTTAACATTTAAAAATTAACTAAAATTTTAGACTCTTATTTAAAGACTTACAAGTTTTATGCAAGGCCGGAAAAGTCTTCCAATTTAACGTATCAAATTTTAATTAACTAATTCTTTTATATTAAAGCTGTATTCTGTAGAATTGGTTTACAACCTGCTCCCATTACCTCATGCACAATTTATGACTTCTTTTAATTTTTCGTGATGCGGCAACCCTACCAAAACACTGATAATATCTTTTATTATCTTTTTCTACCATATTTATATTGTTATATTGTTATACTGTTATTGTTTTTCGTTAAGGAAAATTAAAAAAAAAAAAAAAAAATGTTTAAAAACTTCAAGAACAAAAAAAAAAGAAATTCAAATTCTTTGGAAACTTTTTTTTTTTTTTCAAGGAAAGATAACGTATACGAAAATGTAAAACTTTTCTTTTACGAAAGATTTTAATAGAAGAATAGAATAGTATAGATAGAATTTAAAGAAATTTGGGGAAAAGGGGAACACAATATAAAATAAAAGAATTTAAAATTATTTTTATGTATTTTGACCTATTATCCTTTCATAAATAGTTTTGAATACTAAAAGAATGCGATATGAATTTTAAAAATGTGAAACCAATAGAAAAGTTAGAAGAAAACAAAAAAGAAAAGAAATGTGAAAATCTTTTTTAAAGTATCTAAAGAATCTTTAAATGACTAAATTATGTTTTTCTGTGTTAAATATTTTGATTTTTAAAAAGTTGTCCTTGCATTTTTTTGTTATTTACTGGGTATATTAATTTTGAGTAGAGTTTTGATATGAAGATGAGTTGAGTTTTGAGTGATTAGACATATTATTAGAATAATTCAGCGGGCCTTAAGTGACATTTTACTAAAGTTTAAACTTTATAGAATTACAACTTTTTGAAAAGTAAGTTTGGGTTTAACTTAACCTATTGTTTTAGATATATATGGGAGCGACACGAAATCCCAAACCCCAAAATCCCAAATTCCAAAATTCCAGAATACCAAAATCCCAAATTTTAAAATCCCAAATTTAAAATTTCCAAAACACAAAATCCCAAATTGCAAAATCCCAATTTTAAGTAAGTTATAAAATCAAGGTTATATCTTTTTCCAGAATATTTATATATGTATGTGTATGTATATAAGAGATTTTGAAACAGGTAGGATTTTAGAGTTGCTTACAAAATCATAGTTCTGCGCCTTTTATAGAATTTATATATATATAAATATGTTTATGCATAACAGTTTATGGGAGATTCTGAATTATTCAAGATTTTAGAGTTGGCTAGAAAATTAGGGTTTCAATAATTAGTTTATCGGGGGTTTGGGGGCGGCAGGCCCCGTTATTAGAAGTTCTTTATTATTGAAAATATATATTAATATACAAAAATATCTAGGAGGGATTTTCTAGTTGATTACAAAACGAATTATGATAACGATAGTGGTTTGAGATTTTGGGATTTTGGGATTTTGCATTTTGGATTTGGGGATTTTAAATTTGTGATTTTGTATTTGGGATTTTGGGATTTAGGGATTTTGGAATTTTGGGATTTTGAATTTTGGGATTTTGATATTTTAAATTTGTAATATCTTATTTGAGATTTTGCATTTGTAATTTCGTACCCAACCCATATATTCATGCAAATTAACATTTTTAAAGCTACAGAATTATTAGGATAGAGTGTTTTAAACCATTCGTACCCAGCTTAGTTGATTTGAATATAATTTAAAATATATATTTTTTTTTCTAATCTTTGTTTTTGTATCTGGATGTATTTTTGTTTTTTTTTCCTCTTATATTTCTTCGTCCTTTTTATACTTTTGGTTTTATTTTCAATTTTTATTTTATCTCTTGTAATAAAAACAGAAAAAAAAAAACATAAATCACGAACCAATGGACAAATAATAACAGTAAACAGAATAAAATAGATTTTTTTTTGAATAAGACTAAAGTAGACAGGATATAAGCAGTAGAAGACTAAAATCAGATTTTTTTTTTTATTTTGTTATTGTTTTTTTTTTTTTTTTTTAAGGGATAAAGACTAAAATTTAATTGTCCAATTTTCGAGAAAATATCTTTATCCTTTGTTTATTTTTTCATTTTTTACAGAAAATTTAAATTTTGATTATTTAGTTTTATTTTAAAGAAAATTTTATTTTTAAAGATTTAAAAGATAGCCAGTGATAATTTGAAAAGATTATGGTTGAAAGATACACAAGTAAACAAAAATAGAAAAAGATTCAACCAAAAACAATAAGAAGACAAATAAAAATGGAAATTAAGAAATTGATGCTATTTGGATTCTTTTATGATATCTATTATGGTTTGAAATTTGGTTAATTTTGATTTTTTTTTATATTATTGTTTATTTAAGTAAATTTTTTTTGAATACGATTTAAATTTTAAGATTGAAAAAATTTAAATACGAAATATTAGTACTTAATATGGAAGTTATAGTCCGAAATATGGTAGTTAACTAAATTTATTGTAAAGTTATTTAATAACTGGTTTAATTCAAAAACCCCATTAAAAAATTTAGTGGCTAAATTGCATGAGTTGGTTAATTCTTCAAAATAAATGTTTTTCTAGAGTCACTAATCATCTAGGGGATTAATCAAATTAATTTAAGGTTTAAATTTACATATACTCTGCTCTAGTTTTTGGATATTAAAATTGTCTTCAGTGTCAGACCTATGTAAAAGAGTATTTTAAGGGTTTAAGGTTTGTTGAAGCTTCTGATTTTTATTATTTTTGAGCTTTTCTTAGTTAATTTTTTTTTTTTTTTTTTTTTTTTTTTTTTTTTAAACTTTTATTATTGCCTTTATTACATTCTTATTTTAACTTAGCCTATAAAAAGTTTATAAAAATTGACTTATTAGTAATTATTAACAAATTATTAACATTTAAATTAATATTTAATTTTTACGTTAATTTATATTCTAATTTTTATTTTAATTTTCTTATTATTTAGAGTAAAAACTCTATTTATTCCATTTTTTTATGTAGTATTGTAAAAAATTATGGCGAAAAAAAAATCAATATTAAATCTTACTTATTATTAAAAAACAACCTAACCTATTCCTTATTCTATACTTAATCTATCTTAAAAATATACTAAGCCTAAACTAAACCTAATTTGTAATTATAATACTTAATTATGATAATTATGAGTTAACCAACCACCAATATTCTTTTTTAATTTTTTTATCTTTATTCGTAATAGACATGTCGTATATCAAACTTTCTCCATTAATATTGCCCGGGTTATACTCTATTGCCTTGCATGTGGCCCGTCTACTATAGTGGTATAGTAGTGGGACATGATCTTGGTTTTGGATATAACCATTTTTATCAAGAAAAATGAAATGCTCAGGGGCTATAAAACCCGTGAGCAAGGTTTTTCTTATGTACTCCTCATTGTGGTAGTATATATGTGATATAAGACCATTTTCTGGAGTGTTTTGTGCTCTCTCATAGTGTTTTCTGACAAGTTTTATAATAAAACCGTCAATTCTGTGTATGTTTGATGCCTTATACAAATATTTGTTTGAGTAGAAATGTTTGTAATCGGAGTCGGGCTTTTTGTTTATATTAGTACAAATTCTTATGCACTTTCTTTCTAGCTTACGTAGTTTTTCCATTAAACTTGCGCTAATGTTGTACCATATGGGTACACCATACACAAGTGTTGGCCTAACTAATGTTTGATAGCATATTATTTTTACTCTATTACTTATATTTTTATTGTAAAAGAGTTTTTTTGCTGCCATAAAGGATTTATTTCCTTTTGAAATTGTGTATTTAATATGTTCGGAGTAGTTCAAATTACGATGTAGAAAAACTCCGAGGTATTTAACACTTTTTTTGTTTGCAAGAGGTGAATTATCTGGTGATTTTATAATATAGCTTTTCCAATTTTTTTTTATATCTGAACTTGTTTTGTCAACCGTATTACGAAATAATATAGTTTCGCATTTGTTGAAGTTCACTTTTAATATCCAGATTTTGCAGTAGTCCAAAATGATATTAAACATTTTTTGCACTTTGGACTGTATGCTACTTACTGAGTCATTCGCAGAATAGACTATAATATCGTCAGCAAAAGCTAATGTGTAGGTATATCCTTTAACACGCTCTAATAATTTTAATAGATCTGCTATATACAGTGAAAAGAGGATTGGTGCGTTGACTGTTCCCTGTAGCAGACCGTTTTCAATTGGGAAGGTCATACTTGATGCATTTCGTGAGTTATACACAACAAAATTGTTGTTGTATAACATGTTATAAATGAGAGCACTCAAATTAGATGGGAATTTATATTTATATATTAACTTATACATTAAGCCATCGAGCCAGACAGAATTAAATGCTTTTTCAAGATCAACAAGACAAGCACCAACACCGTAATTCTTATTAATATACCAACAAATATCAGATGTGAGTTTGGTTATGGTGTGAATAGTTCCATGTTTATACCTAAACCCAAATTGATTATCAGGTATTAATTTATTTAAATTAGAGAAGTTTTGAATTTTATCATTTAAAAGGGTTTCAAAAACTTTACTTATGTTTGGCATTAAACTAATTGGCCTATAATTACTAGGATTAGTTGGATCTTTGCCTGGTTTTTTTAGCAATATTGTTTTCGAAGTTTTCCATATATTTGGAAAATACGAGTTATTAATTGCATTGTTAAATAAAATGACATATTTCGAAATAATTAAGTTACTCAACTTTTTTAAAACTATATTTGGTATATTATCAATACCAGAAGAAGTTTTATTTTTTAAAGCTTTAAATTTCGAACAAAGCTCGTGATGGTTTGTGTACTGGCTATTTTCACCACGTTGCTCAGATGACTTGTTTGTATTGTTAAAAATGCTGAGAGTAATGTTATTTGTATGCATATTTTGAATATTTTGGTGAAATAGATTAATTTTATTTGATATATTGATGTGAAATCTATTATTTGCTGGTATAATAATGGTGTGAGTTTTTTTTAGATAAGAACCTAATACATTGTAAATATCTTTTTGGTTGTGAAGAATATATTTGTTTGTATTTGTTTTTTTTAAGTTATTAATATTAATGTTATTTTCAAAGAGAAGTGAAGTGTCATTTGGTTCTATGTGTAAGGTAGAGATTTGATTGTTTTATTACTTCGAAATATTTTTTTTATTTCTGAGAACATATTGGAATTATTATTAGGTGTGATGCTTTGGAGACGGTGTTTTTCCTTAGTTAATGGAGATTAATTTTGAGTTTTCTGAAACAAAGTAAAACGACACAATGGGTTTTATATAGTTTCATTTATTGTATGATATATTTTACAATAAAATTTGGAAATTCTAATTTTTTTTTAAATTAAATATCATACACTCGCATTCTGACTATCCATCTTTTGTTTTAATTACATTTATTTGAGAAAAATTCTTCCTTATATGAAGAGCCCCGTGAAGTATGCAATATACAATAGATAATAATTTAAAGATTCTTGAATTTTTCCCATCTTCAAAATGACAAAACCACATAAATTATGAACATTATCATTAATTATTTTGGTTTTTGTAGACCGTAGATGGTTTGATGGTTTCAAAAAAAATTGAAAAAAAAATTAAAAAAAATTTGATTCTATTCTAATGTTTTATGTATATTAAAATTTTTGGTTTCTAGTATTTACATTTTTATTGCCATAATATCCTTTAATTTTTTTTTTTCCCCCACTGTATATCATCTTGTTTCCATTGACCATTTCATATTCTCCATTTCCACTATATATAACCTCACTGAGCCCTATAATGTCTATTATACATATATGTTGTCATATGCTATCATTTGATCTTCAAGTTGTGCTAATCTTGATGCTTTACGAAGAGTACGTATATTCCATTGTGCGAGCCGTGTCCTTTTTCTTGTTCCCAGAATCATATCCGTGGTTCCATTATTTATCCGAGACATTGTTTCTGTTTTGAGAATCGTATTTTTCACTAGGCAACTGATTAGTCTGTCGTAATTATTCTACTTTAGATGTCTGCTTAATCTATCATCTAGTAGACGAGGTGTTATTGCACTATAATTGGTGACACGCATCCATGATGATTTTGATGTAATTTTTTGTCATACATTTGGTCAGCGATTTGACAATTGATAGTAATTATTTTGTATTGTTTGTTAAGTTATAGAATATATGTAATTAATTATATATTATTTGTTACTAATTATTGTTTTATAATTTTAGGTATTATTTATATTATAATAAAACTTTTTTCTATGTGGGATATAAGCAATATTTTTAATACTTATATTTTGTCCCCCCCAATCGGAAATCGATCCGAGACCACCACAATGGTAAGAATAATTTGTTACATGCTTACCACTTAGGCTTTGGAGGATATAAGCTGTGTCAACTAATTCATTTTAATGATAACTGAAATTCCTTTTAATGATTTCCTAATTTATTCTATATAAATATTATTGAAATTTAAAATTAATGAGATTTCCACCTTAATTATCTTTAAAAATTAATTAATTAATTTTATATAATAAGTATGTAGGTACATCTTCTTTTTAAAAAAATTATCATTAAATGAATTTATATTTGAGCAAAAAAAAAAAAACTTTTCTAATTAAAAAGATTTTCCTACGCAATTTTTTCCTACAAAATTTTCTACAAAAGCACAAAACAAACAACGTATTATAATTAAATTGATAATTATATAATTTTTCTTGTTCAAAACACAATACAGTATTTCTAAGAATAATTAAAATTTTTACACTTTTTTCTTTGTTTTTCCTATTATTTTTCCAACACTTTTCAATTAACATAATTAAAATAAACTAATTTTCTTGGAAAATTTTCATTTAAAAACTATTTTAAAAATATTAAAAAAAAAAATATATATACATATACCTATATATAATCAGTATTTTGTAATTTACTCCCACACGTACTATTAAAATCTAGAAAGTAAAAATTAAACAATAAATCAACAACAGGAAAATTCCTTTGAACTTTTCCTTTCACACACACATTTAAATGTTTTTTTTAAAACTGAAAATACCTAAATACAAAAAAAATAAAAATAAAATAAAACTGTTTTATCCTTCGATAGGTTCGAATGGTTTTAAAATGTTAACTTTTTTTTTTTTTTTTATAAAAGTAACCTATTCAATTAATTTCCATTTCCATTTATAACACAAAAAAAAAAAATCAATTCCTTTTGTCTGATGAAAATGAAAAATATGCATTAAAACAATAAAAAAAAACTTAAACGTCATCTTTTATATGTGTTTTATTATATACGATTCTCAAAGTATTTTAAATGCATAAATAAATGTTGTTGTTGTTGTTTTTTTTTGGTGTTCTGGTGTTCTGGGTTAAAAAAAAAAACATTAATGAATCCTTTTAATTTTTCCTTTAAATTTAGGAACAGTTAAAGGTTAAAAACTATGTTATATTTTTTAATAGTTTCTATAAAATTTGAAAATTTAATTATCGCGTTGCTATAGTGACGCTTCGATATTTAAATAGAATGAATTAGTTAACTTTACGAGGTATGAAACAGCTCTAACAGCATAGGAAGGAAGTTTTGAAAAATTAGAGCAAATTTAAGAATGAATTTCTTTTTGTAGCACTGAGAATTTATTATTTCAGTACAACTGTATTATCTGAAAGAGATTAGAATTCCAAAACCTAAAATTTAGTTCTTTAATGTATGTATTACTTTTTTAATTAATTTATTTTTCTTTAACTGAATACTTTTTTTTATTTAAGTGAAAGGTTTTTTATTTATTATCAACATTTTTTGATTTGAAACGAAATTTCATTTGTAGTTGAAGACAGTTTAAGATTGGCTCAGTATTAAAGTAATTTTTATGGGTCTATGACTCCTTACTGAAAAAAAATCCGGAAAGATTTCGAACCTCGAACCTCATGTTTTTGAAAGTTCCAAAATCCCAAACACCAAAACCCCAAATTATGAAACCTTATTCAGGTTGGGTGCGAAGTTCTTTTCGGGATTTTTTTCAGTAAAGTGTCATGCACTCCATTTTTTATCAATAGGCTATTGTCTAAAAGTCCAAGTTGATAGGCTCTCTTTTTTTATTAATTGAATTTAAGGGCAGCTTACTAAAACATAAAAAGAACTGCTTTACTTAAAGTGAAAATGCCTAATATCTATAATAAGGTGATAGTACACTTTTTCCTTAAACTTCTCTGAAACGACAATTTTGTTCAATACTGTACACACTTATTTTAGTATGCGATGTACATTTGAACGTATCAATTAATACATCTCTCTCTTTTATGGTTTTTAAAAATCAGAATCAACAGGCCTCCTCTTATATGAATGCATACATATATATATATATATGTATTATGGTTATGACACAGAAAAAAAGAATAACTGAAAAATAACAACAGTCATCAACAACAACTTATAGCATCAATAGAAAAAAGTTGCAGTCAGCAACAACAATCAAACAAGTTAAAAACCAAAAAAATGGCAATAAAATTTTGTTTTTTATTTCCATATTTTATGTTTTGGTTTTTGTTATTTTGTTTTTTATTTTTTTTTTTTTTAAATGTGAAAATAAAAATTTCCATCTCAAAGGATTTGAAAGCAATTCAAGGGTTTTTTTTATTCTCATACGTATATATGAAGTACATGATATGTATGGTTAAATGTTGCATATAATATAGTAAATATATATATATATCTACATGTTGTACATTTTAAAAAAGAAATTGTGTTGTACATCAAAAAGGTGCATTATGCAAGAACAGAAATAATAATAAAAAATAAATGAACGGAATATGTTGCAAGTTAAAAAATTATTTTCACTTTCTTTTTAGTTTTTTTTTTAAATATTCTTTTTTTTTTTAATAATTCATAGAATTTTTCATTCTAAAGGCTTTTTTTTAAAGCTTTTTAAAGAATTTTAGAATTAAATAAAATGGAGTTGCCAACTTATTAGACATTTTGATGAAAAAAATCTTATATTTTAGAAATTAGTCAAATGCTTTTAATTGAATTGAATTGAATTTAATTGAATTTAATTGGATCTAATATATTAAAATTTTCTAATTTATTACTAAATGTCCTTACAAGCTATCCTGAAAATTAGTGTCTAAAATTACTGAAGAAATTAGTGGTTCTTAGGTTTTTATTTAATGAAACTATTAAATACTCAATTCATTTCATTTTTGTAAAATGTAGCACTATTAATTTAAGAAAACTTCATTTTTATATAAGGAAAGTATGCAATTATAAAAAAAATTATTTAAAAGAATATGAAATTATCTTGAATAAAAATAGTAATGTAAAATAGACATAAGCTTTTCCCATAATGGCCTATGTAGCCGAGGGAAACACTAATATTGCTTAAGTACCTTTTTTGTAATATTAGAATTTAAATAAATAAATAAATAAATATCTTGAATTATTAGATTTCGTAAGGCTTAGACTTTTCTATATGGTAACACTGATCTTAAAACGAAAACAGACAGAAAAAAACCATACTAGAAAAATAAAAATAAAAATTGATGTTGTTTTTCTTTTTTAAATAGACCAGAAATATATAGACTATTCTACAAAGGATCAAAGCTAAATTTTTCATAAATGAAAAATTAATGCCTGTTTTTATTCATGTACGAGTATTTTATGTTAAAAATTTAAGTGGTGAAATAAAGAACAAAAATTAATTGAAGGTCCTTTTGAGTATCCTTTTAATAAATTTCATGTTGTTTTTTTATGATCTTTTATAATAAAATCTAGGTATAAAAGCTAACGTGTAAAGGTCAAATTATTATTTTTTTTTTCAGATTAAGATTTAAAAATTAAAAATTTAAAGAATTTCGAAGTTGGTTGACTTTATATTATATTTTTTTTAAGAACTTAAATATTAATTTCTTTTAAAAAAAAATTTTTTTGTATGATTATAAATATATAGAAAGGTATTTGAAATTGTTTGGATGTCGAAAATTATATTTTTTGTTAATTAATAAGTAATGTATGAACGTTTGCATTTGTTATATGATGTTTTTTTACATAGTCGAATTTTTGTACTACTCATAGTTTCAGTGAATAATTTTAAAAAAGAAATTTTCTATTTCATCAAATAAGATCAAGTCACTAGGACATTTAACCATCCTAAAAATGTTTGAAAAAATTCAGTCTCAATTGAGACTTAGACTTCCTACATGTGTTTCATATAAAAGAATAAGAACGAATCTTTAAAATAATTGGTATTCTAAAGCATTAGATATAATCCAAAGGTTATTATTTCTTATATACTAATGCAATTTTTAACTTTTCACTTAAAATGAGGTCACCTATTAAAATTTTATTTCCGCTTCGGGAAATAATACCAGGAGCAATAAGGTTGGGTTTTCGAAATTTCCCGGTAGGTTTTATTTTTCATTCTAATGAGAATTATAGTCTATAATCATATAGCTGACTAAAAAACTAGAATATTTTCAAAAGGTTCCAAGAAAATTTAAATTTTCTGAACAATCCCAATACCCTCGATGCCTCCTATTCGACCCACTTTTCGATTATGTCTTTACTTTTGTCCTGAGAACTCCCTTCGCGTTTGCTTTGAAGAAATGAGAACTGCTGCTTCTGTTTCCACTCCTCACATGGCTCTTTATGGATCTCATTATTAATGATTGCAAAACAGAGGTATTTCCGTATATTTATCAACTTGGAGAAATTATATAGTTAGTTACGAAACCAGGTTTGATGCTTTTTCCAAAATATTTACGTATATAGATTCCTGAAAACCAGCATATCCTAATTTTGTACCCAACTTTAGAAATATTATTCTTAAAAATTAACTGAAACATGTGGATTCAATTTAGAAACAAAAACATTCTTATTTTTAAAATGCATTTCAGTTAGCCTTTATTACTTATACTTTTAAAAAATAATAATGTCTTATTTCATTTTATAATGGGAAATTTAGAAACTAGTAAAATTTTAGAAACTAGTCAAATGCTTGTAATTAAATTATGGATCTAATATGGTAAAAATTACTAATTTATTACAAAATGTCTTTAAAAACTATCCTGAAAATTAGTGTATAATGAAACTATTAAATATTCATTTCATTTAAATTTTTCTTAGAATTTAGCACTATAGAATTTAGTACTTTTTTAATAGTCACATAACTGAAATTAATGTGAGAAAAACTCCTCTTATATAAAAAAAGCCCCGCAAAGTATGCAATTATAAATTAAATTTCAAATATTGCTAAATAATTTTATTTATTTATTCCGCTGGAAATAAAATAGCGGAAATCACGAGAAACGTTCAGAAACAATTCAACCTTGTAGCAGATTATTGCAAGGTTTGGTTACTCAAAATGAACGTAGATAAATGTGAAGCAATACTATTTCGCAATACGGTAGACAAAACAAACAGCGATATCAGAAAATATTGGAAAAATTTTCATATAAAAGCTTCGAACTCCACTAAAATTGACAGAAAAAAATCAGTCAAATACCTAGGTGTTGTTTTGAACCAACATTTAAATTACATTGATAATGTTAAAAAAAATATAGAAAAGGGGACTAAAGCCTTTATGGCATCCAAAAAACTTTTCTATAATAAAATTATCGATGAAAGAGTAAAAATTTTAGCATACCAAACTCTTGTTAGACCTGTAATGTCATATGCTGCACCAATTTGGTTCAACATAAGTGCAAGTCTAATGGAGAGAATAAGAAAATTTGAACGAAAATGCATAAGAGCTTGCGTAAACCTACACAGAAAACCTGAAACGGATTACAAGCATTTTTACTCCAATAAATGCTTGTACCGTAAAGCAAACATAATCAGATTCGACAACTTTGTAATAAAAATTGTTCGAAATCACTTTGAAAGATCTCTGAATACAAATGAAAATGGTTTAATATCCAAAATATATTACCATAATGAAGAGTACATAAAAAATAGTTTAAAAACGGGTTATATTGCTCCCGAACATTTTATCTACCTTGACTCTAAAGGGTATATTCAAAACCACGAGCACGTCCCCCTATTATATCATTATAATAGACGGGCCACATGCAAGTGCATAGAATATAATCCTAATAATATTGAGAGTAGTTTGCTCAAATATGATACGTTTATCCCTGAAAAGGATAAACGAATACATAAGAATTATTGGTGGCTAGATTCCCCCTGAAATATTATCAAAGATAGTTTTTTAAAAATTAATAATAGGATTAGGTCTAGACTAAGATAGTTAGGTATTAGATTAAGTAGGTTTTAAGTTTTAATTTAAGTAGTTCGTAAGTTTTAGTTCATAAGTTTTTATATAAAATAAAATGTATATCAAATTTTGGTTTTTGAAACAATTTTCCAAAAATAACTAGTTGTAAAAAAATTTCATGTAAGAAATTCTTAACAAATAAGAATATTCGTAATGTTAATTCATAAAAAAACTAAAAAGATTAAACTGTAGTGTTTAAGGTTTTAGTCGTAAAATAAAATTAGAATAAATATTAGTTTTGTAAGCTTTTTTTTACTAATTGTAAATTAAAAGAAATGAATAAAATAAAAAAAAGTTAAAACAAATAAAAAAAAAAATATAAAAAAAGCCCCGCAAAGTATGCAATTATAAATTAAATTTCAAATATTGCTAAATAATTTTATTTATTTATTCCGCTGGAAATAAAATAGCGGAAATCACGAGAAACGTTCAGAAACAATTCAACCTTGTAGCAGATTATTGCAAGGTTTGGTTACTCAAAATGAACGTAGATAAATGTGAAGCAATACTATTTCGCAATACGGTAGACAAAACAAACAGCGATATCAGAAAATATTGGAAAAATTTTCATATAAAAGCTTCGAACTCCACTAAAATTGACAGAAAAAAATCAGTCAAATACCTAGGTGTTGTTTTGAACCAACATTTAAATTACATTGATAATGTTAAAAAAAATATAGAAAAGGGGACTAAAGCCTTTATGGCATCCAAAAAACTTTTCTATAATAAAATTATCGATGAAAGAGTAAAAATTTTAGCATACCAAACTCTTGTTAGACCTGTAATGTCATATGCTGCACCAATTAAACTTAAAATTCATTCATGACCTAAGACAATAATTTTAACCTTCATTATATCATATTACACTTCAAGTTCATATTATTTTTTTTTTTAATTTAGTTATTTTATACAGTTAGTTAATACAGTTAGTATTCATAAATTTAATTTCAACTGTGTTTTTGCTTTGTATGCATTTTCTACAAATAAACAAATAATTATACTTTTGATTCTTAATGTTTTTAAAATTTTTTTGGCAATGTAATCAAATTTCATGTTAATTATAAGTTTTAGTTTTAAGAATTTTTTTGTAAAAACCTTGTTTTGGTTCAAATAAATAAATAAAAAATTTGGTTCAACATAAGTGCAAGTCTAATGGAGAGAATAAGAAAATTTGAACGAAAATGCATAAGAGCTTGCGTAAACCTACACAGAAAACCTGAAACGGATTACAAGCATTTTTACTCCAATAAATGCTTGTACCGTAAAGCAAACATAATCAGATTCGACAACTTTGTAATAAAAATTGTTCGAAATCACTTTGAAAGATCTCTGAATACAAATGAAAATGGTTTAATATCCAAAATATATTACCATAATGAAGAGTACATAAAAAATAGTTTAAAAACGGGTTATATTGCTCCCGAACATTTTATCTACCTTGACTCTAAAGGGTATATTCAAAACCACGAGCATGTCCCCCTATTATATCACTATAATAGACGGGCCACATGCAAGTGCATAGAATATAATCCTAATAATATTGAGAGTAGTTTGCTCAAATATGATACGTTTATCCCTGAAAAGGATAAACGAATACATAAGAATTATTGGTGGCTAGATTCCCCCTGAAATATTATCAAAGATAGTTTTTTAAAAATTAATAATAGGATTAGGTCTAGACTAAGATAGTTAGGTATTAGATTAAGTAGGTTTTAAGTTTTAATTTAAGTAGTTCGTAAGTTTTAGTTCATAAGTTTTTATATAAAATAAAATGTATATCAAATTTTGGTTTTTGAAACAATTTTCCAAAAATAACTAGTTGTAAAAAAAATTTCATGTAAGAAATTCTTAACAAATAAGAATATTCGTAATGTTAATTCATAAAAAAACTAAAAAGATTAAACTGTAGTGTTTAAGGTTTTAGTCGTAAAATAAAATTAGAATAAATATTAGTTTTGTAAGCTTTTTTTTACTAATTGTAAATTAAAAGAAATGAATAAAATAAAAAAAAGTTAAAACAAATAAAAAAAAAAATATAAAAAAAGCCCCGCAAAGTATGCAATTATAAATTAAATTTCAAATATTGCTAAATAATTTTATTTATTTATTCCGCTGGAAATAAAATAGCGGAAATCACGAGAAACGTTCAGAAACAATTCAACCTTGTAGCAGATTATTGCAAGGTTTGGTTACTCAAAATGAACGTAGATAAATGTGAAGCAATACTATTTCGCAATACGGTAGACAAAACAAACAGCGATATCAGAAAATATTGGAAAAATTTTCATATAAAAGCTTCGAACTCCACTAAAATTGACAGAAAAAAATCAGTCAAATACCTAGGTGTTGTTTTGAACCAACATTTAAATTACATTGATAATGTTAAAAAAAATATAGAAAAGGGGACTAAAGCCTTTATGGCATCCAAAAAACTTTTCTATAATAAAATTATCGATGAAAGAGTAAAAATTTTAGCATACCAAACTCTTGTTAGACCTGTAATGTCATATGCTGCACCAATTAAACTTAAAATTCATTCATGACCTAAGACAATAATTTTAACCTTCATTATATCATATTACACTTCAAGTTCATATTATTTTTTTTTTTAATTTAGTTATTTTATACAGTTAGTTAATACAGTTAGTATTCATAAATTTAATTTCAACTGTGTTTTTGCTTTGTATGCATTTTCTACAAATAAACAAATAATTATACTTTTGATTCTTAATGTTTTTAAAATTTTTTTGGCAATGTAATCAAATTTCATGTTAATTATAAGTTTTAGTTTTAAGAATTTTTTTGTAAAAACCTTGTTTTGGTTCAAATAAATAAATAAAAAATTTGGTTCAACATAAGTGCAAGTCTAATGGAGAGAATAAGAAAATTTGAACGAAAATGCATAAGAGCTTGCGTAAACCTACACAGAAAACCTGAAACGGATTACAAGCATTTTTACTCCAATAAATGCTTGTACCGTAAAGCAAACATAATCAGATTCGACAACTTTGTAATAAAAATTGTTCGAAATCACTTTGAAAGATCTCTGAATACAAATGAAAATGGTTTAATATCCAAAATATATTACCATAATGAAGAGTACATAAAAAATAGTTTAAAAACGGGTTATATTGCTCCCGAACATTTTATCTACCTTGACTCTAAAGGGTATATTCAAAACCACGAGCATGTCCCCCTATTATATCACTATAATAGACGGGCCACATGCAAGTGCATAGAATATAATCCTAATAATATTGAGAGTAGTTTGCTCAAATATGATACGTTTATCCCTGAAAAGGATAAACGAATACATAAGAATTATTGGTGGCTAGATTCCCCCTGAAATATTATCAAAGATAGTTTTTTAAAAATTAATAATAGGATTAGGTCTAGACTAAGATAGTTAGGTATTAGATTAAGTAGGTTTTAAGTTTTAATTTAAGTAGTTCGTAAGTTTTAGTTCATAAGTTTTTATATAAAATAAAATGTATATCAAATTTTGGTTTTTGAAACAATTTTCCAAAAATAACTAGTTGTAAAAAAAATTTCATGTAAGAAATTCTTAACAAATAAGAATATTCGTAATGTTAATTCATAAAAAAACTAAAAAGATTAAACTGTAGTGTTTAAGGTTTTAGTCGTAAAATAAAATTAGAATAAATATTAGTTTTGTAAGCTTTTTTTTACTAATTGTAAATTAAAAGAAATGAATAAAATAAAAAAAAGTTAAAAAAAAAAAAAAAAAAAAATTATTTTATTTATTATTTCGCATAAATTTTAATTCACAATTATTTTTAATTACAATAAATTCCTTTAAATTCCATTGCCTCCATAAAATTTGAATCTATGCTATCTTTTCATTATTAAATAAAGAAAAAATGTAAAGTTTTTAAATTGTTTACCATACTACTTAAAATACAATTTTCTTTTCTGATCCTTTGAGTCTCATAAATTTATTTAGAGAAAACTTTTGCAAATCTTATTAGGTAGGTATATAATTTCCTTGCATGAAAAATAAAATTAATGCTAATTTCATTTCAGTTCATATAGCATACAAAACAACTTAAATTATTTGATTAGGGTTTGTGACCTCAATTGAAAAACTTTGTTATTCTTTAGTATGAAAACCAGTATATTGAATTTAAATTTATTATTTCTAATTTAATTTAAAACATATATTAATGGTAGAAGGTGACCAGCTAAAACAAAATAAATATTTATGTTGGTAATTTACTACTTTTGTTCATTTTTTTCTTTTTAATTCTTTCAAACTTATGAATGTGCAATCACTTATCTGTAGTTGATAAGTAGTTTTTTTTAAAGATTTATTTAAAATATATTAATGATTAACATATGTATATTTGTAAAGTAAAAACTGTTTGCTTATAAAAATTTATATTCAATTTAAAAATGATTTTGTTAAAATTTATTGTTCTATGAGTTTTGATTGATTTAACTATGTCTAAATTGGTAAAATGTTGGGCTAAGTTTAATGCCAATAATACAAGTCAATAGTTTGAAAAATTAAAAATTAAAATTTGAAATGCTTGGGAGCATATAGGGTCTAGTCCGAAATCAGGCTTTATCAAATTCCGCTTTCACAAAATTACGCTTTTAAGTTGCTTTTCTAGTATAAAAACTAAAAAAAGCGATAAATGTTCTGGAAAAAGAAAATCTAGTAACCAACTTTTAAATCCTTCCTAATTCAGAATCCCATATATCTATATTTATAAATATTCTGGAAAAAGGTAATACCTTTCTTTTGTATACAACTCTAAAATCTTACCTAACTTTTTTTCATATATGATAAGCCAAAGCATTTATTATAAGGAGGGCTGCTACTCCCAAACTTCTGCTAAACAAATTAACAGAATCCTGATTTCGTACTCAATTCTAAAAAGCTTCCCAATTCAGAATTCTTGTTATATATAAATATATTTTAGAAAAAGTCCTTTTTATATAAAGAGCCCCGTAAAGTATGCAATTATAAATAAAATTTAAATTATTGTTAATTTATAAAAATTTTGGAAAAGGCGTAAAATCCAAACGTTGTACAAACGAACGAATGGATGGATGAATGACGCATTAGATACCTACTAAAAAATAAAAGAAAAATTAAAAAAATGCAGGATTTTTAACAAAGCGGGATTTTGAAAAAGCGGGATTTTGAGAAAGTAGGATTTTTGAAAAGCGGAATTTTGGGAAAGCGGGTTTTTGGGAAAGCTGTATTACGTGCCGCCCCCTATAAATATTATTTAAAAATTTTAAGAAGTTACTTCAAAAAAAGTCTTCAAATTCCAAGGAAAATTAAAAAACCAGGCTTATTTCTAATTAATTTTAAAAATTCTTAATTATGTAGGCGATTGAATCATTAATTTTATAAATAGATAGATAGATTGTCTTCTGAAATGTTCCTACACTTGTATTCAATACAATTGAACTTTAAATGAACTATAAATTTATATAATAAAGCCCTCTATCTTTTTTGAAACTAACTCTATTTGGAAATAATTGTTGTAGGACTTCAAATTATTTATATTCCTTTTCTCAATAGGTCTTCTGTCAAACAAGATAAAGTGATTTGTTTTTTTTTGTTTTCACTTTTCACAAACACATTTATATATTTAAAAATAGAAAGGAAATTAAAATGAAAAACCCTCCAAAAAAAAAATAAAACAAAAAAAGACATCTACAATAAATAAATTGATGACTCGTTTAATTCCCAATCTGGATCAATCAGGTTCTCTAATAAATTATTTCATAGAGAATTATCAATAAATATTGGGGTTTTTGGTTTTTCTTTTGGATTTCCAATAAAAATATATATTCTTAATACATATATGTATTTTTTATATATATATGTATAACATATAAACCTACACCTACAATATAAACCTACCCCATCCATATATGTATATACAATAAAATAAAGGAAATATGTAATTTCTACATAATATATGAGAATAGATTGAAATACCAAAGTAAAGGACCTTTTCAGGATAACAAGGATTTTATGTTATTGTTTCAAATTCTATCATATTCTCTTAAAGTATAACTGTATACAACAATTCACAATAACAACAATCAATATAATAAAGAATTCACATTTGTATGAATGGTTATTGAAATTCTATCGAATGGTTTTTTTGTTATAATTTTTTTTTTTTTTTTTTTTTTTTTAGTATTAGTGTTATTTTGTGACATAATTTATTACCATTTTGGGGCAAATATAGAATGGTCCAGTTTGATTGTTACTCATTTCTAATAATGGTTTTTTTCTTCTTTTTTTTATTTTATATACTATATTTTATATATAAATTATACATATGTATATATGTTTGTTTTATATATATATATTTTGGTAAAAATATTTTGATATTCTGATAATGTCACCTTTACAACAAAATCACAATAAATGCTTTGGAATTATTTTGTATAAGGATTTGGATTTCCATTTTTTTTTTGGGTAGAATTTTAAAGTAAACCATCAAGTTTATCCTGAATTCAATATATACGCCGTATTTTGTTTTTTTTTTTTTTTCATAGTATTAAAGGTCCTTTTTTTTTGAAGTTCGAGTTCGAGTTCAATTCAATAATGCAAAATAGTCATAAAAGTTATTTTATTAAAGCTAAATAAAATATAATTTGAGGGGTATAAGAAAGGGGCTATAAGGTGACAAATTTAAATAATTCAAAAAATGAAACTCTTATGAAGAAAATAACAATTAAAAAAAAAATTTTTTTTTAAAATGAATTAAAAACTTTTGAATACTTTGAATCTGGTATACGATTTAAAGGATTTAAAATTATCATAAAAATATTTTCAAACAGATGGGAACTTTTCAAATTAATAAAAAATTGTTTCAAAAAAAAAAAATAAAATTAAAGGAATTTTTATAAAAGATATTTTTAACTTAAAAATGTAGTTTTTGAAATGTATTACATACACATGTTAAGAAGTTTTGTATAAAAAGGATTAGAAAATGTATTATGTACTTATATTACAGTAGTGTTGTTAAAGTAGTGGTGCTAATTAATTTGACATACTTATAAATGTGTACGAAATTAAATATTGAGTTAACGAGTGACTTAAAAGTAACCACTTACTAATCTAATATTTCTTAGTTATATTGCTTGTATTTACTAAGGACATATGAACATGATAATGTTGTCATTTTGCATTTATATAAATATTAAACGTTTGTTGCACAGTTCTGCCAAAAGGGAACGTTCCATCTCGGGCTAGTAAATTTTTTTTTTTAAATCTTGTTTTTAGAAAATTTCGTTTTAGAAAATCTCTTTTTTAATTGAAAAATCTGGTTTCTAAGGATTTTTGAGTTGGATACAAAACCACAATTATCAGCTTTTTCCAGAATATAAAAAAAGGGATTTTCTAAAAACAAGATTTTCTAAAAACGAGATTTTTTTAAAACGAGATTTTCTAAAACGAGATTTTCTAAAAACGAGATTTTCTAAAAACGAAATTTTCTAAACCGAGATTTCAGACCCAACTCCTGCCAAAGAGTTTGTAGAGCTTTTTAACCTAACAAAGAAATAGATTAAATTTTTACATTTCATTTGCTTACTTTTGAATTTTTTTATTTTTGAAGTGGTTATCAGTTAATAGATTCTAATTAGATTATATCTATTTAGACGTTATGCTATATCAGGCTTTAACTAGAACCTAGTGCAAAAATATATTTAAATATTTAAGAGTGAATTTGAATTACTCACGATATTTTGCATTTTAACAATGTGTTCTAAACGTTTTGTATTAAAGCATTTAATTAAAACTGTGATATCAACAAACCAATGTGTTTTAAAGTCACAACATTGAAATACCAAAGACATTGTACTACCAAGCTTTCTTCTACTGTCTGATTCTAAAATCCATTTATTCATTTACTCATATAATAAATGTACACTTGCTCATTTATTTATATAAAAGATAGTACATAATATATGTGAGTCAAAAAAAAAAAAAAATGCAATGAATCCGATTAAAGACTAAAAAGATCAGATAATGAAGACAATTAATGTCATTTATTCTTGTGGTTAAATCGAAGTCATTTCTTTCTCATTTTAATTTAAATCTCAGGAAATGTTGAGAAACAAAAAATACAAACATTAGAAACCAAATTAATTGTGTTTTTTTTTTTTTCTAAATTTTAACACAAAACAATGAACAAATACTAAATCTTTTCTATTTCATGATATTCCTTTAAAAAATGATATTTCAAATCTACAGTACATACATTATTTTAAGTTTCTATTTTCTAAGTCTGAGAGGGTTAAGAATTCTTATAGAAAACAGGAGATAAATTAATGAATATTTCCTTTCCTTTCTATTTTCAGTTTTTATCTCATTTATTTGTGTCCAATATCTATTATATACCCTTTCCAAATTTCTAATTTATTTTTAAAAAGAGTAATTTTGGTATTAAAATGATAATCTTCTGAGGTTATTAAAATCTTTAAAAATTAAAATTAAATAAAAGACACAAGGAAAGTTTTTAAGAAAGTCAATTTATAGCTTATTTCCAGGTCACATTCATTAAATTTATTAGTCAAAATGAATTGGGAAAAATGAATGTTGCTTTTACAATTTTCAAATCGAATTTTCTATTTTGGAAATTAAAAACATTATCATCTTCGTTTTATTTTTATTGTTTTTTTTTTTTTTGGAAGGATATTAATTGGCACAATTTAGAGATAGAAATGGTTTTTTGTTTTATTCTTCTGTTCTTTGGTAAAAAAAATATTTTATAAATTTTTCATTTTAATGTTTGGAATATTTTTGGTGAAATAAAAACCAACCATAATTAATGGTATGGACATTTATTTTTGGTGACAATAATTTATAAATAAATTAATTAAAAACAAAAAAAAAAAACAAAACAATTGTTTAAAATAATATTGGCTATTTTATTAAAATAAAAAATATTTCAACAATAAATTAAAAGAAGAAAAAAGGGTTGAATTTTTTTTTTAGAAATGAACAATTGAAAGAAAAATTTAGAGGAGGAGAGGGAGTGTAAATAATTAAAATAAAAAAAAGAAAATTCAGAATTTCAGTTATGCAGAAATATCCATTAAGAAATTAATTAAAATATTTTAAATTTAATTAATTAATCATCAATTATAATATTAATTAAAGTGAAAGATTTTTTTTAAAATCTTTTTTTTTGTATTTAATTTTTCTAAGGAGTGGTTTTTTACTAGGCTAAAATTATAAAGAAATTCACCACAACCAACTTTTTTTATGGCTATTCTTTTTAAATTCTCTTTTCTCCAAATATTTTTATTCATTCTCTCATTTAAAAAGAAAATGGTTGTTGTTCTTAAGAATTTTAAATAAACTTAACATCCTTTTTAATTATAATGCGCATTTAAAAAAAAATTTGACTCCTCCTGCTGAATAAAATAAAAAAAAAAAAAACAATTTTTTTTTCTTAGAATAATTCTCAGTTGACAATTGTGTATGTCAAATGTTAATAGTCACTTGACAGTTTTTTTCTCACATTATTTAAATAGAAGAGAAAATGAGAAAGCTGATTGTTGAACTGTTAAGTGGTAAGAGAAATTCTCAAATTTTTTTTTTTAATAAAAACAAAATCAAATCAATTAGTTCATTTTTAAACGCGGTCGGGTTAAGTATAATTATATGTGTTAAGGATTGGTGTGAAAATGTGTTAATTTTTTATGTATTTAATTTGATTTTTTTTTCTTTTACATTTAATTTATTTTATATTTATTTAATTTATTTAATTTTAATTTTTTTTCTTTGTATTTAAAATATTTTGAATATTCTAATAAATATAAGTTAATTAAAATTTAAATATTTTCAGTTTTTATATTAAAGTCTTTAATTGGAATTTTTATTAGGATGTGCTTTGATTCTTTAAATTTTTTTTTTTTTTTAAATACTTTACAAAGTTTAATTCCAAAATATTTTAAAGTTATTTTTAAATAAAAAATATGTTCTTAATATCACACATATAATGTATCAGAAAGTGAGTTAAAGTTTTTTAAGTATAGGATCTAATTTAGGATAATATAGTTTAAGATAAGGTATGTGTAAGTCTACAACGTTCGAAAATAAACAACGATTAAAGCCATTTTTGAATGGCTCAACGACACGACTGTTAAATTAAGGAATTAATTTAAGTAAAGTGTATTTTTATTTTTGATTCAGGTAAGTTTTTTATTTTAATAGCACAATTATAATTAATTATTAAATAATTTAAAATTTTTATATATATATTTATATTTAAAAAGTCCTTTTAAAATAAATGATTATTATGATCATTATGTGAAAATTCTAATTTAAAAAAGTTAATTTAATTATTGACTTAAATTATCTTGTTCAATATTAGTCACTTAACATAATTATTAATTGATAAATTGATTTGATATTTATTTTCAATTTAAATATCTTTTTTGTTTTAAAATTATACATTCTAAAGTAGAAAATACATAGTAAATTTTACATTCATATATAATCATTAATACATTTATTAAAATATTGGATAATTTTAAACTGCCTAATTACTAATTTAAAATTGAATTAAAATAACTTATCAAAGTCCTAAATCGTAAGTAATTATTGGTTTGACATCAAAGAAAATATTAAACAAGGTTAAGATATCTATTTGATATATTTCTAATTAAAAATGGAAAATGTAATTTTATATTATGCAAAATTGACAATTTTCAATAATTATATTAATTATATTGCTTAAAATTATATTGCTCCATTTATTTAACTGTTATATTTAACTACATTAAATTAACTTTATATAGGTATTTTTTTAATTTAATTACAAGGATGGAGAAATTAGAAGAGAATTAGTCAAAAAATTGCATATCCATTATACAGGCCTATTAAAGTATTTTTGCCTTTTATTGCTTAAAATTGTTAAAATCAGTTGGGCTGTATGATAAGAGTACATGGTATTTTAACATTTTATAAATTCTATTTTGGAAACTTATTGCCAAAATAGAATTTATACCATGTACTATAAAAATAAAAGTATTTTTATAGTATATGAAGGTTAGATTCAGTTATTAGCATGTTAAGTTTTGGTTGTAAAATTTTTTAGGGGTTTTAGAGTGGTAAAAGACAGATATCGCCTTTTCAAGATAATATTAAACAATTATGGTAGCATTTAATATAATTAAGGGTTGTCACCTCCAAATCCTTTCTAAATAAATTATGCTACTATTGATTTTACAATCAAATTTTTTAACAAATTATTGGACCTCTGATTTTGTATCCAACTCTTTTCTAACTTTTTTTTATAAATTATAAGTCGGAAAAAAGCATTTAATATAATTGGGCCTGCCACTCTCAAAACTTCCACTAAATAAATTATGCGATTCCTGATTTTACAACCAACTCAACCACTCCTAATTTTGTAACAAATGATTGGACCTCTAATTTTTTATCCAACTCTGAAACCTCTTTTATCTTTTTTTTATAACCCATAAAGTCGGGAAAAAAGCATTTAATATAATTAGGCCTGCCACTCTCAAAACTTCCACTAAATAAATTATGCCATTCCTGATTTTACAACCAACTTAACCACTGATAATTTTCAACAAATTATTGGAATACTGATTTTTTATCCAACTCTGAAACCTCTTATAACTTTTTTGAATAGTAATATTTTATAAACAAAGTATTTAATTCGGGGACTTTTATAATAAGTGATTTTTGAAAAATCCTCAAAATTGGGGAAATTGGTCTTTAAATTCGTGTTTTGAATGCTGCTCCAAAACAATAAGTTGAAAATTCCATGTTTAATCCTTTGTATTTGAATCTTAAATCCTTTTATCCTCTTTTGTGTTTATCTAGCCCGAATTTACTTTAATATTTCACCTAAAAAATACATTCTGTTTAATTTAATTTATTTAGTGTTCTTTCTAATGTTTGTATGTATGTATATATGTTTTTGCCATATAAAAATAATTTTTTATTGATCAAAATTGGTAATTGACAGGGGGATAGAAAACATCTAAATAAGAAAATAGAAAAAAAAAATCATAAAATAATATTGTATCTCATAAAATATTAACAGCATAAATGACATAATGTTATAATGTTGTGATAATATTGTGGGATTTTATTATAGTTTTCTTTTTTTTGTGGAAAACAAGTTAACTTGAAAAATAATATAAAAATTACAAGAAAACATGGGAAAAACAATAAAAAATAATAAAAATAAAATCATAAATAATAAAAATGTTATTCTTAGTGTTTTCGGTATAAATCGGTCGGTTCCATAAAAAATTGTCGCCTTTTTGTAATAATGAAGACAATGTGAATTTTTGGTTTTCCCTTTGAATTTTGTATTTTATTACTTAGGAATTGGATACTTAGTATAATATAAAATGTGGGGAAATTTGTTTCTCTATTGTTTTTGTCCTTAAAATAGACTTCTTCATTTTGTAAGGAAATAATTAAAGCTTAGTTATTATTAGAATTATATTGCATATTTTTAGGCGTTTATATGGTATTCTATATCAGCACTTTGATTTTACATAAAATAATTGATTTTAATTATTTTAGATAGATTAGTACCATTTTGTTTTTGTATAATATTTCTTTGTTTATAAATTAGAAAAGGATTGCCTAATTTAGAGATCGGGAAATCCTTAATTTAGAGTATGATTTTGAATGTCTGGCTTTTGGAAATTATTAGAAGAAGAGGTGGTAGGATAAGTCAAAGTATTTTAAGGAAAACAATTTTTTTTGCAATGTCGTCCGATATAAGAGTGTTCAAATATGATTAGAAAATGTTATATCTGTATTAAATCGAAAATTTATTTAAAGTTTTTAATAGTATTTTGTAAGTAAGCATTAAGACCTGTTAGAGCTAGGTAACCTTTTCATCCAAACTTTTTGTTATTTGTATTGATACAAAAATATTGTAGCATGAATTCGGCCACAACAATTAGTGATTCCTATAATTACATTAATTTGGTAATTTTAATTAAAAAGTTATGTTAAATATTAAATATTGTGTATACTTACAAAGAAATGGCTATCTAAGTCACAAAATAAAATTGGGCTATTCTGAAGGCAATTTTTTTACCGGCATAGGACTGAATTATGATATCTCAAATATAGTGTATATTACCAACATACGAAAAGGACATTTAAAAGTATCCATGTTGTTTGTTTCTTTGTATATATAAACCGTTATATCTGGCGATCTGTTAGATATATATATATATATATATACAACGGAAGCTTCAAAAGAGTCCAATTTTTCTTGTGTGACCCAATTACCACTAATTTGTAAATTTGGATTACATTTTATTTTAAATAATAAAAACATCTGACTGAATAATTTCTAATACTTTCTTCAAATTATTGTTTATAATTTTACAATTCATTTTATTTTTTAAAATTTATAAAGTCCTATAAGAAAAACTGGGATAAATTAAAGCCAAATAGTACTTCAAAAAACTTATCTAATGTTTATTTAAAGTTTAAAAATGATTTCGTATCAACTTTTGTAATTTATTCAATTATCTTTGCAATTAAATGTTAAATAAAAATATAATTTATAAATTAATTACTATAATTGTAAAATATATTTTTTTTTACAGTTAAATCTTTAATAAATTCAACCTAAAGAATGGATTTTGGGTAAAAGTTTCCGAATAAAATTATTAATAACTTTCGGTTAAAGATTTAATTAGGAATAAAATTTGAAAATACAAAAGTTTTTTGTACAGGTAAATGTCATTTATTCCATTTCTTTTATTTTTATCCTTTTTTATACCCGTATGACTTTAAGTCCAAAGGGTATACTAAATTTGCCATTATGTTTGTGGCGCAGAAAAAGAGAGGTGGTAGATATAGACTCAAGTGTATGGATCGGATCAGATTTGAAAAATAAATTGATTTAACTATGTATGTCCGTCCGTCCGCACGATAACTCAAAAAATAAAAAAGCTAGGGTTATTCAAAAATTATTTTTTATAAAATAGCCGTCATCGCTATTGAAACCCAGCCATTTTGGTCCACGGGTTCGAGTACCTCCCGTTCATTTTTTTTTTTTATGTAAGCATTACTCTATACCTATTGAAGCTAGGTGTCTGAAATTGCCGAAAATAGTTTAGTGTTATGGCCAAAGTTTCTGCAAAATTTGGTTGGACTACTGTAGTGGATTCGAGTAGTTGCCATACAACTCCTTATGTTATGCATTGCTCTACACCTAATGAATATTACGGCCGTACGGGTATCCCAGAGTTGTCTACTCTACTTCACTCTTCCTCGTTTTATCCTGTTTTTTTTTACTTTGTATATAGCAGATGTTTTCAATGTCAAACTAATACAGTTTCAATTTTATTATCCTTGATTTATTTTTGTTTATTTTATTAAGAAAATTTTCTCAGATTTATTAAGACAAGCCGTTTTCCATCTTCATTAATTTATTTTTGCTTTTTTTTTATAGTGGATTGTGGTAATTCGAGAATAATGTCAGTGACTGTTGTGAAAATTGTAAAGTTGATCGTTTATTTTTGGTAAAAGAACCAAGAAAGTTGAAGTTTTTTGATTTTATTTTATTGGTTTTTCTTTTTTTTGTTTATTGATTTGTCAAGTTTGATTTTAACATTTATTTTGTTTAAGTTGTGAATTTTTGGTTGATGTTTTTGTTTTGTTTTTTTTTTTTTTTTTTTATTTCTTTACAATTTCTTTTCTACAAAATTAATTTATGAGTTTGGATATGGACTTAGACTAAAAAAAAGTTTTTATTTTTTTTTGGAAGGAATAATTAGTTGGTTATTTTCTTAATTTATTAGCATTACGATGGAATGGGAAGACCTCGAGATATTTGAAATGTGAGTTTTAGTTATTTTTTTTGGAAATAATTGAAATTCTACAATGAAAATTTATCGAGAAAAAAAAAACTAAAAGATGACATAAAAGTTTTTACTAAACTTTTATTGGTTATTTATTGCTAAAGGTTAGATTCGATATTCGATTCGATTATATCTGTACCTATATATTTATTTGTATGTTTTCTATATAATTATAAAATTATTTGATTACTTAAAATAAAGAATTAATGTTATATAGTTAGAATAGTAATTAGGTCAACTAAATATAAAAGTTTAGAAAAGAATTATACATTCTTTTATTTGATTTATTATTTTATTTTTCAAAGAGTATAATATAAAATTGAAGATTAAATATCTTTACTTATATTTTTAAACCGATTCATATTAAATTTATATTGGTCGTAAGTACCTTTAAAGTTTTAATAAAGTTCATAAAAAATCTTAATAAAACTTTGAAAACTTTCTTTTTAATTCCCAGACTTTCGAAATGCTCTATCAAATAAAAAATTCGAAAAATTAGCAAATCGAGAATGTAAAATTGAGAATGTAAAATTTGTTAAATATTAAACCTTATTCAGAGCGACGAGTCCTTTTAAAAGTAACAGGCGACGAGCTATGCGAAGTGTCTTAAAAATAAATCCACACTAAAACCAAGATTATTTTACAATGGATTTTAATGGGTTGGGTCTGAAATTACGGTTTAGTAAATCTCGTTTTAGAGAATCTTATTTTTAGAAAATCTTTATTTTTATATTCTGGAAAAAAACTGACAATTCTTGTTTTGTATCCAACTAAAAAATCCTTAAAAACCAGTTTTTTCACTTGAAAAAGAGATTTTCTTAAAAAGGAGATTTTCTAAAACGAAATTTTCTAAAAATGAAATTTTCTAAAAACAAGATTTTCTAAAAACGAGATTTAAAAAAAAAAATTTACTAAACCGAGATTATGGAATGCTCCCCTTTTAATAGATAAAAAATTCAACGAAACTGGTGCGATTTCCTTGTTACTCCTTTCTTTTCTACCTCCACAAAATCACCGATCTAAAAAGTCATATATTTATCTATTTAAAAATATATTTTTTATAATTTTTACAATGCGAATTTTACTTTTATTTTTCAAAAGTTTGAAAAATATTTAAAATTTATCAAAGTAATAATTTTAACTAGATTATATTTCAAAAAAAAAAAACTTCCTAATTGAATTTTAAAGATCACGTCATTTTAACTAAATTGAATTTAACATGCATATATGATTTACGACCTAATGTGTGAACTGTACATTTTTTACATGTTAAAAAAATTAACATTATAAAAGAAAGTTTTTCTCTCTTATACCATAAATTAGGAAAAAATAAAAAAAAATTTTCAATATTTTCATGACTAAAAAACATTCAGTTATCATTTTCCTGCTTTAATTTTTGTTTTATCACAAAAAAAAAAAAACAAAAAAAATAAAAGAAAATTTATATCCTTTGTGTTATCAATTAGTATATAAATTGCTTTGAAAGGATATATACATATATATATTTTTCACACATGATTCAAAATCAAAGAATGAAAAAGCTAATTTTAATCTTATAATTTTTCAAATTTGTTCTTTATCTCCTACTTCTCAAAGTTCAAATTTTAATTTTTCATAAATTTAAAATCATAATTCCAAAAAAAAAGGACTTCTTTTTTTAATTTAGTATTGGAATGTTAGTTTCCTTTGTAATTTGTTTGAAATAATTTGTCAGGACACGTAATACCAATTTTTATATTATAAATTAGAATTTCTATAAGAGGAAAATGTTTTGATTGTCATTTTTAGTGTTACCATATAATTAGGGTGTGAAATAAATTTTGAATATAAGATTTTTTAAAGGATTTTTGCTTCATTTTAAATATTTCACATTTATATTGTAAAGGGATAAATTATATGTGTATACAGGGTGTTTCTTAATTAAGTGCACTTCCATATACATATATATAATTATAAATAGATAAAAAAAATTATTAAAATTTCAACGTGTTTTAAATTTATAACCTCGCTTTTAACTTTTGAAAGTTTAAAAGATAGAAAACGATAGAAGATTAAAAGAGGACATGTTAAGCTTTCGAATACATTTTATAAAATTTTCTTAAGTAGTCTTGACTTGACTTGGAAACTTATGAAAACTTAAAAATAATATTTAAATTTCATTTAAGCCCCCATATCTTGGAAGCTAGAAGAGGTCCATCTTACCTCCCATAACCAAAATTTATCTACTTCTAATTATTTATGCAGTGGTGTGCACCTAAAATATAAATAAAAACAGCTATATTTTGGTTCTAGGTAACTCTGTTCCTAAAAGAATTGATAGATTCGGGTAGAAATTGTTAAAGTTAATGATTGATCAACAAACTTGAGAACAGTAGTCTACCAGATGAGATCGATAGTTCTTTTCAGGATTTAAACTTGAGCACTGAGGTCCTTTTTTAGAAATGAAAACATGTGTAGTAAACATTTTTAAATGTACATATGTATAATAAAAAAGTCTTCTAATAGTTTTTAATGAAAAAATTGTAATTTTCTGGAGAACATTTTAAAATTATAAAAAAGGACCTTTTAATAAGTTTAAATATACTTAAATAAAATGTGTTTTTATATAATTTACATTCACTACAATTGGCAATACTGTTTTTTATATTTTTTCAATAATTTTTTATTTTAAAAACTTTTTCTTAAATTTTCCCCGAATCTATTGAAGAATTTTTCGTTTTTTTATTTTTTGAACATTTTATTTACCTGTGTAAGATTTTGATTTTGTTTTCTTGTTTTTATTGTTTTTTCTTGTGATTTTTCATTATTTATTAACCATAAATTTTCAACAGAAGTCAAAAAATCATTTGTCACGGATGTTGGAATTTTTTTGTTTTTGTTTTTCTCAGTTCCTTTTTTTTTCTGACATGTTTGTTTTTTTCTACTTTTGTTTTTTTTTAATTCTTTTGATTTCCATGTTCCCACTTTGGTAGAACACTTCCGATTATATATTGAAAAAAAAAGATTTTTTTTGAGAAATGAGAAATTTTTTTAGGACTGTTTTTCTTTTTGTATATTTATTTGTATGTTTGATTGTTTTGTTGTTGTTTTTTGTTTTCTTGTTTTTATATTTTGTTTTAGAAATCATTTTTTATCCTGAAGCCTGTTAAACATAAAAAAATCATCGAGATGAAAACATATTTTTCCAAAAGAACATAAAAAGAAAAACAATATATCAATTCACAGGAAACAAAAATAAAAAGAAAAACAAAAAAAAAACGTACCTAATAAATGAAAATAGGAACAAGGAGCAACTAATTTGAACGCCTAAAAAAAAAATATTTTATATTTTTAAAATTAGTTTCCCTTCAATGTTGAGTTTATAATGATTAATGGAACCTTTGAAATTATATTATATTTATATATATATATTTTTTTAATGAATGTATTTGAAATTATTGTTTTTATTTTTTTGGGAGAGTAGCAGTGATTTTAAATTGTAAATCATAGAAATTAATTTAAATTTGATAGGATAATTAAATTGAGAAAAAATATATGATAGTATTTGTATGAATTTGGAAGAAATCCTTAGAGCTTTCAGGGGTAGATTCTAAGTATTTTTTGATTTTTGTGTTTAAAGTGGTACATAGCTTACAAAATGAGTGTAAATATTATTTTTACTGTTACTCACTTCGTATACAATTTTAAACAAAACAATATAATGTTGTGTAAGGTAAAGTTTTGTATAGCAGCATCATGAAATAAGGATCTGCCACCATTTAATTTCACATGCATCTTCGGTGTGCTATCTTTCTTTCAATTTAACTTTTGCTAGAATCCGAAGATTAAATTGAAGCACAAATAACATTCAGAGGTTTTAATCTTCAATTCTTATTCTTCAGTACAGAAAAAGCTTTAAATTATTAGGAATTTTACAATTGTATTCAAAATCAGGGTATACCCCTTCCAGATATTATTGGTATATATGTGTGAGATCCCGAATTAAAAGAGATTTTGTAGTTGGATTAAAAATTACGTAAAAAGGGAATATATGCTATGTTTTTAAATTTAACTCTCATCCCTTTAGAATATTATTTATACGTCATAGTTCATTGCGAGGCTATATTTCTCAAGAGAATGAAAAATAGATTGAAAGAGAAATAATACCCCGGGTTTCTATTTTCTCATTTAATATGACGGGCCTACCAGTGTAGTAGAGGTGATGAAAGATATGCTTAATTCAAAATTAATAAATAAATTTCGATTTTCATTTGTAAATTTTTTGTATTACTAAACGTTTCATTACTAAGCTTTAGATTCGAATTTGAAAAAACTTCCACTGTAAAAGTATTTATATATTAGTTTGTATTAACTTCGAAATCACATTTTCTCTATGATTGCACTATATGCTTAATCACTATACACACCGCAGCCCCTTTAAAACTATATATAGTCAAACTATTCTAACTTAATATTAATTTAAATCTATTTTAAAACTTATTCTCTAAAACATCTCTTATTCTTCAAAAATATTATTTCCAAAAGATTTCCATTTTTTATTTTAATTATTTGATTTCCATTCTTAAGATATTTTTTTCTTTTTTTATTTTATAATTTCCTTGTATTTCCGGTAATAAATTTCACCTGATTTTTTTCTTATGGTTTTTCATTGTATGATTCTTAAATTTTTTTTTTTTAAATCCTTCTTATAAAATAAAAAAAATTTTTTTTCCCAATTCACAGTTTTTTTCCCAATTTTTATGGGCTTAAATTTCACGTATAAAGTGAAAAAAAAAAAACAAAAAAAAAAACAAAGATACAAAAAAAAAGAAAACATACGTTTTTGTCTATAATTTAAAGATTACATCTTAAGAGCGTTCGACAAAATGTCGCATTATACACCAACAGTTACAAAGAGTTTGAACACATAAAATAAAAACCTAAGAATGAAGGTAGGAAAATGTAGGAAAAAATGTTAAAAGAAAATCACACAAATTTTTTTAAACTTTTTTTTTTTTGGTGTTATTTTTCTTTGACTTTTTTTGTTTAAGACGCTATCTATAAAAAGAACTTAAGAACTACGAAAAAAAGATTTTTTTTCAAAAAAATGAGGCTTTAATTTTTCTTTTACAAAAAGTTTTTGGAAATATTTTACTTTTGAAAAATCAGTAATATTTCAGTAATATCTTACCAAATTTAATTTAATACTGAATCATAAATTGAGGGTCTTAAAATTTTTAATTTTAATAAAGTTATTAAAGAATTTTTGAGTTCAGAGGACATAAGTTCTCATGTCTTTAAAGATGGAATTTTTTTTTTTTTTTTTCTAAAACACCCAAATGATGATTTTATTTAAAACAATCTAGCAACTTAATACTTAATAAGCTATTTTTCTTTAAATCTTAATAGGCTACTTTTTAAAATACAAAGGCTTATCCTACAATAGTTTCTTTATTTTTTTTTTTGTTAATTTTAGTTTTACACCAATTCAAATGGCTTCACTCGTTTCAATCGGCGCATTGTATCACCATTGTCCAAGAGTTTTAAAGCCTCGACGTTGATATGATGTTGTAATGTTTTTTGATGACCTTGTGCATATGACCAAGTTTTTAATAATTCTTTGAAAAGTTTAAATTAGTAAAACACGAGAACTTATCGAAAAAATTATTATTTGATTAGTTATGAGTCTAGAATATTTCGTATACTCTTAAGAAAGTGTCCCATCCCTGATAGATTTCGGCATTTATTTTATCATCTATTATGTCTCAACTTTCTCATCTATTATTATGTCTGAACTGTCGTCCTAGCAGTCCAATCAATTTATCTTAGTATAATATAAAATGGTTTAATTTGCTAATTAACTTAAAATAACATTCCTTATGTCTATCCATAACATTATCATTATTAACTGCTCTATTTAAACTTTCATATTCAATGGAACAGTTTATTCACTTCTATAAAAAATTAAAAGGAATTTAGATTTGAATATTTTTTCGATAGTAGATTGTAGGTTACAAGAAAAGTGAGCATGATACGATATTACAATTTAAATAAAATAAATGTAAAAATAAAAAGGTAAAATGTAGACTGACTTATATTTGATATGCTTCAAATACCACTTGACTAATTTATTTCCAATTCAAAAAAAAAAAAAAAAAAACCAAAAATTTTTTGATAATTTGAAAATTTAAATTTAAGAAAAATTTTTAGAAATGGAAAACTTCTATTAAGCTAAATTTTGAATTCAAGACAAGTGAATAAATGATATTTGAAGTTTTTACTCGAATGTAATATTGTTAGAAATATTAAATTTTGTTATAGTTTTTAAGGAAGCAATTACAATTAAAGTTAATTAGTATTATTATAGAAAATTCATTAATCTATTTTTAATGAATTCCTTTAAATGGATTTGCTTTTGATATCATTAAAAGAAATATTTTATAATAAACGCTTGTATAAATGCATGCTACATTATAAACGTTTAAGGTTTTTATAAGTTTAAGTTTATAAGTATAAGTGCTTTTATAGTTTGGATTGAGTTTAATCTGATCAATGGCGTATTAGCTAAGACGCCGGCTTTTCAAGTGAAAAGTCTCTGGTTTAAATCCCTATGAAACCCTATATAATAAAAAAAAATTCGCAATATTTTATGCCCAATATGTAATTTTCATACTTATTTAAAAAATTCATGTTATCTAACAACAAATAGTATCTTTTGATTAATTTGTTTTTAAAAGGTATAAAGACATGTCATATTTTACATTTTCTCCATTAATATTGCCCGGACTGTATTCTATAACTTTGTATGTATCTCGAAATTAAACTCAAATTCCCCCCAGTGAATTATTTTCCTTTTTCACGAGTATTGCATACTTATGGGCGCAAGTTTTACAAGAAGTAATTGAATTCATTTTGTGAATTGTTTGTATTAATTTATTAATGAAATTTATTTCAAAATATAATTTTCTGATTTTAAATTCTTAAATAATATATTGTGGTAAGTTGGTTACATTTCGAAACATTTCTCTAAGAAAATAGGGGAATAAGGATTTTTAAGTTCTCATGATAGATTTGTTAGAGATCCTACTTTCAAAAATGAGATTACTTAATCAGTAATCTAATATTTTATTTTTAAATGTTTTTCTTGATTTGAACAATAATTTAACAATTAAAATCAGAGTCTTGAGACTTAATTTATCTTTCGCAATGACTTTAGTTTTTTTACTTAATGTTTGTTAACAAATATACATTTACATTATTTTCTGTAGCTATAAAAGACGTTCTTTTTTTTCAAATCTATGCATTGGCTATAAATTATCTATTTTTAACTGAATTTAGATATTAGCATAGAGTAAAGTAATAGGAAGAGGGACAAATTCATACAAATTTTTTTAGTATGAAATATTTTGTATTAGTGAACACTTATTCTATTCAGAAAAAACTTAGATATTTTATAAATTTGCGAATACCTATGGAAAAGTTTCAATGTTCGACAGGAACACAGTTTAGGTCTGCAATATTCAAAATATTAACTAAAAATAATAACAAAAAATGCTAAAAAGTTTATATGAATTTGTCCCTCTTCCTATTATCTTTACTCCATGATATTAGATTTAGATATTAGATCTTAGTTGTGTATGTGAAGAGAATTTTTTCCTCATGCTTTAAAACATTATGAAAAGAATCTATCAACTATCAACTCACTATTGACTGCTTTTAAATAATAAAAGGATTGGTCAGTCAAACACTATTCCCATTATACTATACCGTTAAATGCATTTAAAAATCTTTTAGGTTGAATATATTTTATAATTGTAAAATACAACTTAATATACAACTATTGTTGAACATTTTTCTACTAAAATTTTATTTACAAAATTTAATAAAAAAACTAAAACTAACTTAAATTCCTAAAAATAAGCTTGAGGTAAAGAAAATATTTATTTTAAATTAATTTTAATAATATTTCATTTTTAAAGTATTTTATTATTTTCTCTTAAATATTTACATTTTAATAAACCTGACCGCAATAATAAATAACAGTACAGTTAATAATTTTAACTGTTATATTTATAATTTATTTTGTACATATTTTATTTTTATAGATATACGAGTATAGCTGCCAGTATACTCTAAAAAATAATTTTCACCACTTATAACAATTTTTTAATATTTTTTCTTTTATTCCTTTACGTTTCATTTCTTAACTTTCATTTAATACTATACTTATATATATATATATATTATAACCATTATTTACTCTAAAATAACAATAAAAATAACAAAAACAATATACAGGATTACAGGAAAAAAAATAATAAAAATAAAAGAATTTTGAGCTTCTTCTTACTTATTAACTTTCAACATTTTTACTATCAGCCTTTACCACCATTAGACCAGAAACTGTCAGTTAATAAATAAACTTTAACCAGCATAAGACAGTAACAGTATATATACAGTTTTAAGTTGAAAAAAGTAAAAACAAAAAACAGACGAATATAATTGAGGGGTGAAAACAAAAGAAGAGTAATAAGTAATAACTATAAATATTAAGTCATGAGGTGCAAAAAAATTATAGAGTATTTTAATATTTTATTTCATTCTTAAATCCTTTGAATTATTCGACTTAACGACTGTCTTTTCTCTATTCAATTTCTGTTATGTGAATGAATAGTAAATTTGATCCCTTCGTGTGATTAATGGTCTATAGGTCCTAATACACCTTGAAAATAGTTTTTAATTTCAGTTTGACTGAAATAAGGGAATAAGTTAGAATTATAGATCGCTATTTGATTCGAAATTTACATATTAGACAATGGACATAATATCAACTGTAAAAAAAGGACGCTTGTTGAACTTTATACTATTGTGGCTGATTCCACCCACTGTATATTAAAAAATTTTTCCAGCCAAAATATATAAACTCACTCTGTCAAAAAAACCTAAATTACAAAAATCTTCTGTTTCTATACATTTATAATATACACAATAAATATTATTTAGTGTATATTTATATATTATATAGTATATAAAAGAACTTAAATATATATTATGTAATATAAATTCGTAGTAAATAAATCAAAGGAGTATTTGCAGTTATTTAGGGATTGAAATACTCAAGAGGATTGATTCGTAGTCAATAGATTGTATAAATGATATCTGTAAACCCATTTAGAATATAATGGGGGTGAAATATATATAGATATTAACACAATAGATATATAAACTTCAATCATAAGAATTTTTAAACAATTTTTAACTCAAATACTTATTTTTGCTTCAATATGGTTCTTTTACATTATTAATGTATTTAAAAGTGTTTATGATTTAAAAATAAATTAATAGTAATTTTTAATAACATTGGCAGTATTGGGACTCCCCCTGAAGAAAAATTTCTTTCTTAAAAACTTAAAATTTTTTTTTAGAAATTTTTAATATTTTAAATAAAACATTTTTAAATATTTTTAAACAAAATTTAATAAATATTTCATTCAGTAAATACTAATAAAGTTTTTTGTGAAAAATTTCTATAATAATTTATTAGAGACCGACGAAAAGAGGTGAGTTTGATACTCATAAATCCTAAAGTATATCTGAATTGAGTAATAGGTGACGAAAATTATTTTTTGAAATAAAACACAATATCTTGGACCCTTTTATAGATAACATATTTAATTACATTGAATCAAATAAATTGCACTTTTTATCTCTAGAAGACTTTCTGTAGCATAAAAATATCCTGTTTTACAATTATTAGGGTAGACCTTATTAATGTTTGATAGCATATAATTTTGACGCTGTTACTATCCCCTTGTCACTAGTGAATTATTTTTCTTTTTCATGAGTATTGCATAATATTGCATGTAATACATTATACTATAAAAAGTTCTAGTATCAATATAATCATTATAATTTTGCGATTCAAATTCATTAAATTCGAATAAGTGTGTATAAGTTTCAAGGAAGTTTAATTTAAAAATTTTCACTTCCAATAGGTTGCAAAAATTTTTTGATCCTTAAGAATGAGTATTCTAAAAAAGTGAAATTTAACAGAAGATGTGATTTTTGGTCCTATGATTTTTTAAAATTTTGTTTCTTTCAAACGTTAGAAACATATTCCACCATACTTAAGTTCATTAATTAACTATCTTCATTTAAAAATATATAAATAATAATAAACAAAATTCATGAAAATAAAATAAAATTGATCTGAAAAACTTCTAAAATAAAAACATTTTTTAAATATTTTAAAATTCAATGCAACAACTAAAAATTTCACTATTTTCTTTTAATTTATTAATTACTCGATAGAAAATGTATCCAAGGATCACATTAACTTAATGAAAAAGAGGGTGACAGCAATATAATTTATACAAATTAAAAAAAATGTCCTTTAATATAATATGAAATAAAGAATGAAATAAAGAATTGTTTAAAAGAATAAAGACGATTACATTGTAAGATTTAAATTTTTAATAAACCATTTCCGCTAATTGTTTTATTTAAACTGAACTGATATTTAATATTATATTAAGTTGAATTACAATGTCGACGACTAATGACCAAATTGTGTAAAATTTAAACATATCTCTGTGAACCTCTGTATCCGAAGTTAGTTTGTGAATTAATTCAATGAATGAAATTAAATTGAATTAAAATTTTTTTTTTTTGTTTTAAATTTTCACTTTAAATTGCAATATCTTAAAAACGGTAGCACCGATTCAGATGAAACCAGATTTATATGAAAGGCAATATCATGCTCTATAATATTATATGATGTTGGTTCTAGTTTATGGTCTTACAGGAAAAATATAGCATTTTAATTAAAATGCTACAAAATCTTAGGAAATTTTTGTAATGCATTTTTCGACCACTAGATGGCGCCTTCGCCACTAATGGTATATATATTCGGAAACTTTGAGATATTTAGTACCGTTATGTGATGACGTCATCTTGATAGCTCACAACCCCTTTCCGGAAGTTTTGCCATTAAATCATTGAATATGTATCACTCCCGGAACAATTAATTTTCATCCTCCCAGCATAATTAGTTTTGAAGATATTCATATTGGTTCAAAGAAGTTGTATAGCAGCTATCCAAAGCTTTTGTCCGATTTTAACCAAAATCAATAGGGAACCTAGAAAATGCCTAAAAATGATTTTGTGTAAGTTCCAAAGCTCTTTTAGTTTTTGAGTTATCGTGCTGACACACAGATGGACGAACGGACAGACGGACACAAATACTGCCGACCCAAGAAGAAAGTCGTTTTTACACTTTCTTGGTTTTAGGTAATTTAACTTTTAGTGCTTTATAATTGTTCATAATTAATTTGGACATACGACTTTTTTTGCTAAGCAATACTAAATTTATTAAATTATTAAAGCTTAGACATAGATGCGACTTAGAGGTAAGTGCGACATATTAGTTATCAGTTTTAAATGAATTTACAACGAGATATGTGACATTTTTTCTTAGTACAAAGTTGTGAGACATTTATTTGGTGTCAAATATTCCATTATCCCGAAAATTCGCTTTTGGCTGGCGCTTACGATTTTTTTTTTAAATGAATTTGCAACAAGATTTTTTCTTAGTAAAAAATTGTGAGACATTTATTTGATGTCAAATATTCCATTATCCCGAAAATTTTCAAAGGACTTTTTTCCTAAGCGCGCCAGCATAGCTAGATAGATTTCCTTTTCGATGCAAATCCGACACGTAAATTTGAGGTTATATTAAGCTAGCCTAGATCAATGCGTTACAAACGGAGGAGCAATTTTAATATACCCAAGGACTTATTTGTATGCACGGGTGTAGAAAAAACAAAATAAAATCTAAAACATAACCTATACAAAATAATTTTAAATCTAAAAGTTCTTACAAGGGCTCCTCTAAATTTAATGTTAAGAGCTAAACTAAGAGAGAAAATCTAACGAATATAACATTGTTATAATTGTAAAACTAATTGTATTAAATGGATCATTATATTCAGTATCATTTATATTCCTACATCCTAGGATAATTAATTTATATTCCTGTTAATTAATTACAGTAGAAAATTAAATTAACATTTTGTAAAAAAGACAGTTATATTGAAAGCGGATACTATCATGGCGGTCATGTTCTAATAATTAAAGGTCCAATTATTTAATAATTAAAATTCTGATTATCTTAATAAAATAAAAATTTATCAAAATATTTATTAAATTAAATAATAACTTTTATTATTACCTAATTATTACAAAAAGTAACTAGTATTTTTCACAATATTAAACTGTTTGATACTCCCTCCCACCTCGTAAATTGGTATGTCATAAAATTGTTTTTTTTAAATATATTTTCCTAATTTTTTTATTTTTTATTTTATTTATTTCTTTTAACTATAATTATATCCTTGTAATATGATAGTTAAGTCTTTAAACAGGTCCTTGAATAAATTATATTGGTGTAAGTTATGAATTTAATTTTTTTTTTATTTTGAGTTTTTGTTTTTTTTTTTTTTGTATAGTTTATACTTTTTTTTTTTATGTATTTTGATAAGACAAACTTTTTCTTGAATTACTTTCTTTTTTTTTGTTATTATTATTGTTGTTATTTTGTTTTTTTTACTAAATATTATTATAATGTGTATGTATTTATATATAAGGATAATAAAGTTGAAGGATTTTTTTTTCTTTTTGTTTCATTTTTGTTTTTTTTTAAAGGATCAAAAAGTTTGATTAATTTGAAGATCGTGTTAAATTTCAAGAAAAACAGCAAATTAAGAAAAAAACAAGTAGAAAAAAAATCTCAATTAGTCTGAAAAGAACAGTAAAAAAAAAAATGGAGGAAAAATCAAGAGATGAAAAATTTGTGTTGGTTGTTTTAAGTTTTATTTTTGTTTTTTATTTTGAAAAGCATATGAAAAACTTTAAAACAGTATTATCATCATCATCAGCATCATCATTAAAATAATCAAGTACTATAATAATAAACGCAACTAACTGAACAACAACAACAACAACAAACAGCAAAAACAAAAAATAAATTAACTATTAATTTATATACTACTTAGATGGTATAAAAATGTATATGTATTGAAAATAGCTTAAATATCATGATTTTTCTTTTTGCATTTTCTCATTTTCTTAGAATGTAGCATTAAAAAGTTTTTTTGTTGTTGTTTTTTTTTTATTTTTAATATTGTACTTTTTTAATTTCTTTTTTTTTTTTTTTTTTCATCATAGAATTAAAAAGCTTAGTAAGGATAAAAAAGTTTTGTAGAATTTTTCCTTCGCATTTTATTTATTATAAGTATTTTTAATATTTTTGCCAGGAATCAGGATCCGATTTCGTGATATTGCTTATGTTGTCTGTATTCGTTTTTTTTTTGTTTTTGTTATTATTTTTTTATTTGGTTGCGTTTAAGTTGTTCCTGGTTTGTTTGGATGGGATTTTATTTCAGGATTTTCCAAATATGCATCAAGTTCTTTAAATGAATTTAGTGGCGTTATTCTAAAAATGTTTAGTTGCTGGTACCATTTCATTTAAAGTGTATTTTATGTTTAAATTTGGAATTTTGATATTATTTTTTCTTTTAAAAAGTTTTACTAGCGAAAAATCTTACACACTGAAAGGAGCTCTTCCCCTTTCGAATTTTTATTATCATTTTTTAAAAAAAATATGAGCTTACCATTTCTGGTAGTACAAAAAAAAAAAACACGAAAAATATCAGTCTTTTTAAGCCTCTTTTTACTTAGGCTTAATATTTTAGAATATTTTCGTGACAGGATTATACTTTTGTTTTTCTTTTTACTTCAACACAATGATATTTTATTTATATGTATATGAATATGTATTTATTAAAATTATATTCTATTCAAACATATACGATTTAATATGGGATTGTCTTAAAACTTAATCGTTTTAATCATTTTAATCGTTGTTTGTTGTATTTTTTATTATTGTGTTTCTTCTCTTAATAAAAAATGTGTGAAGTATAAATAATGGGAAATAAACTGATTTTTATATATTTATCTCTTAGGATATGGTATTTTAGTATTATTTGTTAAACTAAAAAATTTAGAGATTAAAAGAAAAACTCTTTTGCGTACTGAAAGAGTTTTTATATTCTTTATAAACAGTTAGGAGGATTTTTCAAATAAAATAAGTTTAAAAAAAATTATTTTATATCATACACGTGATTAAAATTTTCCATTGAATACAAGTGTTAAAAAAGTTTGTAATCGTTATTTGGTTTTTTTTTTTTGGAATAGTAAAGGTTTATTGCATATTTTATTTGCTGTTTATGGGTATTTGAAACTTATTCGCGTAAATGAGAATTTGAAAAAACTTATGGGATCAAAGATGTTTTCTTTTGTTCTTATTTAATTTTGTTATTGATTGGATATTTTACGGGTCTGATATACATATTCTGAAAAAGGGGAAAATACTCCGATCTCATAATTTACTCTTAAAATCTTCCTGATTCACAATCCTTGTTATATATATACATATATATATATATAGGCATAAAACCCAAACGTTGTGCGTACAGACAAATAAATGGATGACACAATTTGTACTAAAAAATACGAGTAAAAGAAAAATAAAAAAAAGCGATTTTGAAAAAGCGGGATTTTAGATCATTCATAAAATATATTAAACCTAAATTTTAATTTAATTTATTATTTTGATTTGGTCGACTGTCAATAGTTTTTGTACAATTTTAATGAAAAAACTAATAGTTTCTAGAAAAAATAATAATATAATATTTTAAATGCATTATTTATTTAATATTTACTTAAGCAGTCATTTAGATCTAGATCACAGATCAAAATACCAAAAACAAGTGAAATTGATCAATAAGATTAAAAGTGATATTTATTTGTTCTGTGATAAGATCAAATCAAAAAATTAATCAGATCTCTTAATGATAATTTTTTAGATCAAATGATCTAATCTAAAACAAGTGCAAAAAAAATATGGCCATTGAAATATAAGTATAAAATATATATATTAAATATAAAATGGATCTTGTTTAAAGATCTTGTTCTAAAAACTAATATTTAAAATATCGTATCACCATTTTGATCTGATCTTTTATTCTTTAGATCAAATATCAAATATCAAGTTTGATCTGATCTTTTTTAGGATCTAGATCTAAATGTCTGTACTTTAGTATATATGATATAAAATTATTTTATTAAATATAAACTGATCACTGATACTCATCTCTTAATGATAATTTTTCAGATCAAACGATCTATTCTTAATCTTTAGTAGATCTGATCAAAATGATCTAATCTAAAATAAGTGAAAAAAGATTCGAACATTTAAATATATATATATTTAATATAAAATGGATCTTGTTTAAAGATCTTGTTCTAAAAACTAATATTTAAAAGATTGTATCACCATTTATTATTTTGTATTAGTACCTTTATCTTATTATAAATTTAATCACTGAAATGCTTTTAAAATAGCTTTCCCATTGAAAAATTTTAAGTATATATATTTAATAAAAAATATTTAAAATATTTAACATCAATATTATCACTTATCACTTATAGTTTACCTTTTAGAACATGGAATTTAGCCTTTGGAACTATTTTCTTCAAAAAATTTTTTCAAAAAATTTCAAAACTATTTTAACTAGTATATAAATGCCATAAAATTTTTTTTCCATATATAACTCAAAAAAATTTTCCAATATTAAAATTTTATTTATGTAGGTATTTTCTTTTAATATAAAATTTTTTTTTTAAATCGACCAACTTTTTTCCTGAAAAAAAAAAAAAAACTATTTTTTTTGCTCCTTGATGATAAATAAAAGAACAAAAAATTTATGTGTATGATAAAATTTGTTGCTTAAAAAATAATAAAGCGACAACAGTAATTATCAGAAAATTAACAATTGTATTTTCTTAATAACTTTGTTTTTTTTTTTTTTATGTTTTTTTTTTTTTTTATGACAAAAACAACGAAGAAGCAAAAGAAAAACTATAGTTTTTATTTTAATTTTTGTTTTTGTAGTTATATGAAAAATTATCAATAATTTTTAAAAGAAAAGTCACGAAATTTTTCATAATAATACTGTTATGTTACTGTTACTGCTCCAACTAAAAACAAACAACCTCTAACTTAATTTTGAACTCTTATATATACATGAAAGTTTGTTTTTTTTTTAAGAATTTTCCAATAGTTTAAAAACTATAATAGGAATATAAGTCTCTGTATTTAAGAATATGAAATTATTCTGCAAAAAAATACAAAAAAAAAAATATAGAAGGAAATGATAAAAACGCGGAAAACTTTACCGTTACTTTTATTTATTGTGCAAACAAAAAATAAAAATTTTTTAACAACTTGCAATACAAGTTGTTGGTCTTTTGATTTTTTTTTTGTTTCTTTTTTGTTTATATTTTTCTTCTCTTTCTATATTCGCCTGATTATTATTTTCACGATTTTAGTGTAATAAGGACAATACAACAACAACAACAACAACAACAAAATAATAATAAAAAAAAAAAAAATGAATAATATAGAAGAAAATATTTTGTAAAGTTTTTAAGGTGTTTTTAATAAAGTTTTCCTTGTTAAATTTTTTTGTATATTTACGTTTAAACAAAAAAAAAAAACAAAAACTTAATAAGCTTTCTATCTCTTTCACTCTTGTTAAGTAATATTCTTTAAATCTAAAGAGTTTAAGTCTAAAGTTATTAGATAGGGTGAATAAGTTGATAATATTTATTGGTACAGTTGAATATTTTACTGTCACCTACTATCGTGCTAACAGGCTGATTATATATATGCATGTCGGAAGAGGGAAAAATGATATATTCTTATTATTAGAACTGATCATACACATAAACAATTGAAACATGAGGTAGTCCTACGCCTTAAAATATGTAAAATATCTTAGATTTTCAATATGTACAGTTCTTTTTTTTTATATTGTAATAAATTTGTATTAGAGTTATATTCTATATCTGTGAGTTATATTATTCAATTAAATTATTTGTTTATATTGGTATATTAATGTATTTTTTATTAAAGATCTGTAACTCTTAATTATTGCTTAAGCCATTAACTTGAACCCAATGGCGAATGGTAGCTGAGTCGAGTCGAAAACTAGATAAAAGTTTTCCACTTTTACTGGGATTCGATCCTGGGCATTTCGCATGAAAGGTCGGCACTCTAACCAATGTGCCACCCAGCTGTTCTTAAATTTTAGAATGTTACTTTATATAGTATGGTTCGATTTAGAATATAATTTAAGTTTTATTATTCTAAGGATTGTCATCCTTGAGAGATAGTTAAATTTTAAGAATTCTAAGTCTTTAACAATTGATTTAAAATATATTAAAAAAAATAATACCTACATATAAAGACATCCTATCACAATTCAATAAACTTAATTTAATAATCAATGGCGTAGTGATTAAGGCACTGGCGTTTCAAGTGGAAAATCTCGGGTTCAAATATCGGTCAAATCTTATTTAATAAAAAAAAATGTACAATTATATCTTATAATTATATCTTAGTTTATATCGTAATATTATAAATAACTACTGTGTAAGATAATAGATGGCGCATAAACATTTGTGAATTCATAATCTTTCATAATAGCTACAGGTGAGTAATTAACGTCTTAGTGAATATAATGATTAAAGAAACAAAAGCCTAGTCTAAATGAATAACAAATTTAGGTACCGCAACCATATACCACACAATAGATTTTAAGATTGATAGGCTGGATAATTGAAAACTCACTGCATTCTTAAAATTCACTGAATCCATTCTAGTATCTATTTTAATACTTTAAATTTTTTTAATAGAAAAAGAAAACTTTAAACCGGATGTTAAAAAAGTGTTAAGTCTGAGTAGTGACTACAAAAAACCAGAAACAATTTTGTTATGAAAAAATGTTTTTTATGAAAATACTGAGGTGTGATTGCGAGGAAGGTTATTTTTTGTGATGAAAAAACTTCCCTAGAAAAAAACTTAGTTTTTTGTTAATCCATTTTTCATGAGAATTTCTTTTTCTTCCTAATGAAAGTAAAACAAAAAATTTAAAATAATATTTTTATTTTTTACCTAGTTGTTTTTATGTTTTATGTTTTTATTTTTAATTATAAAGAAGATTCTTGTAATTAGTCCTATGACTTAGTAAAATCTACCATTATATAAAGGTTGTTGTTTTTTTTGACAACAGTAAAAAAATGTTTATAAAATAAAATTCTTTTATCATGCAGGGTGCTTGTTTTTTTTAAAGTTAAATAAAACAAAACTTGGAATGATATTTAAAAGAGATGGCGGGGTTAAGGACACAGCAGAATACAATATTAAGGATAAAGGTATCAAGTATTTGGCGAATGCTTAATTTTTTTAATTAAACAGTGAAACAGGTAAAGAATGAAGAGTTTAAATATTAACAGTTTTGGATAAAAGGTATTGTAAATATTTTAAATAATTATAGTAATTAAATATTATTGAATATTGATGAGTAACATTCTATTTGCATTGGTAAGCCTAAATATACTGAATATCTTTTGTGTAATAATTGAAACTACTGTTTGAAAACATAGTATTTTACTATATTTTATAATATAACCAACATACTTAGATTGTATTTTTAGTGAATTTGATTCATATTCAATGATTTTTCTTTATAAGGAGTAAGTAGCTTAGTTATCCTAAGGGACTTATGGCCTGGGAGTTCTGACCCTGCACTATCGAGAACACAAATGGAAAAATACTTTTACCGGAATTCCATCAGCTTACTTTATCTTAGCTAATTACTTAAGGAGTGTTCTTTGGAGGGTTTCCAATCTTATATATACAGAAAATAAATTTCAGAGATTATTTCTTTGATTTAATCTTTCCCAAAATGACAAATATCTCTGAAATTTCCCCTTCCCTTAAATGGTTTTTCCTCTCTGATCAGGGAGGGTTACATGATTTTTAACTATAACTTTTAGTTTAACTAATTACTAATTACTTAACTCTTTCAAAAACTAACTGTTTTATTTAAATTCAATGTACTACTTATTCATCGATTTTTATAAGTGCATTTTACTACTACGTATGTCACGAATATTAATTCCCTTAACTTACCATAATTTTGTCCAATACTCTAAATATTATAATTCATAAACTTTTCATTATTTTGATAATTTTAACAAAAAAAAAATGTTAGTTCACGATTTAAACTATTAAAGAAGACATTTTCTATGAAGACTGATGATAGTAATCTGATAACACCTGTAATAATTGTTAAATTTTGTTTTTTTTTGTTTTCTTTTATTTTAAGGGTAATTATTTTTATTAATGATAGTTATTGTGTTATGAAGTACACTTTAAGATAACTTAGTGTAACCCGAAAAAAGGTAATAAATTCTGAAAGTTCAAATATGATTAATTAAGAGTACTAAAATAAATTTTATTAATAATGTATTATTGAATAAAATTAATAATATTATTAAATAAGAGAAATTAAGAGATAAAAGAGTTAAATTTAATTGTATTTATATTAATTTAATATAATAATTAATTAATATTTATTTAAAATATTTTAAATAGATTTACAAAACATTTTTCTAAGATTATTATAATAATATTCCAAATTTTTATATTAACCTAAGACAAATCCAAAAGCTTAATATTAGGATTATATCGGGTCGGATTATATTCTTTTAATTTCGTTTTATCAATTAAACATATAGTTCGCCTAAATATATGCAATATTGTGTTAAAATCTTATAGATCAAAAGATTTTCTATTTTCACCATTAAATCATGGTGAATAATAAATTAACCAACAAATTTTGACTTTTTACACTGTTAACAAGTTAAATTTAAAAAAAAAATAAAGATAAAAATGAAATAAAATATATATAGAAACCGCTTTTAAAAATAAATTTCATTAATTGTTAGTATAGTATATAATATTTATTTTTATGTAATTGAATTCTATTAAATATGAATTATGAATTCTTTTAGAGCATGTAGGCAATTATGAAATAGAGGTCTGATTTCGGTATACCATTTGACTTTTGTTGCTGATAATATTGCAAAAATTATAATAAATTACTACGGATACGCTATTCTAAACAGAGCAAAATAACAAGCAGCCTATGGGTCTAGTACGAAATCTGAACATTTTAAATCTCGCACTTCAAAATCTTTTAAAATCGCTTTTTAGAAAATCTCATTTTGTTATATTCTGGAAAAAAGCTGATATTTAACGGGTTGGGTCTGAAATTTCGGACCCAAAAAAAATCCCCTTTTTTTATATTCCAGAAAAAGCTGATAATTAATTTTGCGTAATTGTCTAAAAACGAGATTTTAAAAAAAGATTTACTAAAATGGAATGCTCCCGTATCCAACTCTAAAATCCTTAAAAAAGCGATATTTTGAAAAGTGAGATTTCCAAAATGCGAGATTTTAAAGAACGAAAAAAAAAATTTCGTGATTTCGTACCGCTCCCTCAGCCTAAAAGCAAAAAAAAATCTATCGAATAAATTCATTTTAAAGTATTCTAAACTTATATATTTTATTTATATTTTAATTTTTAAAGTGAAAAATGTCTGTAAAATGTAGAGATTAAAATAATTTTAAACCACTTCTTCATGATCATCTAACAATATTCGATTTTACAATTTTTTAATCAAATTATATTAATTTGATAAAATCGTAATCAAAGCTGTTTTTTTTTTTTTAATAACAAATCCATTGATTTTTCAAAGAAACCAAAATATTGAGTTTTCCAATTATTTCGTTTATTTTTCTTTGGAAAAATCAATTTTCCGAATGGGAAAAAATAACTAATCAAAACATTTTTTTTTTTTCAAAAGTATGGACTTTTCTTTTATCGTATTTTAAGAGGGATACTTTAATATTGCTGGATAGAAAACAATGTAAAGTATAAAATTTAAGAAAATTTTTTTTCAAAAAAAAAAAAAAATCCCATTAAATTTAACAATTTCCTTTGTATTTAAAGATGAAAAACAAATAAAACGAGGAAGAGTGTAGTAGAGTAGACTGTGTCAACTCTGGGATACCCGTATGACCGTAACATATACATTATATCATCCGGTTAATTACTTTTGGCTTTATTAAGTGTAGTGGAATACTCATATAAAATAAAGAGTTGTATGGCAGCTACTCGAACCCTCTGTCGTAGACTAACCAAATTTTGCAGAAACTTTGGCCATTACACTAAACAATTTTTGGCAAAAATGCAGACCCCCAGCTTCATTAGGTGGAGAGTAATGCTCATATAAAATAAGGAGTTGTATGGCAGCTACTCGAACCCTCTGCAGCAGACCAACCAAATTTTGAGAGAAACTTTGGCCATTACACTAAACAATTGTTGGCAAAAATTCAGACACCCAGCTTCATTAGGTGGAGAGTAATGCTCATATAAAATAAGAAGTTGTATGGCAGCTACTCGAACCCACTCCACTAGACCAACCAAATTTTGCAGAAACTTTGGCCATTGCACTAAACTACTTTTGGCAAAATTTCAGACACGCAGCTGTAATAGGTACAGAGTAATGCTCATATAAAAAAAGAAGTTGTATGGCAGCTACCCGAACCCATGGACCAAAATGGCTGGATTTAAATAGCGATGACGGCTATTGCATAAAAACGAATTTGCGAAAATTTCAAGATTTTAGCTCCTTTAGTTTTTGAGTTATCGTGCGGACGGACAGACGGACGGACGGACAGACGGACAGACGGACAGACGGACGGACAGACGGACGGACGGACGGACGGACGGACGGACATACATAGTTAAATCGATTTATTTTTCGATTCTGATCCGATCCATACACTTGAGTCTATATCTACCCCCCCTCCTTCTCTGCGTCACAAACGTAATGGCAAATTTATTATACCCTTTGACTATATAGTCATACGGGTATAAAAATTTTTTTTTTTTTCTTAACTTCTCTGTTAAATGGTGGACCTATTATCCACGAAAAATTACCTAAAACAATACAAAAATAAAAAAATCGTCTACAGAAAGTTTTTTTTTTTTTTTTCAATTTTCTATTTTTCACTTTAATTTTCTCTCAATCATTTTTGTGTTTTCTTCAATTTTCCACAATTTTTCTTTGAATTCTTAGCTACCAACCACTTGAAAAAAAAAAACTGATATAAATTTTTTTTTTCTAAAAATTCAAGTTATAAAATGATGGTGTGGTATACTTGAGGTTTATTTTTATTGGATATCGCTTCAAAAATAAAAATCCAAATTTTGGAATGAGGCTTTTAAAGTATCATTATAAAAATAAAAAAAAAAAAAAAAAAAAATCGATTGGAAAATTAATTATTTGCCGTCACTTCGATTTTTCAAATATTGTTTTTGAATGAAGAAGTAGAAGAAGAAGTTCTTTAGAAACCATGAAACCATTTTTAGAATCTTATTTATGTTCATTTAAGTCTAATAAATTCGTAATAATGGTAAAGTTTTTTTTTTCTTTTATTTATTTATTTTGGTTTTCGTATTGTTCAAATCTGAAGATTTTTTTTATTTATATTTTGAAAATAGAAAATCTCTTTAAAAAGTAATATTGGCTAATTAAATATATTTTTGTATATATATATATTTCTTAGTGAATGTTGAAGATTAAATAATAACTTGAAATTTTCAAGAGTTATATATATATATATTTTTATAAATATAATTTTAATTAAATTTTGTAAATGTACTTTTTGAGGTTCTTAAAACTATAGGTTTTGTATTTTTTGTATTAAGTTTATTTAAAAATTTTCCAACTAATATAGTTGACGAAGTATAAAGTTAGTCTTTTAGTTGGTTTAATATTGTATTTAGCATGTAAGTGTAAAACATCTTGTGGTTGTCAAACCGCATATCAATGAAGTTACTTTTCGAATTTTATGTTCATTTTAATTCAAAAATGAAACAAAGTAATGGATTTTTATATTTATAAAAATATAAAATTGATTTCTCGTAAAAAAAATTTTTTTTAGAAGATATTGATCTGGTTTTTAGTTCACTTAAGCATCCTGTTACTATTGCGTTAAATATTTGGGTATACATAATATAGCTGGCGCTCTGATGGTACATAATTTATTTTAACGTACATTCTTATATAGCAGCAATTATCTCCAAAAATAGGGAGCGTTCCATAATCTCGGTTTAGTAAATCTTTTTTTCAAAATCTCATTTTTAGATGATATAATATCATATGTAAGAAAAGCTATAAATATTAGAGCTGCAAATAAAAATCAAACCATTTTCAAAATTATAAATTCAATTCAACTGTAAAATTTTTTCTAGGTTTATATTTAAAGCAATAAAGAAAAAATAAAAACAACAACTTTAAATAACAATCTCTGATCTTATTTACATTATTGATTTTTTCACTTATTTAAGTGGTTTGAAACTTTAATAGATTTTTAGTTTTATACCAGCTTATCTTATCAAGCTTTTATTTGGCGCGCTGTTAACGATAAAGTGAATAATTATTTCGACTTTTTAATAGGTTCTTTATATGGTTTAAGTCTTTGCTATTTGTTATTAATATTATGAGCTTAGCTTTGTTTGTTATCAATTTGTGCGCTGTCAATGATTAATTGAATTATTGTTTTAAATTTTTTAGTAATTTTAATAGGGGGTTTAAGTCTTTGATTATAAATTATTTAATTAAGTAGTTAAGTATTTAGTCTTTTTAGTCGTTTTTATATGTTGGTTCGTTGTCAAAGATTAAATAATTTTATTTAAAAATTTCAATTAATATGTTGGGCACTTTCGAAGATTAATAGTATAATTAAGTTTCCGTTTTAAATAAATAATTTTTATTTATATATAATTTTTTTGCTGATTTCTAGTACAAAATGTGTATATTTATCTAAAATAGAATCAAGTATTCACGACAATAATTTTTAAAAAGATAAAAATTAGAAGCAAGATTTTATGATTTTGAGGGACACCTAAAATATTCGAAAATTGTCACTAACACTAGCTGTTATTCTATTTGCTTTATCCATATATTTATAATTTCTGATATAACTAAGACTTAAACCACAGAAAAAACTGACAGGCAAACTTGAAAATCAATTAATTGTCGACAACGCACTAATTAATACAATTTATTATATTGTAAATACTAATTAATACACTATTAAATGGTTACAATAGAAATCTATAGATTTAGAGATTTTTTTAAATTCTACAAAAAAACATAAAACAAAAGATTGAGTTTGAAAAGATATAAATTTTATTTGCCTTAATTAATTTAAACACATCCATTCATAAATATAATAATTATTATCCAAAAACCAAATAATTATTCAATTAATAGTCGACAACGCCACTATTAATGATCGGCAAAAGTAAGCTTCTATTAATACAATAATAACTATGAGATTAAAATAGAGATGGATTGGCCATACACTTTGGAAAGAGCCAGAAAACTTCGCGCGCCATGTACTAGACTAGAATCCACAGGGGAAAAGAAGTGTGTGTGTAGACCTAGGATAACTTGGAGAAGGACAGTCGCTAAGGGAATTGAGAATAGCGGAAGTCCGTGGGCAGGAGTAAAACAACTAGCTCACAATAAAGTGCGATACAGAAGCTTTTTGGAAGCCCTATGCAGGGAGTGAAACAGGGGAAAAAAAACCCGGTTTTCAATGTTTTTAAGATAATACGGATTTAGAAAAAGGGCTAATATTCTTTATATTTCTCTAAGTAATTAAATTTTTTCACTTGAATAAATTAAATTTATACTAATATTAATACCTATCTAAAATAGCTTTTCAGAAAAATATGTTTAAATGAACATTTCAATTACTTTTTAAATTCGACTTTTCGATTTTGGGCATTATATTAACTTTTTTTTTTAATTAAAAATTACTTACCTATTTGATTTTTGTACTTTTAATACTCTATGATTTCTTTTGAATAATTCTAAAATAATTGAAGTTATTTGACTAATGAAAAGGCATTAGGCAAAATTTTCTTTTATTGATTTGACTATCAGTATATATATAGTAGGTGTACTTTCTTTTGCAATTGTGTAAAATGTAGATCATGTTAAAAATGAATTCATTAAAAATTTAAAGATGAAAAAAATGAATTTGCAATGGAATTTAGTATACCTACATATACCTTAGTATACCTACGTTTAGTATACCTACATATATATGTAAATTTTAAATTGGCAGTAAATATTTTTCATTTGAAAAATAAAATTATAAAAGTTACACTGAAATTTTTTGAAATTAAAAAGAAATCAAATTTTTGTTTTAAAAATTTCTTTTGGAATTTTTGATTCGTTACATTTAAAAAAAGACAGAAGAGAAAATGAATTGATTATAAAAGAAATGTTAGAAAAATATAAAGTTTCATATTGCATTAAAACATGTAAATTTTTTTTTTAAATACCATTTACATATTAAGAAAACTCTGTTTTGTACATTCATTAGAATGTTAGAGGCATTATAAAAATTTTTTCAATTTTAATATTAAGAAATTTTTTTGGGTTTTTTAAATTATTTTGAAATACAGTTCAAATGCATATTCATGATATTATCTATCGTTTCTTTTACTTTGTTTTAAAAATGTTACAATATGGATGTACACATTCTAATTCGGAAAATCAAGTCCTAGAATTCCGCAAATACATCATTCTGTTTTTGTTTGTTGAATTGTATAAACGGGAGCACTAAGAATGCTCGTATTTTAAAATCTTGGTTTTTCAAAAAGTGGTTTAATTAAAATCGATTTTTATCAATATTTCGATTTATAAAATCTAGTAAAAATAAAAAAAGGTGCGAAAATCACATTTTAATGTTGTTTTTTTTTTCGAAATTACGGTCATACTATTTTAATATTTATTTATTTATTTATAATTAGTACAAGGACTAAATATTACCTGAAATTATTATAGTCCTTTACCTATTTGGCATTTAGGCATCTTAAATTAAATACTTTTTATTTATTTATAACCACAATATTAATTATTTTGTTTTTATTAAATATTTGTATATTTAAATTATATTTGGTTCGCATAAGGATTTGCAGAGAAAAATTATTTTTTTCAAATAACTTTTTTTTTAAATTAAAAACCATGATCCGTACAGAAATCGAAGCCGCACCCCTTCGGTTAGTACGCCAAATGCTTACCCACTAAGCCACCGAGGCCCCAATATATTAATACTTTATACTTAATTAGAAGAGATTTAAAAATTGAATTCAAAGTCTGGGTTTAATTATTTTTTCAGAATATTTTATGTATACTCTGATCAGTGCCCTAAAATGATAAAATTTATCATTTGTGTATTCATTATAGAGATTATAACAACAGTCCAATAAACAACGGCTTAGTGAATAATATAATAATAATAAGGCTTAGAATATAATAATTAAGTCTAGTCTAAATGATTTGGTGGATGGCCAATTCTTCTTAAAGGAGTGGAAAAGGAATAAAAAAAATATGTCAGTGGGGGATTTTAGAGTTCGATTGAAAAATCAGTATTATTCGTCTTTGACCGAATGCTTATATTACCTATGTATGTATAAGTATTGTTTAAAATTATGAGTACTTTTTTTTCCACAATTTTTACAATCAATATGTTTTTTTCAATAAATCTCTATCTGTCTATTTATATATATAAAAGCGAAAGTTTGTTTGTTTGTGTGTATCGAATAGACTCCTAAACTGCTCAGCCGATTCTCATGAAAACTTGTATAAAGGAGTTTTTGGGTACGGAAAGAAATCGTAGGCTAAAAATTTTGCCTCAGCGGACCACCAAGTTGGGGCTGTGGTGCAAGTATTTAAACTTTTTTGTTCAAAAATGAAAACGGTTTGACCAATTGACTTCAAATCTTGTATACGTGTTCCCCTGTGAGAATTGAGTTGACACTATTAACAGATTGGGAATTTGTTAATAGTGTGGAAGCGTCCAATTTTACGCATTACTGCTTTGGCCAAAGAGAAAGTCTAAAACATTTTTTTGGTAAGTTCCGTTAACCCATTGCGGTACAGCGTCATTTTTTGATTTTTTCGTTACTTTAGTTTAAATTAGAAACGGTTTGACAGGATTACTCCAAATTTTGTATGCGCGAAGCACCTTGAAAATGGATTTGAGTCTGTTAGCAGGCTTGGTATTTGGTAACACATGTCGTTCCTACAATTGGTCAAAAAAAAGTTTTGGAAGTAAATTACGTCCAATTTTGGACAGTAGTTAGTACTTTTTTGAATTACATGAACTTTAAAAAATTACTAGAATAATTCCATGTGTAATTTTTATGCTAACTTTTTGCAGTAATATCAGTTTAAATTAAACCTCCATTAAGAGGCGCAGCAACGCGCACCGGGTATTAGCTAGTTTAATATAAAAAAAAAAAATTGAAATAAAACAAAAAAAAAAAATTAGATTTAATAAAACCAGATTTTGTAATTCGAGAATTTGCACCCTACCCAACCCTTATAAACATTACAACCTCCAATAGTTTAAAATTAAATAAAATGAAAAAAAAAAAAACTTAATTCCAAGCTATTGAAAAATTTGTACAAGTGAAAATTGACTTTTATTTTTCATTTTGTTTTATAACCAGTATGCCGCGATGGAATTTGGGTAAAGGTATGATAATTGAAGAAGTAATGTATTGCTCAATTTTTGTGTTTACTGTAAGTTGAGTTGAGTACAAAAAAAAAAAATGATTCATAATATGTAACGCAATTTTAAGGCATACAAAAAGCATTTAACATTTTCACTCATCTGTATGATCAAAAAAATTTTACAATCCTTTCTTCATTATATTGTAGTTTTGTTTGTTTTTGTTATTCTCTGTGTGTGCATATGTATGCATACACAGATTAAGAAGAAGAGAAATTTAATATCCCAGACATAAGGATATCATTTTCGAGTTCATTGGAGCGAAAAACAAATAGGAAGAATGAATACAAAAAATTCAAAAAAAAAAAAAAAAAAATAGGAAAATATGATTGTAAGAATTATCGATGAAATCCAGTTTGTAGCAGTATAGAGTTGCAACAGTATACTAATAGTAATTCTATTCAGTATAAAACCACTATGTAAAAGTATCTTTAGATATAAATATAGTTTTTCTTCTTGTTTTTTTTTTTTTTTTGAATATTACAATATTATTATCGAATATTGATTTTGACTGCATAATGCATAATCAAATAAAAATTATAAAAAAAAAATTAAAAACAGATAAAACTAAAATTGAAATATAAAAAATAATCATAAATGTTATATTAAGTGAATTTTCACATAAAGATAGAGTGTATTTTAAGGAATTCACTGCATTGAAAGGATTTTATAGAATCAATATACACATATATACACATTTCAATATAAAAAGTTTAATTTTGTATAATCCCAAAAAAAAAACGAAATCAATTTTTGTTAACAAGTTCATTATCTGTATAAACAGAATGTAATCTTTGCTACATATAGACTTTAAACTTAAAGCTGTATTGTATAAAGTTTAAAATAAATCGGGGAAGTAATTCAAACTTGGCTTTCTCACACATTGGTCAAGAAAGTAATATTATTGCATTACTTAAAGTTTATACACAGCTAAATAATTAAGAAAGAATTCATAACTATAATATATTTGTATTTGTATGTTTATTAGTATTTGTAGTGTTTGTATGCTATAACAAGTATTAGTGTAAGTCTTAAGTTTCATACAATTTGTATAACATTTTATTTATGATTGTAATACTTTTCTTGCATAACTACGTCTACAATGTACGGGAAAAAACTGTGTTGCTTTATTTAAGTAGGTTTATAAAGTTTTGATTCAGAAGCTTATTAATTTTTAGTATCTTTTTTTTTTTTTTTAAATTTCTATTATACTATGAAGTTAAACAATATTGTATTGCAGTTTTATCACAGGATTAATATGCTATTGAGTATGTATGCAGGATATAAAGATTAAATTAAGAAAAAAATGAGATAAGTACCATCTACTACTACTAATACCATATGATAATAAGAATTTTTGTGCAATTATGGAAATATGCAGAATTATTTTGTACTGGCGGAATTCAGGGTCAAGAGAATAGTGGTGTAAAAGTAATTATTTTTTTTTCATCAGATTTAATTCAGTTTAACGCGGTTATTCAAAAAGTTAAAAGAAAATTGGTTATCAATTTTTAAGGTAGAATTAATTAATTTACGTCAGAATGACATTAAAGAAAATTTTGTTTAGATTTAGAATAAACTAATTTTTAAGTTACGGCATAATTTCAATCTGAAATGAATTAATGCTAGTAAAAAAAGTAATAAGTACTAACTGTTCAATTAATGTGCTAATTAGCATGCTATTTCTTATTATTAGAATTGAATTTAAACATGAGATAGGACTGCGACTTATAATATGTGAGGAGCTTCGATTCAAGACGTGCAATGTCCATATTATGACAAATTGACTTTATTATAGATTTTGCAGGAAATTAGAAATTCTATATTTTTTTATCATTTTGTAATTCAAAAAGGCTTAAAGTGGGGTAATTTTAATTTTATTTTTGGGATCTTGTTAATATTTAGAGGCATCTCAAACTTTCTTGAATACTGAGTTAATAGTCTTATATGAACATTGACCGATTTGAATGTGAGCTCCTCATGTAGAAACGTCTTATATTTTTAATAGACACAATTCTTTTGTGTATATTGTAAAAATTTTGTATTTGAGTTACATGATATTATTACACTATATCTGTGAGTTATATTATTCAATTAAATTATTTGATTATATTTTTTTTATTTGTTTGGATTTTACATTTGTTTATATTATTATATTTTTATTAAAGATATATAATTTAATTTGAACCCAATAGCGAATGGTAGACGAGTCGAAAACCAAATAAAGTTTATTTTTCTTTCATTCGGATTTGAATTCAGATCTCTTACATGAGTCGGCCCACACATTGCGTTTTTCATATTTATTAGTCGAAAACCAAATAAAGTTTATATTCCTTTCACTTTCACTCGGGTTCGAATTCGGGTCTCTTGCATGAAAGGTTCGCACATTAATCACTTTGTCACTAAACTGTTACTTAAATAAAACTAATTGGTGGGAAATTCGGGTAAATAGGTTCCTTATTATTATAAAAGAAAATTGATTTAATTTTATTACCTTTCAGTAGGGCTTAAGTAAAACAAATTGTAATTAGGACAAGAACATGTTTTATACGAACAATGTGCATTTAAAATAAAGACATATCTTACGATCTTAAAATATTTGCTTAAAATTTCATCAACTTTTCTAATATTATTTCTCATAATTGTATTCTGGGCCTTTTTTGGGTGGGTGGTTTTTATGATTCAAATGGGTTTTGGCCCTACCGAAATTTTGATAATTAGTGCATGTTAATTCTAAAAGTAATCTACATAATTTTGATAATTGTTGAGGATCTCCCACTTTCGATAAGATTTTTTCGCTTCTTAAGTATGACAATTCGATATAAAACTTTTATAAAAAGAAAAGCCACAATATAAAACAGTGTAAGATAAAGATTGAATAAATTAATTATTTTAATCAAAATCAACTTGAAAAATTTTTCTTATATACATCCAAGTTTACTAGACTAAATTTTTTTTCTTTTACTAAAAAAAAAAAACTTTTTTCAAAAAATTAGAAAACTTTATTTTATAAAAAAAAGTAAAACTTTCTTAATAAAGTTTTCCTTTAACTAGAGTACTTTTGTAACAATAAAAAATTTTCCAACAAACAATAGAAAAACAAATTCGTAAAGGTGAATCGGAAGAAGAAAAAATTAAATTACAAAAAAAAATCTAATTCATAAGATATAAAAACTTCTATTCCTAAAAAACATCTCTACTAAACCTTTGTTTAATTTTTTATTTTGTCTCTGTCTTACAATTTTCTATTTAAAAAAAAAAAAATATTTAACTAATTTTTCTGCTTATTAAAATGAAAATTGAAAGAATAAAAATAAAATATATATATGTACATATATATATATTCATTATTTGTTGTTTGTTTTTTTTATTTTTGTAATTTTCTTTATTAAAAACTCAATAGAAAACAAAAAGGAAAATATCATCTCGTAAAAATTCTATTTTGTTTTATAGAATTGATTGTATTAGATTATTGTGCATCATAGAAGGTGCTACAAACTATGTCAAGGTATGTATATATATGTTTTATTTTTATTTTCTAAATTTTTATATTTTATTTAATGCAATTTTATTTGTACTTTTTCTAATACAAAATTTCTGCTAGAAGAGAAAACTAAGAAAAATAATAGAAAATGGCAGAAAACAAAACAAATAAGTTTTTGCAACTTGGAAAAATTTTTCCAACTTTTTTGTTGTTGTTGTTTTAAAAAGTATTATATTCGTACGTCAATATGTTTCATCTACTTAAGAATCTTTCTTTGGATATCAATTTAGGTATTTGGAAATTTTGATTGTCACTTTTACTTAAATCTATGTCAGTCTCTAATCTGATGCACGATAGGCACTTTTTTATTGTTTTATTAAATTTAAAATCTCTAGTGGTATAGTGGTAATATTGTCAATGTCTTATTCTTTTTAGGTCGAACTTATTCAAATCCACTTTTATTCTAGATTCAACCCATTAAATAGGGAAATTGTGTTAATGTATAATGGTAATATTGTTAATGTCTTATTCTTTTTGGGTCGAACCTATTCAAACCCACTTTTATACTAGATTCAACCCATTAAATAGGGAAATTGTGTTAATGTGTAGGTGTTTTGATTTAATAATAAGTCTGCTACCAAATCCTATTGATATAAATAAATTCTAAAATCAAATAATTTTTTAATTTTTACTTAAAACTCACAGATACTTAAGTATAAATAAAATGTTTTAATTTTATCTTATATGTTATAACTCAAATATGCCTTCAAATATGTCTCAAATTATTTTAATATATAAATAACTAGATCAGTGGGAATTTAAAGATTTTTACATGTACGTAGTTCTCTCTCATATGAATTAATTGTATACGAATTAGTTTATATAAAAGTGGAGCTCAGAATCAAAGTGGCTTAACCCACAGAAAAAATTAAAAAGAAAACACAAGGATCAGACTGTTTAGAAACGTTTGCCACTAAATAAAAAATTAGTCTAAATTAAAATAAATGTCCAGTTCCTTTTAGAAGGTTATACTAATTTGGTTCTGAGCCCCACTATAAAATAATATTGTATTTCCCGGACATTTCTATACTTTTATCCATTTTATTCTCCCTTGTTCCAACAAGGACTAAGAATAACTTATAAACACACAACCTCACAATTGAACCATTACCAATTAAAGTCTTTTTTCGAGGTGTCGATGTTTCGAGGTTTTGAGTTTTGAGATTTATTAATTTTTTTTTAAATATAATATAAAAGTTGATTGGAAATTACTTTCGAAAAATCTAAAAAATACTTGAGAAAATAACTGTACTATAAACTTAAAATGAAACTGAAGTTTAAACTAAAATAAATTCAATACGAATAACACTATACCGGATAAATTAACAAATAAAATTCAAACAAGAAATTGAAAGACAAAAAAAAGGAATAATGTGAAAATGTGAAAAGAAATTAAAGAATTTTTCTTTTTTATATAATTTGAGAAAATTTTCTCGGTAAAGTTACACTATTAAAACTTTTTTTATCAAAAAAACATTTTTCTTTTACTCTTTTTTCATATATTAAATTAAAGAAACACTCAGATTCCAGGTTGTATTTTTTTTTTATTTTGGAGTAAAAGAAGGGCTTAACAAGTGTAGAATGTTTAATATTGTAAATATAAATGCATATTTAGTTTATTTTAAGCTAGTTATTTGTATAATAGTACAATATCTTGTAAGTTGAACTGTAATCACGTCAGCCTTTCAATAGTCCTGTGTTTTAACCCTAGTTAGATAATTTATAGCATAAAAGCAACCCATATTTCAAGTTGGAAACAGGGGTTACAGTTACTTGGTCCACTCATGTACCAAGTTTTACGTAATAATTAAAAAAAAAATGATGAGGAAGCATTTGATAAACTGGTAGATAATCAATCCCCTAAAACAAGAAAACCACTGTATTATTCTGCATCCTTTTCCTTTCTCCAAATTATATTAAAATTTTAATTTAATGTCCTTCCAAAATTTTAAGTAATTTTTAAAGTTTGAATGAAGTAAGTAATTATTTCGAATATTTTTGACTATATTTAATAAATCTTAATTTTAATTAATTTTTTTGGGTGCATTTTCCCCCTCTTTTAGTACATTTTGATTGGTCCGCACTTTACTTTGATTACTGTCATCCTGTTTTGGTTATTTCAAGAATTTTTTTTTTTTTATAATGCAATTTTCTAAAATCTAAGAAAAGAAATTTTTTTTTTTTGATTTTCTCAATTTTCACAATACAATAAAAGAAAAATAAAAATGAAAATTTTTAACTTTTTTCTATGACACAAACTTAAACTTGTCAACAAAAAAACAAAAAAAAAAACAATAAAACAAAAAATTAAAGGGATACGAAAGTGCACTTTAAAAACAAAAAAGAAAAATATCAACTTTGAATACAAAAGGATATATAGAAAAACTTTAGGTTGTATCTTAGGGATATTTAAATTGGAAAATGGTGGGCTCATTGAGAACAATGGTTTTTCATCTTATAATTTATTTTTTGGTTTTTTTTGTTTTATAAAATTGGATAACAAAGTACTGGAGTACTTCATTGCAAATGTAAACTAAAAAAATAAAACTTGAGAAACTTGAAATTGTTTTAGAAAATTGAAGAAATTATTATTAAAAAAAAATGTAACCAGATTTTATTTAAAGTTTGTAATTTTATACGATCCCTTTATCAATATAATTGGTTGATCTTATAAAAGTTACAATCAGGAGATTAGTTTTGATTGAAAATATATTGCAGAGGAAGGATATTAAAGGTCGTTTATTAAATAAAATAATTTAAATATTAAATCCTTAAAATTTAAACAAGAATTTTATAAATTCAGAGACCTTGGCGGGTTAATGGGTAAGATCATTTGGATTACTAACCAAGGGCATGTGGATTCGATTTTTCCCGTACTGATCATAAAATTTTTAATTAAAAAAAATTTTGAGCAATTTTGCTTTACAAATCTCCTTGGTAACCAACTATAATTTAAACATTGAAAAATACAGGTTTTTTAGATTGACGTACAGGTCATAAAATTTTTAACTAAAATAAAATATAGAAAAAATTTCTTTACAAATCTCCTTGGTAACCAATTATAATTTAAACATACAAAAATATTATTTAAAAATTAATAGAAAGTATTATAGTGCAATGTTTCTCAACCGGTGGTCCGCGGACCACTGGTGGTCCGTGAAGATTTTTTGGTGGTCCGCGAAAATTTTCTGCTGTTTATATTAGCATTTTAAATGCTAATATTAACGTACATACTTACCTATTACAATATTTTTTCAATAACAAAAAATTAAAAACAAACATTTTTTTCAGAATTACAAAATGTATTTTTAATTACGATCTACTTCTTACAATGTCATGTTAGGTTAGTTCCAAAGATAACGGATTCGGTTTTTAATTCTTATTAATAAATGTTTTTTGTGTAAAACTATATACATATATACATACATACATAACATACATAATATATGCATAAACAATCCCACTTGAAAAAGGCCATATACCTACATATATTTTAAAGGCATTTATATATAAGTTTATGAAAATATTTTTTTAACGTAGTAGGCATTGACAATTAATACAACTTGTGGTTTTTAATTTTATACATGAAGTGCACATCTAGTTGTATTAATATTGTCTTTGGTATATCGTTTTTTGAAAAATTTTCTGAGCGCAAGTGTTTTTACAAGTAAGTTTTTATTAATAAAATTTATAAAATTTATCGGTATACATGTACATATATAATTTACAGAAATTGTGATCCTATAAAAAATGGAAAATAATAAGACAACCAAACAGCAAAAAATTTTAACATTCTTTAAAAGTAATAATTCTAAAACAAAGAATACTGATAATATCGAAACCAGTCAAAATACGAACGCAACGAATTCAGAAGAAATTACAACAAAAACGATAGATTATGCAGTATGTCCACCAGAAACAAAAAAGGTAAAAAGAAACCCCACTAGGAAATATGATAAAGGGTATTTAAAGTTTGGGTTCACCATATTACCTGGAAGTGAACAGTGTCCACAACCCTTGTGCGTAGTTTGCCTTGAAAAGTTGTCAAATGATGCTATGAAACCTTCAAAACTTAATCGTCACTTGCAATCAAAGCATAGTGATCTTGTTGATAAGCCATTAGATTTTTTCATAAGATTACAAGGTCAGTTGAAAATTCAAAAAAACCAAATGAAGGAAATGACAATTAGTGAAAAATCTCTGTTAAAAGCTTCTTATTTGGTTGCGTTTAGAATAAGTAAAACAAAAAAACCTTTCTCTATTGGTGAGGAGTTAGTAAAACCTTGCATGTTAGATGTCGCTCGGGAAGTTTTGGGCTTTGAAGCTGCTAAAAAACTAGAAGCAGTGCCGATTTCGAACGATACCATTCAAAGAAGAATTAACGATATGGCTTTTGATATTGAGGAGCAAGTCATAGATGGAATTAAGAAATCACGATATTTTGCGATTCAACTTGACGAATCAACTGACATTAGTAACCACGCAATTCTACTTTGTTTCGTGAGATATACTAAAATTGAAGACTTTAGTGAAGAATTACTTTGCTGCCTTGACTTACCTGGACGGACCACTAGCTCGGAAATATTTAGCGCTCTCAATGGATACATACAGACTTATGGCTTGGATTGGAGCAAATGCGTAGGAGTATGTTCTGATGGTGCTGCAAGTATGACTGGCTATCGATCAGGTGTAGTTTCAAAAATAAAGGCGGTTGCGGATTCAGAAATGCTGTTCACACATTGTATTATACACAGAGAACAATTAGTTGCAAAAAGGCTTTCTGCTGAACTAAGCGTAGTTATGAATGACGTGATTAAGATCGTCAATGAAATTCGCAGTCGAGCCTTGAACTCAAGGTTATTCGCGACACTGTGTGACAGTATGGATTCGCAACATCAACATCTTCTTCTTCACACAGAAATTCGCTGGCTCTCAAAAGGAAAAGTCCTTACCAGATTTGTTGAACTAAGAGAAGAAATAAAAATATTTCTCATAGAGAGAAATTCAATCTTAGCAAAAGTTTTGGAGGATGACGAATGGGTGGCTAAACTTGCGTATATGGCGAATATGTTTGGTTTTCTTAATGACCTGAATATTTCTCTTCAAGGAGTTTCATCAAATATATTCACATTAAGAAATAAAATAGATGGATTTAAGAGAAAGCTTTCTTATTGGAGATGTAAAATACAAGATGAAAACATTGACATGTTCCCACTTTTGGAAGAAGTTTTGGAGGGTATTGATGTAAATCGTAAATGCTTGTTAAAAATTATTGATGAACATTTGAGAGGGTTAACCCAAAATTTTGATCGTTATTACCCCGATGATGAAGATCCACGTAAAGGAAATTTGTGGATTCATGATCCTTTTATAGAAAATATTAATTCATGTTCACTTAACAATCAAGAAAAGGAAATGCTTATCGATCTGTCTTCTGATGTCACATTAGTGTCGAGATATAAAACAAAAACTCTATGTCAATTTTGGATTTCCCTGCAGGAAGAATATCCAGCTTTGAGTTATAAAGCTATAAAATTGTTATCCGCATTTTCGACAACATATTCGTGTGAGAAAGCTTTTTCTACCATGGCGATACTCAAAACCAAACAAAGAAATCGTCTGGAATTGAGTGCGTCCCTTCGTCTTGCTGAAACTATGCTAACACCGCGATTTCCAATGATTATTGCAAATAAGCAGCAGCAGAAGTCACATTAACCCAAGGATTGGTTTTTGAAATTATATTATTGATTTTTTATTATTTTAATGAATTATCGAATTTTGTTTTATATTATTTTATAAATTATTGAATTATATTTTATGTTTTTGTTTTAATATTTTTAAATATTGGTTATTAATAAAATACAATTTTTTCTCAAATCAAATAATCAATTATATACTGATAAGCATATGTTATTTTAATTAATGTTGATGTGGTCCGCAAAAACTTTTTTGCTTTTTTGGTGGTCCGCGGATTCAAAAACGTTGAGAAACTATGTTATAGTGGCATGAGCGACGGGACGCAAAGATTATTTATTTGGATACCCCCATAACAAACAACAACTCTTGATAAATTCTAGTTATATAGATGTAATTGACTCTTTAAAGAGTTATCGGATAAAGCAATCAATTAAAAAGTTAAACTCAATCATATACTTTTTAATATCTGACACCAGAATTTGTCACTTTTTGAAGAAGGTTTCTTAAAAGAACTTCTAGTCTTCTATTGTCAAAAATGTTTTAAATTACTAATACTATTTACTTTATTACTTTATATCAATCAACAAGGTTTATTTATATCAACAGATAGGAACGTACCTTGCAGTAATAGAACTCGTATAATATGAATATTGTAAATACATAATGAATAGCTGTGTAAAAAGGACTCTTTATTTTTATTTTTATTGTCTGTATTTTTACTTTTATTTTAAACTTCAATTCAAGTTAACAATGTGTCGAATTAATAAAAAATATTTTTCTCAATTTTATTCTTCAGTATATTTATATAAATATATGTCAGATATATTTTAAAATTTCTAAATTTAGTTGTCTTTCAGTGTAACTTTATCCTGATCCTTTCATATTTTAAAGTTTTTAAAGAATCAGTTTAAAGTTCTTTTTATCCGTAGTATACATGAAATTATTTTTATGACTTCTTCTGTTATAATATTTATTGTTCTAAATTAACTGGCAAATTACCTTTTAAATGACGTCCCCAATGAAGGAGCTTAAATTTAAATTATTTATTTATAACCTTAATTTATTAAATAAAAATAAACTTATTTTACTTTATCGACATAACAAATTATTATTTTTAAACCGAGTCCAAAGCCTTCCTCTATTGCCTTCTGTCTTGCGCAGCTTCTCTCCAACTTTCAACAATATTCAGCATTCTTACGTCTGACTGAACACCGTCTTTCCGTCGAAGGTGTGGTGATCCTCTACTGCGTCTACCCTCCAGACTGGGTTCAAAAACCGCTCTTACAGGAGCATTATCGTTCATCCTTACTACGTGACCTAACCAGCGTAATCGTTGAATTTTAATTCAAGTTACGATATAAATGTTTCCTAATAATTTTGTTTTTATGGATCAGGTTATTGGCCTAACGCCAAACTGTGTTGTTTGTGGACTGCACTGCTATTAGAGGAACCCATTTTATAGTGCTGGGTTTTTCTCGTCATCACCACTCGAATCTATCAGTTTGGCAAGTCAGTCCAGGTGGACATGACTAGGCCTCAGTGCTTACCTGCTTGGAGGTAAGATAGAAACAATTGATGGGTACACACAGTTACAACTCTGGATATCGCCATATGAAACCAATCAGAACCTACCCTGTGTATATACCACCCATCCACCCAAATATAAATAGTGTTTTAGTGTTAATTTAACCAAACCAAAATAAACACTAAAACAAAATACATGTTTTTATAACTTTTTTGATTTTAATAAGTTTTACAAAAAATATATAATTATTATAAAATAATAAATTTAACTATTTTCTTTATTGCAGTTTATATGTTAAAAAATAAAATATCAAGGCATCTAGGTGATTTCAAAAGATTATTTCTGAAAGCAGTACAAAAATTTACTATCCAAATTAATTTCCTATTTAAGCAATTCATAGCTAATCTGAACTGCATCAGTCGTAAAATAATCCCAACAATATCTAAAAAATCAAGTCATAGAATGAATATAACTTTTAATAAAATTACAATATATAAAATAAAAATAAATAAAAGTTTTGTCATATTGTTAAAGTGGGTAATAATTGAACACATGACTAAATTTAAAGCTAAATGAATACAATTATTTTAAAAGAACAATGTTCGGACGCTTGCAACAAGTTGGCAACTAGCTTTTATTTTCAAAGTTTCCTCAGAACATTTATAAGAAGGAGGAGGTACTGGAACAAATTGAATGTATTTGTAAACAAGCATCACAGGTATTAATAGTATAAAATATAATGAAAATTAATCCCTCTTTTTTGTTTTAGACAAAAAATTAAATTTGGTATTGCTCATCTTAGATTAAATGTAGTACTTAATTGCTTTCAATTTTATTTAAAACTTTATTTAAAAGAATCCCAAAATATATTTTACACAATTGTTAAAAATAAACAAAATTGAACAAATTATTTTAAATAAAAATAAGTAATCACTTATTAAATAAAAAAAATAAAACCGGTCTTTTTTAAGACCAATAAATTTATCAAGAAAGAGTAAATGAAAAATTCTACAATTTTTTTAAAAAAAAAACAAACAAATTAAGTTAAATTAATAATAAATTTATTTTAAATAAGCTATATCTAAGGTATTCCAGGATTAATTTAAATTAAATTTAAAACCAAATTTTTTAAGATTTTTTTGCAAAAACATACCAATTTTTCATATAATTTTTACGTTAATTATATATTATTCAATAGGGTAATTTGCCTGCTGACAAATTTCGTCTATGGTTGCCTGGTAGAAATAGGGTTTTAAAAATTAAAATTTTTACTTTTTAACCAAATCTTTTATATATTATTTGATAGGGTAATTTGCCTGCTGACAAATTTCGTCTATGGTTGCCCGGTAGAAATGGGGTTTTAAAAATTAAAATTTTTACTTTTTAACCAAATTTTTGAGATTTTTTTTCAAAAAAATACCAAATTTTCATAGTTATTTTGCCTGCTGATAAATTTCGTCTCTGATTGCCTGGTAGAAATGAGGTTTTAAAAATTAAATTTTTTACTTTTCAACCAAATTTTTTGATATTTTTGTTTCAAAAAATTACAAATTAATTTTTAAATTTATAATTAGCGAATTTTGTTTCTGAAAATTTAGATTCCTGGTTGCCTGGTACAAAAACCCACTTTGAAAAGAAAAAATTTGAGAAAAATGACAAAAAAACAGGTTTTTGGGCGGATTTTGCTTTCAAATTTTTTAAATTTATAATTAGAGAATTTTGTTTCTGAAAATTTAGATTCCTGTGTGCCTGGTAAAAAAAGTCATTTTTAACAGGAACAAATTGAGAAAAATTGACTAGAAAACAGTTTTTTGGGCGGATTTTGCTTTCAAATTTTTAAATTTATAATTAGCGAATTTTGTTTCTGAAAATTTAGATTCCTGGTTGCCTGGTACAAAAACCCATTTTGAAAAGAAAAAATTTGAGAAAAATGACAAAAAAACAGTTTTTTGGGCGGATTTTGCTTTCAAATTTTTAAATTTAAAATTAGCGAATTTTG
>OY720444.1:26657467-26680168 GCA_963082915.1 Dolichopus griseipennis
ATTTCGAAAAGTAAAAATTTGAGAAAAATTGACAAAAAAACTGTTTAGATTTTGGGCGGATTTTGCTTTTAAATTTTTAAATTTATAATTAGCGAATTTTGTTTCTGAAAATTTAGATTCCTGGTTGCCTGGTACAAAAAGCCATTTCGAAAAGTAAAAATTTGAGAAAAATTGACAAAAAAACTGTTTGGATTTTGGGCGGATTTTGCTTTTAAATTTTTAAATTTATAATTAGCGAATTTTGTTTCTGAAAATTTAGATTCCTGGTTGCCTGGTACAAAAGCCATTTCGAAAAGTAAAAATTTGAGAAAAATTGACAAAAAAACTGTTTGGATTTTGGGCGGATTTTGCTTTTAAATTTTTAAATTTATAATTAGCGAATTTTGTTTCTGAAAATTTAGATTCGTGGTTGCCTGGTACAAAAAGCCATTTCGAAAAGTAAAAATTTGAGAAAAATTGACAAAAAAACAGATTTTTTGGCGGATTTTGCTTTCAAATTTTTAAATTTATAATAAACGAATTTTGTTTCTGAAAATTTAGATTCCTGGTTGCCTGTTACAAAAAGCCATTATGAAAAATAAAAATTTGCAAAAAATTGACAAAAAATCAGTTTTTTGGGCGGATTTTGCCTTAAAATTTTTAAATTTATAATTAGCGAATTTTGTTTCTGAAAATTTAGATTCCTTGTTGCCTGGTACAAAAAGCCATTTTGAAAAGTAAAAATTTGAGAAAAATTGACAAAAAAACTGTTTTGTGGGCGATTTTGCTTTTAAATTTTTAAATTTATAATTAGCGAATTTTGTTTCTGAAAATTTAGATTCCTGGTTGCCTGGTACAAAAAGCCATTTCGAAAAGTAAAAATTTGAGAAAAATTGACAAAAAACTGTTTGGATTTTGGGCGGATTTTGCTTTTAAATTTTTAAATTTATAATTAGCGAATTTTGTTTATAAAAATATATGTTCCTGGTTGCCTGGTACAAAAAGCCATTTCGAAAAGTAAAAATTTGAGAAAAGTTGACAAAAAAACTGTTTTGTGGGCGGATTTTGCTTTTAAATTTTTAAATTTATAATTAGCGAATTTTGTTTCTGAAAATTTAGATTCCTGGTTGCCTGGTACAAAAAGCCATTTCGAAAAGTAAAAATTTGAGAAAAATTGACAAAAAAACTGTTTTTTGGGCGGATTTTGCTTTTAAATTTTTTAATTTATAATTAGCGAATTTTGTTTCTGAAAATTTAGGTGCCTGGTACAAAAAGCCATTTTGAAAAGTAAAAATTTGAGAAAAATTGACAAAAAACAGTTTTTTGGGCGGATTTTGCTTTCACACTTTTAAATTTATAATTAGCTAATTTTGTTTCTGAAAATTTAGATTCCTGGTTGCCTGGTACAAAAAGCCATTATGAAAAGTAAAAATTTGCAAAAAATTGATAAAAAAACAGTTTTTGGGGCGGATTTTGCTTTCAAATTTATAAATTTTTAATTAGCTAATTTTGTTTCTGAAAATTTAGATTCCTGGGTGCCTGGTACAAAAGGCCGTTTTGAAAAGTCAAAATTTGAGAAAAATTGATAAAAAAACAGTTTTTTGGGCGGATTTTGCTTTCAAATTTTTAAATTTATAATTAGCGAATTTTTTTTCTGAAAATTGAGATTCCTGGTTGCCTGGTACAAAAAGCCATTTCAAAAAGTAAAAATTTGAGAAAAATTTACAAAAAAACTGTTTTTTGGGCGGATTTTGCTTTTAAATTTTTAAATTTATAATTAGCGAATTTTGTTTCTGAAAATTTAGATTCCTGGTGCCTGGTATAAAAAGCCATTTCGAAAAGTAAAAATTTGAGAAAAATTGACAAAAAAACTGTTTGGATTTTGGGCGGATTTTGCTTTTAAATTTTTAAATTTATAATTAGCGAATTTTGTTTCTGAAAATTGAGATTCCTGGTTGCCTGGTACAAAAAGCCATTTCGAAAAGTAAAAATTTGAGAAAAATTGACAAAAAAACTGTTTTTTGGGCGGATTTTGCTTTTAAATTTTTAAATTTATAATTAGCGAATTTTGTTTCTGAAAATTTAGATTCCTGGTGCCTGGTATAAAAAGCCATTTCGAAAATTAAAAATTTGAGAAAAATTGACAAAAAAACTGTTTGGATTTTGGGCGGATTTTGCTTTTAAATTTTTAAATTTATAATTAGCGAATTTTGTTTCTGAAAATTTAGATTCCTAGTTGCCTGGTACAAAATGCTGTTTTAAAAAATTAAAATTTGAGAAAAATTGACAAAAAAACAGTTTTTTGGGCGGATTTTGTTTTCAAATTTTTAAATTTATAATTAGCTAATTTTGTTTCTGCAAATTTAGATTCCTGGTTGCCTGGTACAAAAAACCATTTTGAAAAGTAAAAATTTGAGAAAAATTGACAAAAAAAACAGTTTTTTGGGCGGATTTTTCTTTCAAATTTGTAAATTTATTATTAATGAATTTTGTTTCTGAAAATTTAGATTTCTGGCTGCCTTGTATAAAAAAAGTCATTTTTAAAAGAAAAAATTTGAGAAAAATTGACTAGAAAACAATTTTTTGGGCGGATTTGGCTTTCAAATTTTTAAATTGATTATTAATGAATTTTGTTTCTGAAAATTTAGATTCCTGGTTGTCTGTTACAAAAGCCATTTTGAAAAGTAAAAATTTGAGAAAAATTGACAAAAAAACAGTTTTTTGGGCGGATTTTGCTTTCATATTTTTAAATTTATAATTAGCGAATTTTGTTTCTGAAAATTTGGATTCCTGGTTGCCTGGTACAAAAAGTCTTATTTTAAGGTAAAAATATGAGAAAAATTGACAAAAAAACAGTTTTTTGGGCGGATTTTGTTTTTAAATTTTTAAATTTATAATTAGCGAAATTTGTTTTTGAAAATTTAGATTCCTGGTTGCCTGGTACAAAAAACCATTTTGAAAAGTAAAAATTTGAGAAAAATTGACAAAAAAACAGAAGAAAAAATTTGAGAAAAATTGACTAGAAAACAATTTATTGGCCGGATTTGGCTTTCAAATTTTTATATTTATAATTAGCGAATTTTGTTTCTGAAAATTTGGATTGCTAGTTGCCTGGTACAAAAAGTCTTATTTAAAGGTAAAAATATGAGAACAATTGACAAAAAAACAGTTTTTTGGGCGGATTTTGCTTTTAAATTTTTAAATTTATATTTAGCGAATTTTGTTTTTGAAAATTTAGATTCCTGGTTGCCTGGTACAAAAAACCATTTTGAAAAGTAAAAATTTGAGAAAAATTGACAAAAAAACAGTTTTTTGGGCGGTATTTGCTTTCAAATTTTTAAATTTATAATTAGCGAATTTTGTTTCTGAAAATTTGGATTCCTGGATGCCTGGTACAAAAAGTCATTTTTAAAAGAAAAAATTTGAGAAAAATTGACAAAAAAACAGTTTTTTGGGCGGATTTTGCTTTCAAATTTTTAAATTTGTTATTTATGAATTTTGTTTCTGAAATGTTAGATTCCTGGTTACCTGGTACAAAAAACCATTTTGAAAAGTAAAAATTTGAGAAAAATTGACAAAAAAACAGTTTTTTGGGCTGATTTTGCTTTCCGATTTTTTAATTTATAATTAATGAATTTGGTTTCTGCAAATTTAGATTCCTGGTTGCCTGGTACAAAAAACCATTTTGAAAAGTAAAAATTTGAGAAAAATTGACAAAAAAACAGGTTTTTGGGCGGATTTTTCTTTCAAATTTGTAAATTTATTATTAATGAATTTTGTTTCTGAAAATTTAGATTCCTGGTTACCTGGTACAAAAAACCATTTTGAAAAGTAAAAATTTGAGAAAAAATGAAAAAAAAAACAGTTTTTTGGGCTGATTTTGCTTTCCGATTTTTTAATTTATAATTAATGAACTTGGTTTCTGCAAATTTAGATTCCTGGTTGCCTGGTACAAAAAACGATTTTGAAAAGTAAAAATTTGAGAAAAATTGACAAAAAAAACAGTTTTTTGGGCGGATTTTTCTTTCAAATTTGTAAATTTTTTATTAATGAATTTTGTTTCTGAAAATTTAAATTTCTGGTTACCTGGTACAAAAAACCATTTTGAAAAGTAAAAATTTGAGAAAAATTGACAAAAAACAGGTTTTTGGGCTGATTTTGCTTTCAAATTTTTAAATTAATAATTAGCGAATTTTGTTTCTGCAAATTTAGATTTCTGGGTGCCTGGAACAAAAAGTCATTTTTAAAAGAAAAAATTTGAGAAAAATTGACTAGAAAACAGTTTTTTGGGCGGATTTTGCTTTCAAATTTTTAAATTTATTATTAATGAATTTTGTATATGAAAATTTAGATTCCTGGTTGCCTGGTACAAAAAGTCATTTTTAAAAGAAAAAATTTGAGAAAAATTTACTAGAAACAATTTTTTGGCCGTATTTTGCTTTAAAAATTTTAAATTGATAATTAATGAATGTTGTTTCTGAAAATTTAGATTCGTGGTTGTCTGTTACAAAAGCCATTTTGAAAAGTAAAAATTTGGGAAAAATTGACAAGAAAACACTCTTTGGGGGCAGATTTTGCTTTAAAATTTTTAAATTTATAATTAACGAATTTTGTTTCTGAAAATTTAGATTCCTGGATGCCTAGTACAAAAAGCCATTTTGTTTCTGAAATGTTAGATTCCTGGTTACCTGGTACAAAAAACCATTTTGAAAAGTAAAAATTTGAGAAAAATTGACAAAAAAACAGTTTTCTGGGCTGATTTTGCTTTCCGATTTTTTAATTTATAATTAATGAATTTGGTTTCTGCAAATTTAGATTCCTGGTTGCCTGGTACAAAAAACCATTTTGAAAAGTAAAAGTTTGAGAAAAATTGACAAAAAAACAGGTTTTTGGGCGGATTTTTCTTTCAAATTTGTAAATTTATTATTAATGGATTTTGTTTCTGAAAATTTAGATTCCTGGTTGCTTGGTACAAAAAACCATTTTGAAAAGTAAAAATTTGAGAAAAAAAGACAAAAAAACAGTTTTTTGGGCTGATTTTGCTTTCCGATTTTTTAATTTATAATTAATGAACTTGGTTTCTGCAAATTTAGATTCCTGGTTGCTTGGTACAAAAAACCATTTTGAAAAGTAAAAATTTGAGAAAAATTGACAAAAAAACAGTTTTTTGGGCGGATTTTGCTTTTAAATTTTTAAATTTATAATTAGCGAATTTTGTTTTTGAAAATTTAGATTCCTGGTTGCCTGGTACAAAAAACCATTTTGAAAAGTAAAAATTTGAGAAAAATTGACAAAAAAACAGTTTTTTGGGCTGATTTTGCTTTCCGATTTTTTAATTTATAATTAATGAATTTGATTGCTGCAAATTTAGATTCCTGGTTGCCTGGTACAAAAAACCATTTTGAAAAGTAAAAATTTGAGAAAAATTGACAAAAAAACAGGTTTTTGGGCGGATTTTTCTTTCAAATTTGTAAATTTATTATTAATGAATTTTGTTTCTGAAAATTTAGATTCCTGGTTGCTTGGTACAAAAAACCATTTTGAAAAGTAAAAATTTGAAAAAAAATGAAAAAAAAAGTAGTTTTTTGGGCTGATTTTGCTTTCCGATTTTTTAATTTATAATTAATGAACTTGGTTTCTGCAAATTTAGATTCCTGGTTGCCTGGTACAAAAAACCATTTTGAAAAGTAAAAATTTGAGAAAAATTGACAAAAAAAACAGTTTTTTGGGCGGATTTTTCTTTCAAATTTGTAAATTTTTTATTAATGAATTTTGTTTCTGAAAATTTAAATTTCTGGTTACCTGGTACAAAAAACCATTTTGAAAAGTAAAAATTTGAGAAAAATTGACAAAAAAACAGGTTTTTGGGCTGATTTTGCTTTCAAATTTTTAAATTAATAATTAGCGAATTTTGTTTCTGCAAATTTAGATTTCTGGGTGCCTGGAACAAAAAGTCATTTTTAAAAGAAAAAATTTGAGAAAAATTGACTAGAAAACAGTTTTTTGGGCGGATTTTGCTTTCAAATTTTTAAATTTATTATTAATGAATTTCGTATATGAAAATTTAGATTCCTGGTTGCCTGGTACAAAAAGCCAAATTGAAAGTCATATTGAAAAGTAAAAATATGAGAAAAATTGACAAAAAAATAGTTTTTTGGGCGGATTTTGCTTTCAAATTTTTAAATTTATAATTAGCTAAATTTGTTTCTGAAAATTTAGATTCCTGGTTGCCTGGTACAAAAAGTCATTTTTAAAAGAAAAAATTTGAGAAAAATTTACTAGAAACAATTTTTTGGGCGTATTTTGCTTTAAAATTTTTAAATTGATTATTAATGAATGTTGTTTCTGAAAATTTAGATTCGTGGTTGTCTGTTACAAAAGCCATTTTGAAAAGTAAAAATTTGGGAAAAATTGACAAGAAAACACTCTTTTGGGCAGATTTTGCTTTAAAATTTTCAAATTTATAATTAACGAATTTTGTTTCTGAAAATTTAGATTCCTGGGTGCCTAGTACAAAAAGCCATTTTGTTTCTGAAATGTTATATTCCGGGTTACCTGGTACAAAAAACCATTTTGAAAAGTAAAAATTTGAGAAAAATTGACAAAAAAACAGTTTTTTGGGCTGATTTTGCTTTCCGATTTTTTAATTTATAATTAATGAATTTGGTTTCTGCAAATTTAGATTCCTGGTAAAAAAACAGGTTTTTGGGCGGATTTTGCTTTTAAATTTTTAAATTTATAATTAGCGAATTTTGTTTTTGATTCCTGGTTGCCTGGTACAAAAAACCATTTTGAAAAGTAAAAATTTGAGAAAAATTGACAAAAAAAACAGAAGAAAAAATTTGAGAAAAATTGACTAGAAAACAATTTTTTGGCCGGATTTGGCTTTCAAATTTTTATATTTATAATTAGCGAATTTTGTTTCTGAAAATTTGGATTGCTAGTTGCCTGGTACAAAAAGTCTTATTTAAAGGTAAAAATATGAGAAAAATTGACAAAAAAACAGTTTTTTGGGCGGATTTTGCTTTTAAATTTTTAAATTTATATTTAGCGAATTTTGTTTTTGAAAATTTAGATTCCTGGTTGCCTGGTACAAAAAACCATTTTGAAAAGTAAAAATTTGAGAAAAATTGACAAAAAAACAGTGTTATGGGCGGATTTTGCTTTCAAATTTTTAAATTTATAATTAGCGAATTTTGTTTCTGAAAATTTGGATTCCTGGTTGCCTGGTACAAAAAGTCATTTTTAAAAGAAAAAATTTGAGAAAAATTTGCTGTTTCTGAAAATTTAGATTCGTGGTTGTCTGTTACAAAAGCCATTTTGAAAAGTAAAAATTTGGGAAAAATTGACAAGAAAACACTCTTTTGGGCAGATTTTGCTTTAAAATTTTTAAATTTATAATTAACGAATTTTGTTTCTGAAAATTTAGATTCCTGGGTGCCTAGTACAAAAAGCCATTTTGTTTCTGAAATGTTAGATTCCTGGTTACCTGGTACAAAAAACCATTTTGAAAAGTAAAAATTTGAGAAAAATTGACAAAAAAACAGTTTTTTGGGCTGATTTGGCTTTCCGATTTTTTAATTTATAATTAATGAATTTGGTTTCTGCAAATTTAGATTCCTGGTTGCCTGGTACAAAAAACCATTTTGAAAAGTAAAAGTTTGAGAAAAATTGACAAAAAAACAGGTTTTTCGGCGGATTTTTCTTTCAAATTTGTAAATTTATTATTAATGAATTTTGTTTCTGAAAATTTAGATTCCTGGTTGCTTGGTACAAAAAACCATTTTGAAAAGTAAAAATTTGAGAAAAATTGACAAAAAAACAGTTTTTTGGGCTGATTTTGCTTTCCGATTTTTTAATTGATAATTAATGAACTTGGTTTCTGCAAATTTAGATTCTTGGTTGCCTGGTACAAAAAACCATTTTGAAAAGTAAAAATTTGAGAAAAATTGACAAAAAAAACAGTTTTTTGGGCGGATTTTTCTTTCAAATTTGTAAATTTATTATTAATGAATTTTGTTTCTGAAAATTTAAATTTCTGGTTACCTGGTACAAAAAACCATTTTGAAAAGTAAAAATTTGAGAAAAATTGACAAAAAAACAGTTTTTTGGGCTGATTTTGCTTTCAAATTTTTAAATTAATAATTAGGGAATTTTGTTTCTGCAAATTTAGATTTCTGGGTGCCTGGAACAAAAAGTCATTTTTAAAAGAAAAAATTTGAGAAAAATTGACTAGAAAACAGTTTTTTGGGCGGATTTTGCTTTCAAATTTTTAAATTTATTATTAATGAATTTTGTATCTGAAAATTTAGATTCCTGGTTGCCTGGTACAAAAAGCCAAATTGAAAGTTATATTGAAAAGTAAAAATATGAGAAAAATTGACAAAAAAACAGTTTTTTGGGCGGATTTTGCTTTCAAATTTTTAAATTTATAATTAGCTAAATTTGTTTCTGAAAATTTAGATTCCTGGTTGCCTGGTACAAAAAGTCATATTTAAAAGTAAAAATATGAGAAAAATTGACCCTGGTACAAAAAGTCATTTTTAAAAGAAAAAATTTGAGAAAAATTGACTAGAAAACTGTTTTTTGGGCAAATTTTGCTTTCAAATTTTTAAATTTATTATTAATGAATTTTGTATCTGAAAATTTAGATTCCTGGTTGCCTGGTACAAAAAGCCAAATTGAAAGTCATATTGAAAAGTAAAAATATGAGAAAAATTGACAAAAAAACAGTTTTTTGGGCGGATTTTGCTTTCAAATTTTTAAATTTATAATTAGCTAAATTTGTTTCTGAAAATTTAGATTCCTGGTTGCCTGGTACAAAAAGTCATTTTTAAAAGAAAAAATTTGAGAAAAATTTACTAGAAACAATTTTTTGGGCGGATTTTGCTTTAAAATTTTTAAATTGATTATTAATGAATGTTGTTTCTGAAAATTTAGATTCGTGGTTGTCTGTTACAAAAGCCATTTTGAAAAGTAAAAATTTGGGAAAAATTGACAAGAAAACACTCTTTTGGGCAGATTTTGCTTTAAAATTTTTAAATTTATAATTAACGAATTTTGTTTCTGAAAATTTAGATTCCTGGTTGCCTGGTACAAAAAGTCATATTTAAAAGTAAAAATATGAGAAAAATTGACCCTGGTACAAAAAGTCATTTTTAAAAGAAAAAATTTGAGAAAAATTGACTAGAAAACTGTTTTTTGGGCAAATTTTGCTTTCAAATTTTTAAATTTATTATTAATGAATTTTGTATCTGAAAATTTAGATTCCTGGTTGCCTGGTACAAAAAGCCAAATTGAAAGTCATATTGAAAAGTAAAAATATGAGAAAAATTGACAAAAAAACAGTTTTTTGGGCGGATTTTGCTTTCAAATTTTTAAATTTATAATTAGCTAAATTTGTTTCTGAAAATTTAGATTCCTGGTTGCCTGGTACAAAAAGTCATTTTTAAAAGAAAAAATTTGAGAAAAATTTACTAGAAACAATTTTTTGGGCGGATTTTGCTTTAAAATTTTTAAATTGATTATTAATGAATGTTGTTTCTGAAAATTTAGATTCGTGGTTGTCTGTTACAAAAGCCATTTTGAAAAGTAAAAATTTGGGAAAAATTGACAAGAAAACACTCTTTTGGGCGGATTTTTCTTTCAAATTTTAAAATTTATAATAAACGAATTTTGTTTCTGAAAATTTAGATTCCTGGTTGCCTGGTACAAAAAGCCATTTCGAAAAATAAAAATTTGAGAAAAATTGACAAAAAAACTGTTTTTTGGGCGGATTTTGCTTTTAAATTTTTAAATTTATAATTAGCGAATTTTGTTTCTGAAAATTTAGATTCCTGGTTGCCTGGTACAAAAAGTCATATTGAAAAGTAAAAATATGAGAAAAATTGACAAAAAAACAGTTTTTTGGGCGGATTATGCTTTCAAATTTTTAAATTTATAATTAGCGAATTTTGTTTCTGAAAATTTAGATTCCTGGTTGCCTGGTACAAAAAGCCATTTTGATAAGTAAAAATTTAAGAAAAATTGACAAAAAACAGTTTTTTGTGCGGATTTTGCTTTCAAATTTTTAAATTTATAATTAGCGAATTTTGTTTCTGAAAATTTAGATTCCTGGTTGCCTGGTACAAAAAGCCATTTTAATAAGTAAAAATTTGAGAAAAATTGACAAAAAACAGTTTTTTGTGCGGATTTTGCTTTAAAATTTTTAAATTTATAATTAGCGAATTTTGTTTCTGAAAATTTAGATTCCTGGTTGCCTGGTACAAAAAGTCATATTTAAAAGTAATAATTTTAAAAAAATTGACAAAAAAATAGTTTTTTGGGCGGATTTTGCTTTCAAACTTTTAAATTTATAATTAGCGAATTTTGTTTCTTAAAATTTAGATTCCTGGTTCCCTGGAATTTTTAACAAAATTTTTTGAAATTTTTTGTCAAAAAAATACCAAATTTTCATAGTTAATTTGCCTGCTGATAAATTTCGTCTATGGTTGCCTCGTAGAAATAAGTTTTTAAAAATTAAAATTTTTACTTTTTAACTAAATTTTTTATATATTATTTGATAGGGTAATTTGCCTGCTGACAAATTTCGTCTATGGTTGCCTGGTAGAAATGTCGATTCAAAAATCGAAGTTTTGTTTCATTATAGAATTTTTTTTTGTCTAATTAAATTAATTCTTCTAATAAGTTTTGCATTACTTATATAATATTTAATAAAAAATTTTGCCCTTTGACAAATTACATCTATGTTTGCGTGGTTAAATTGGCAATTCAAATATTAAATTTTTACTTAACCAAATTTTTTCAGTATTTATATATTTTTTATTATGATAATTTGCCTTCTGGTAAATTTTGTCTGTAAAAAATAGCAATTGAAAAATTTTAATTTTGGAATCGTTATTTTTACCAGACTTCCGTAGACGAAATATATCAGGAAGCAAATTTTCCTATTAAATAATATATGAAAAATACTGAAATTCATTGATGTAATAATATTCGAATAAATTAAAAATTGTTGAATCGCTATTTTTATCAGATTCCATAGACAAAATTTATCAGCTGGCAGATTTTCCTTTGTAAAAATATATAAAAAATATATAAACGCTAAAAGTCTTTAATAAATTTGTATTTAATTTCTAAAACAATTTCAATTAAAACTGTAAATTTAAATTTGAATATTTGTTAAAGCATTTAAAAAATACGGTAACAGAAATTAAAAAACATAGTATAATAATTATTAGTAACATTTATTTATTAACTCTTTTAGCTTTCTTTAATTCCTTAGCTGTGTCAGAATTTTAAATTTTCAAGTCAAAATTAATTTTAGTGTTCAAAACCAATAATTATACCACGCAATCAGAATTCAGAGCAAATAAATTAAAGGAAATTAAAATTATTTTAATTATATTTTTTTAATTTTACGTCTTGGCTAGATTAAAGTTTTTTTTTTAGTTCTAACAGATGTCACCATATATTTTAAAAATAAATTCATTTTAAAAACAAAAACATATTAATCAAAAGAGGACGCTCTGGCTAGTAAATTTTGTAGACCAGATGCAGCCTGAAAATATGCAATATTGATGAGATTATAAATTTCCCTGTTCTAGCCTGAAAATATGCAATATTTGATCCCATGGAATTTTATTTTAAAATTATCTTGTAGGGAAATTCAGTTCATTGGTCCGTAGTAATTTAAATGATTCTGTTAAAACAAAATATTTTTTTTGTAATTTTTTTTTGTTATTTTGCAAGACGTATTAAAAGACTTACTTGGGTTTAAGTGTGTTTCGACATTAAATAAATTGTTTTTATTTAAAAAAAAAAATTTTAATTTTAATTCTTTAATTTTATAAAGATCGCCGGGTGCAATATATTTCTGAATTTTATTTCAATTTCATTAATTTTATAAATATTATGAGAATAGAATGTAATAAATGTAAAAAAATTTGTCTAAAAATTAAAAATATAAAAAATCTAAAAAATTTGTTGGTAATTCTAAAAATTATATATGATAATTATATATTAATTATTAGTTAACTCTAATTACAAAATGAGTTGTTACGTTTTATAAAATATTCCAAATCACTGAAAGCAATCACGTTTAAGATGAATTTAAATTTAAATAATTATACTTTAAGTAGAATAATGATGTAAGAGTTTGGTTCTTTTTCAAAATTTAAAAATCATTTGTTAATATTGGGTTTCCTACAAAATCCCAATTCTTAAAATATAAAAGCCACAAAATTCAAACATTTTATATTTTCAGAAATTCATAAAATCCAAAAACCACATAATTCAAACTTCATGAAAGTTTTCATGTCATGTCATGTTTGGATTATGTGGTATTTGGAATACTAGTGTTTGGATTTTGTGAGTTGGGATGTTGTAGAGGAACCGTTAATATTGACTACTTGATAATAACCTGCTCAAGATATAGCTAGTGAAAGTTTAAATAAAAAACAAAGTTGAATAAATTGATATCCACTCAGGAATATCTTAAACATAATTTTTTAAATAACAGAATGCTTTCTCGTTGTATTCCCAGAGAAACTTTGAGAGCTGAAGTATAGTATATTTTAATGCTTTAAAATGATTGGATTATTCATAAAATTTTATTATTTATACTTTGAACTCAAATTTTCTAAAAACACTCAAATTTTATTTTAAAGCATTGGTTATTTATTTACTTGTTATTCAAAATATAAATAAAATTTAATAATTCTTCAAAAAAAACAAAGGAAAAGTATAAACTACAAAACTCACCTAAATTAATTAAATTTCAAAAAATAAAAGCTAAATTGTGCCATTAAAATCCCTTTAACATAAATATATAATATAATAATTTATATAAAATTATTGTTATTATAGAATATATTAGGTCTTGGAATGTGTTTTTAGCGTCCTATAATTATTTTTATATTTATTTCGTAAAATTTTACAAAAAAAACTGAAACGGAAAATAAACTTTTTTTTTTCAATTTACTTCAATTTTCCTTTTTTTTACAAATTCATGATGACTGATCACAAATCAAAATTATTCATTCAGAAATTCACAGATACTTAATAATAAAAAAAAACTAGGAAAATGTAAAACATAGAACTTTTTTAAGGACATAATAAATAAAGGGCTAAAATATATTTTCATTCTTAATTTTTATATCTTAAAACAAATACACAACTTAAAGGCTTCACAAAATTATTTATTTTAAGGATGTAGATGGATATATTCACAATAAGACAAACGCCTCATTGTGAATGTATAATTCGAAATTCAAAAATCTTTACTTCTTTCGATTTTTAAAAATTTAGAAATTTTTTTGTAATTTACAATAAGTGACAAAAGCATTGATGGAAAAGCTTTGAGAAGCTCCAATATAAACGTATCCTAAACGTATGCAATAGTAATTCTACTAGCACTTTTTTGTAAATATTATTAGAAATAAAAATTTATTTCCTTTTCGTCGTAGAAACTTTTTAAACCGACAAATACAAACTAAACTTTTTAAAAAAATTTTCAAACTTTTATATAGGAAAATGTGCTGGAAAAATGAAAAAAAAACAAAGGAACTAAAACAATTCGTCAAGGATATTTTCTTTATTTAAAGAAAATTAACAATTACAACGTTGATCAATTGCTGATATTGTTTTCAATGAAAATCTGTTTTTTTTTATTCTTCTTTGTTTTATTGATTTAAGATTGATTTTTTTTTTTATTTAATATTAATAAAAAATATAAGTAAAAATCGACGAAAAGTGTAGTAGAGTAGACTGTGTCAACTCTGGGATACCCGTATGACCGGGTATCCCATATATATATCCATTATATTATCCGGTTTAATTATTTTTGGCAAATTTTAGACACCCAGCTTCAATAGGTATATAGTGATGCTCATATAAAAGAAGGAGTAGTATGGCAGGTACTCGAACTCTTGATCCACGGGTCAATGGCTGCATAAAAACGAATTTGTGAAAATTTCGAAATCCTAGCCCCGTTGTTATTTTTTTTTGAGTTATCGTGGTGACGGACGGAGGGACATACATAGCTGAATAGATTTATTTTTCGATTCTGATCTGATCCATACATTTGAGTCTATATCTACCTCCCCTCCTTCTCTGCGTCACAAACGTAATGGCTAATTTAGTATACCCTTTAGACTTATAGTCATACGGGTATAATAAAATGTAAAAAACTATACTGAAAGTAAAATTAATAATGTAGAAATAAAAAAGAATTGAAGTGTACTCCTCAAACTTGGTGATTATATGTAAGTACAAGATGGTAAGCTTAGGCAGCGCATTAACCATCTTTTTTCTTTTTTTAAAAATTTTCAATATAATGCCTTTAATTTGAAAATTTTCCAAGTCTCATTTAATAAGCTTCTTTTTTTTAAAACAATTTCAAGATAAAATTGATAATTTGGATAAAAGTCCCATATATTTTAAATTTATAGACATTTAAAACAAAATAATTACAAAAACAAATAAGGAATATTTTATTTTTCTATTCGGTGATTCTAATTGTCGTTCATTGAATTCTTTAATTAATTTTGAAAGGCCAAAACATTTCAATGTACTCAGATTAAACTTGTACAGCTACTCTAAGTAATATTTGATATATTTTACTAATCCAATCGGTGCAGGGTCAGAACTCCTGCCCCTTATAACTCACTTGTTAAGAGGACTATGTCCCACAAAATGATCCTTGGAGTTCTGGACCTGCGCCAATCCAATTGTAATCGTAATCACAATATTTTAATCGGCTAATTAGTGAGGATCTGCATAGAAACCAAAGGATCTACCTTAAAGAATAAAAATAGAAATATAACATTTAAAATAAATTTAAAAAATGCTATGGTGGATATAGTACATCCGCTAAAGGGGCATAACTATAATCATTATTTATCATTTAATTTTGGAAAGTAGCCACGGGGATTCTGAGTTTTAAGTAGTCAGAAATTCTCAACTTTAAGCTACAATATCTCTAAAACGGCAGCACCTATCGTCATCAAATATTCTCCAAACCGTTATTTTAATTAAAAGTATTAATTGAATATACATATATACCGAAAAGATCGCTAGATATAACGGTTTTTATAAAATGTACTAAAATAACAAGGATGTCAAATTTCCTTTTCGTCCTTAAACGATAATATGCGCCATTAAACCTGTATATATATTTTGAAAGCTGGTAATACCACTACTAAAACCTTAGAAAAACTGTAGCCACTAATATAATGGAAAATTGAATTAACTTTTCCTTGAAAATTTCTTAATTTTCTTTTAAATTCTTAATATTATAAAAAAAAAAATTTTTAAAACAGGATTCTTTAATATTAACATGTAATTCTAAATATCATTAATATTTTAATTTTAATAATATGTTGAATCGAATCAATATACGGATAAAATTATAATTAAAAGTTAAAATGAATAAATAAAAAGAAAAACATAAAAGCTAAAAAAAAAAAACCAATTTTCATGATAAATAATTTTCTTCTTTATTGATTTATTTTCTTTCTTCTTTTTTTTTTTTTTGAATTATTCTTTTTTTTATATTTATATTTATTTTTGTTTTTTTTTTTTTTCTTATTTTTTGCTTTGCCTATTATTTACTTATTTTTAATAACTGTTTTTTATTTTTTTTTTAATATACAATTTATTTTCTGTTTTATATATTTTGATATATATATATATATTAAATTTTTTCTATATTTTTTTACATATTATATATATATGTTTATATACATATATATGAATTTAATTTTGTATACAGAGTGTTTTTATTGGTGACAAATCCTTCGAAAAAAAAAAAAAATTAAAACAAGAAAAAAAGAGATAGAAAATAATAAAAAATCAGACATTTTGGTTTGAACTTATTTATATATACAATACTGATTAAAATTAGAGCGGACCGATTAATTTAAATATTTTTATATTAAAAATATTTGAAGCTATAAAAATGACACCAAGAAATGTAATTAAAAAAAGTTTTGAAAATTAGTTGGAAGATTAAAAAACTCATCTACTAATCGATTAAATTGAATTCAATATGCTGAAAAAGATGTTAAATAATTTTAAAAGAAAATTCCTGTAATACTAGTAGAACAAACACTCTGTATACACATACATACATTTGTCAATTTTTTTCCTTTATTTTTTTTACTAACTATACTAAATATTATTGTTATTTCTATATTATGTAGATGTATTATATAATATATAAATACATCCATTTATGTATATCTGAACAACTTTTATTTTAATTTTACTTCTAGGATAGTGGGCATGTTAGGCAGAATTTCCAAAAGTTTAAATTAATAAATTTTTGCATTTATTTCTTTTAAGATTTAAGGTTTATAGGCGATATGACAAAAGTTCGGGACTACTTGTCTTAAATACTTATGACTTAAAAAATAATCCAAAAGTCCAAGGATATTGTAACTCGAATAAATAAGTCAAAAACTCTCCTGGAAATTTGAAAATATAATAGGGAATTATGAATCATTTTTTAGAGGACTTTTGGCTCATTCGTAGAAGTTATTTTTTTAAGTCATTCGATTATTAAATATTTCCCTTAATTTTTTTTAAGATTTACGGTTTATAGGCGATATGATAAAAGTCCGGGACTTATTGTCTTAAATACTTGTGATTTAAAAAATAAACCAAAAGTCCAAGGATATTCTAACTCGAATAAATGAGTCAAAAGCTCTACGGGGAATTTGAAAATATAATAGGGAATTATGAATCATTTTTTAGAGGACTTTTGGCTCATTCGTAGAAGTTATTTTTTTAAGTCATAAGACCCGAGCAACTTTTGATTTCAGAATTTTTGTCATATTAAGTAAAAAAAAACGTCAAATTATTTTAAAATTTTTTATGGAAATTTTTAGGTCATTTTTGAATTTCACCAATCAGTTTTCTAATAAATGCGTTTACAAATTGAATAAATTAACAATTAAATAAGAAAATATTAATCATAATTTTGTCTAACATGCTCCCTAACCATCAAGTAGAAATTTTTCATTACATAAATTTAGTCAAATTATTTTGAATATTTAAGTTGTTTTAATTTTTTTAAGCAATAATTTTAAAAATTCGAAAAAAAATTAAGTAAATAAATAGAAAATAAAAATTTTTTTTTTGTCCCGCACTAATATTAATATTATAAATTAATTATTATTTCACTAAGTTTTTCTTTGATTTTCAATTTTTTGTTCGATATTTATTTTTTTTTTATTTGGTTTTTAATTGTTTTGTTTTTTTTTGTTATTTTTTCTAAAAATGGCGGTGATTAGTTTACAGTTTGGTTTTTATGGTATGATTTGACTCTTTAAAAAACAACCGTTATAAATAATGATAAGATTTCTGATTTTTCCTCCTTAAATTTTTTTTACATTTTTTTTCGAGAATTTTATTTTTATATATATATATATATATACTTATAAGTAAAATTAATATTTATTTTGTTTTTGTTGTTTTTTTTTTTATAATTACATTTTTTTAATTTTGATTATTTACAATGATACATGATTTTCATTTGTTTGGTTTTTCCTTTTTTTTTTTTAAATATTTTATTATTTGAATATTTAATTATAAATTTCATTTTACACATTTTCTGAAATTAATTGCAACAGAAAATTATTCCAAGAAAATAAAGGAAAATTTCGTCCCTAAAACATTATAAAATATTATAATTTCTTTTTTGAAAATTATAAATTTGTTGTTAAGTAATAGGAATAGGATTTGGAATGTTTATAAAAGGGTGAAGCAATTACTTAATTTAATTCTAATGTGAGTCAGATGAAATAATAATGTCTGTGTGAGTTTATGAAAATTTGTAATTTGATCCTTTTAGAAAATTGACATTGAGTGTTTCTCTTTTTTCAAAATAATTTTCACGAACTTAAAGTCAGAGACTAGAAATATTTGTATAAATTTAAAATATTAATCGCTGGAAAATATTAACAGACATTCATAACAAAATTTCAGAAAGGGGTTTAGTGTATTACTAATTAAAAAAATAATTTATGTAAATAAATTTATGTGAGGATTTTAATCAAATTCAACGTACATTTGTATCCCAAAAAAAGTCGCGCTCGGTTTAGTTAAAATTTGAACTTAGAGAATTCAGATATTAATAAATTGTAGTGGGTTAAGGTTGTGAAAAATGTTTGAAAAAGAAATAACGAAATTAATTAATTGTTACAAAGTTAAAAATATAAAACTAAGTATTTTGTAATTAATATTGGATTTTTAAAAATTCAAATATATTCATATGAAAATACTATTTAAATTATTAGATATATTGAAAGAAAAATTTTAAACCTCATTTAAAACCAAAAACAATGTCATACATTTTAGTGACATTTTCTATTTGTAAATTAGTATAAAAGCCATATTATTATGTAAATAATTAAATAAATTAATGAAAATTTTAATAATAATGAATCAATTATTATTTTCTTGGAATATTAATTGTTTTTCAATTAAAATATTCAACATTAATTTTTAATATTTTTAAAACATTATTCGTTTTTTGTGTAATTTGAATTTTTATGTTTATAAAAGCAAGCAAAATATTTCTATTTTTTTTTAATTAAAATTTTATTTTATTTTAATTTATTTTATTATTAGATTTTTTTTTTAGCTTTTTTTTATCACTGGCATCATTCACAGAAAGCATTTATTTTTTTATTTTAATATATATATATTATTATAATTTTTTAGATTAAATACTAATATTATATAATATTTGTATTATATTAATTTATATATTTAAATGTTAATTTTTTTTTACAGAATAATATATATATATATATATAAATATGCTTACAAAACTAATCAATAATTATTTCAACTATTTTTTTTTTTATATATATTTTGTATTATATATGAAAAATATATATATATAATTTTTTTTTAAATGAAAAAAAAAAAAAAAAAACGGTTTTAGCAAATAATATTTAAAATTTTTCAATGATATTTATTATAAATGAATAAACAGTTTTATAACCATTCAATGCAGCATTCAAAAATTTTCATTCTTTTGTTTTTCTTTAATATAAAAAATTATTGCATACTTTCAGGCGCTTGCATGCTATTATATTTGATTTTAAAGTTATAATTTTTAATTGTTTTTTTTTTTTTTTTTAATAAAGAATTTTGAATGAAAATGTTATTTAAAAAAATAATATTTTAAATGTTGTTAATATTTCTAAAATATCTATAAATATTTTAAAGATATCGAGCAAAATTTTATTTAATTAAGAAATTATAAGAGAAAAATAGGAAACTATAGGGAATTCATTGAAAATAAATGTAAATTAAATTAAATTTATTAGAAAAATTATGTTTATTAATATTTTATTTTTTTAAATATATTAATTTTTAATAATGAATAATAATTTTATTAAATATATTTACATTAAAAAAAAATTCATTATTGATCATTTAAAAAAACACAAGAATTAATTCTATAGTAATAATATAATTTATTAAAAAAAATTAATTAAAATATTTAATTTATACATTATTGTATACATGTATATTTTTATAATATAATATTTCTTACTTTTTAAGTTTTTTTATTAAATTTTTACAACAATTTATTTATTTAATTTTTATAATAATAATAGTAATAATAATATACATAATAAAACATAATATCTAACCATCTATAAAATATATATTAATAATTTTAACTGAATTTTTTTTTTGGTTTTTTGTTTTTTTTTTTTTTTTAATAAATATGTATTTTATTTAGTATATTATATTTATATATAATATGTATAAATAATTTTATATTATTATTATTTTTTTTTTGTATTTATTTATTTATTTACAAAGTTTTCATTTAATTTTTATATTAATTTTGTTATATATAATAATAATAATTTTTTAAATTAGTTTTTCATTATATTAAAGATAAAAAGAAAAATATAAAAAAAAAGAATTAAATTAGAAATTTAGTACAAAGGTTTTTTTCGTGATATCACGATATTTACTGTTTTTTTTCTGAATAGTTTAAAAAAGGTTTGTTTAAATAAATTCCAAATTTATTGAACATAAATCCTTCATAAAATAGGAAAATTGTTTCGCATTTTTTAATATTATAACAGATTATTGAAATTTCCACAAGAACCCACAAGCATAACAAGAATGGCCCTAGAATGGAATCCCAAGGCAGTCGGAGACGAGGTCCACCCAATAACACCTGGCGTCGAACAGCAACAGCTGAATTAACCAAGAATGGACTAACTTGGGAAGAAATGAAGGCGAGCGCAAATGATAGAGAACAATGGAGGAGGCTAGTTGATGCCCTATGCTCCCACGAGGAGTAACAGAAACAAAAAAAAAAATAAAAAAAAAAAAAAATTCAAATTTAGAATTCAAATAGTTGTCTGAATTAAGAACAATTTCAGTTCAATGCACAAAGAAGTAAAAACGAATTTCGTTATCTTAATTAAGGATTTTTAAAATAAATTCATTTTAGATTTATCTATAGCTTTTCTCTAGTATCCTGTTAAAAGATAAATTGGATTGGAATCTAATTTCGAAACTAGTTTTATATTAAGATTTTTTTAAGAGATCATTTAAGTATTAAATTAATATAGGACTTAAGAATACACTTTACAAAATTGTTAGATATCGTAATTTTAATTTATTTGATCTTGTGTTTCGAAAAATGAATTGAACTTAAGGAATTAGAAAGTTTTTCAATCGACCTGACCTCACAACAAGGGGGAAACATTTATTGGATTGATTATATTTGGAAATTCATTGCAACTTCCAAAATTCATGATATATTTAAGACTTTTGTATTAAGGAATATGATATTCTGTAAAATAATCTCTAAGGTACAAAAAAAAATTAAGAATATCTAAATTAAATACCAAAATTCTTTCAATTCTTTTAAAAAAAAAAAAATTAAAAATAAATTTTAAATTAAATTTCATTATTTTTTTTATTATATATTAAATCTTCTAAATTGGCTAGGGTTCCTTCCAAAATAAATATAATGTATATATCTAATTATTTATTAAAAAAAAAAAAGATCAAAATATATATATATTAATAAATTTCATTTTTATTATAACTGGTAATTTATTTTTCTTTTTATCTTAAATATTATATTATTTTATTTTAATATTATTTTTTTATTTTGCCTTAAAAATTTACTAATATTTGATACTAAGTTACCCTTTGGGAAAGATTTTTCATCTATTCACTCTTGATATATTTTTTACTTCTCTCACATCTTTTATTCTTTCATCCGTTGTTGTTGTTATTGTTATTATTACGGAATTTTTTTCATTTATTTTTGAAACGTTTGCTTTTGACATTTTTATACTTTCATTTAAATTATAACTTTTACTAATGTTATTATTAATACTGATACTATTACTGTTGCTCTTTTTATTACTACTGTTGCTGCTGCTGCTGCTGCTGTTATTATTATCTTTATTTATATTATTACTATTGAGAATTATTTCACTATCATTATTATTATTGATGATGACGGTGGTGGTGTTGTTGATAATAATATTTTTATTAATATTATCATCATTTTGATCTTGAAAATTTTTTTCGGTGGAAATGGTTTTTGAAATTATGTTTGTATACCTTCTCCTAGGTTGAATACTAGGATTTAATATAAAACTCATAAGTTTGTAACTATTATTGCCATATTCAATTTTTTGTAAATTTTGTAATGATATTGATGAAGATAATGATAAAAATGATAGTGATAATGATGATGATGATGATGGAATATTTTTGAATGTCCTTTTGGATATATTTTTTTCTAAAATTTTTTCTAATTCAAATGAAATTGATGATGTTGTGAATGTTGATGATGAAAATGTTGGTTTTTCTATTGTTTTTGTTGATAATGATGATGATTGTTCTGATGATGATGATGATGATGACGATGCTTTATATAATATTTTTTCTGTTGTTGATGATATCACAACTGGTAATAATAAAATATTTTTCACTAAATTAACACTAATCAAATTTAATGATAACATTATGAAAATATGAAAATTCATTCGTAAAAATTGTATTAATTTTATTATATGAAAATTTATATTGTCATACAATATAAATGATATACATTTAAATATTTGAATTAAAAATAATATTAAATTATTATTATAATCATTAGCATCATCATCATAATCATCAACATCATCATTATCAACATTATTAGTATAACAATCATTATCAATATCAGTAATATTTATTACTGTAACATTATTATTAATATTATTTTTATTATTAATATTTGTTGAAAAATTATTAAGTAATTTTTTACTGTCACAACAGTAACCAAATATTTTATTATCATTTATAATTATTTTTATCATTTTTGTTGTTGATTTAATCATCATAATAGTATTTTCTTTAATTGTTTATTTAATTGTATTGTTGTATCATTATTATATTTTTTTGGTTTTTTCTGATGTTGATATTGTTGTTCTTGTTGCTGTTGCTGTTGTTGTTGTTGCTGTTGTTGTTGCCCAGAATTATAATAATGATATAAAATAGAAAATTTCCCAAGGTTATTATTAATATTGGCAAAATTATGTTGATGATTGTTAATATTAATTTTGTTAGGTGACATTATCAATATTTGTGGTAAATTGATGTTATTTTTTAATGTTGCGGTATTTTTGATATTTTAGGTAAAATATTTGTTGTTGGTATTGATGTTTTCATATT